>JAPMOR010085606.1:476766-631339 GCA_026543865.1 Argiope aurantia | reverse complement strand
ATATATATATATATATATATATATATATATATATATATATACCGATTGATTCTGTAAGCCGTGATATTCAGGGAGTTTTTAAGATATATATAAGACAAAAAATGATACTATTAAATCGACAATCTACATTTAAAATAATAATGGATGAAACTGACTTGTCACCCAGTCTCAACCACCAGTTAGATTTCGCCTATTTCTATTTCACAGGAATCTCATGATCTCTAGATAAATCAACAATGATCACCTATCCGCCCTTCCACCACATTTTTAAAGTTTCTGCAAAATAAAATATAACTCAACCCGCGCTCAAACTAAATTCTCTTTGAATTTTACGTTCATCACTTAGCATAGACAAACGGATATTTTCTAGAGCAGCAATGTACCCATTTCTTTGAATAATCAGGTATATAAAGTTCTTGAGATCATCAGAGAGATAGCGTAAATATGAGATAAGATTTAACCGATGTTTGGAACCGTAAGTAAATGAAGGTATTAACTTAATATTAAACCATACAAGCACATGCACTTTCACAATGTAATCAACCAGAGTCTTAAGATATATTTGGAGGATCTGGTTAGTTTGCTTCTTCCAGTAAAGAACATTGTTTTTCTTCAACCATGTCATTGTCTCCAGTAGCCGTTTCTGATACACTAGTACTTTTTGTCCGTTCTTGATTAAACTTAACCTTTCTCTGTAGGTTTTTTTTTTTTTTTGCTTTTTTCTTCCTCAAAGCTCTTGTGGTATCTTTATCAGCATTACCTAACCAAACAAACTTTACATTTTTACAAACTTTAACCTCAGCATAACCATTTTCCTGTTAGAGCGTTGATCGTTTAGAAACTCTTGTTCAAAAACTGGTACTTTTTTCATTTATACAAGCACAAGTATTAAAGTTCACACACTTACAGGTAGAAATATTAAATAAACGCTTAACTTCTCTAAATTTTGTGAGATTGGAATCAAACTTATATACTCTTTTCTGCTTTTGCACTTTTATAAAATCCTGTATTTAGCAGGATAAGCGTTTTTCATTTGTAAAATTCTTTTGCTAGAAGGAATGAGACAGAAACTCTTGACTATATTTGTTCTACTTTGGGAACTAAAGTGTTATGTATTTGACTTACAGATGGATCTTTCTCTGAAGCAATTTTGGGGTTATATCTAATATTACAGTAGCACTTCATAACAGATTCGTAAGCAGTTCAACTTCAAGCAAATCACTAAATTTCTCAAACATAGGAATTTTCGATTTTTGTTTTGTCTTCACTCATTTAGTCTGAGCCATTTTTACTCACAACAAAATACACATACTAACAAATCAGTTATATTAATCAGTTACACAATAGACGGAGCAGAGAAGCCAACTCAACTGAATTCGGAAAAACTGCTGACTTGAAACAACTCTGAGCTCGTCACCACATGCAGGCAAATCTCCTCGTCCCCTCAATAACATCAGCTCTGGCGATGACTCAGCGTCCTGGATGCCATGCCAATGCAATAGGAAAATAATTATATATTTTTATTCGTATTATGCGCCTATTTAAAACTTTTTATTTTATAATCAAGACATGCAAACAGCTTTGAAAAAGTTCCAAAAAGTGTGTTTTTTCGAAACTTTAGCATCTTTGCGGCACCTCAAGATGTACACCAATATTTTTCATATTCTTAATTTATCTTATCAATACCAAAAGGCAAATCTTCGGCGCTATTGCAAGTTAAAAATCAAAAATTGATTATTCCTAAAAAAAGTCTTTACAATGTAGTAGAAATTTCAATTTTATGAAACTTTAACGTCCTTGCAGCACCTCAAGGCGTACTCCAATATTTTTCATATTTTTAATTTATCTTATCAACATCAAAAGGCAACTTTACCCGCTATTACAAATTAAAAATCAAAAGTTGGTTTTTTCTTCGTTCTACCCTAATGTATATGATTAAATAGATAAAAAAAAGGATACAATGTTGCCAATTCATTTTATTTTTTACTCTAAACACTTTCATTAAATAATATAAAAGAAGGAAGTAACAGTGATTTCTTTTAACCTTTTAATTCGGATGTACAAAAGTGTTCAAAAATTCAAATTTTATATTAAACGGGAACAAAATTAAAAAAATATACTTAATAAATATATCATTTTTTTCTTAAATTAAGTTTTTAAAAAGGGAGTTAATTAAGTTTTTAAAATTCAAGTTAACTGGCAGGAATGGTCTCCCTAAAACGTTCCAGTGTACTCTTTAATAAAGGTACGACTTTCCCACCCTTATAAAATCTGTGACATTGGGCAATACCATCTACGCTACAAGTACTTAGATTTTTATTTTGAGTTTTGTGCTTCATAGTACGGTGAAGAAAACCAAATATGCATTGTGAATGTCTTTTTTTCAACCGATTGAAATCAAAATTTAACATATAACTGCAGTGTTAATAGCATGATCACATATCAAATTTCATTGATCTAAGTCGTGTTTTTAAATTATCACGTTTACATGTATGCAAAAATACAGACTAACAAACGGTCAACTTTTTGACGGATTTAATTCAAAATTTGATAAGTATCTAACTTTAGATACTAAATTTGTTTACCGATTTCATTCGAATGGCTATTTACTGCCTATCATGCTCACTTATACTTTTTACTGTCTATGATACTCACTTATACTTATGAAATGTGGTTGAATGGTCTACATATTTGTTATAGACCACCCAACCACATTTCATTTTGTCTAGTTCAAGTCGTTTTTGAGCTATTATGTTCAGAAACTTATAGGCAGACATAATTCCCAAACTGTGCTTTATGGACTCTGGGAAGTCTGAATTATTGAGAGATTTGATAAAATTTCGAGTTGAATTTTTTGACGATTGCAATACTTTCTCTTTGCATACTTCATTATACTAGTAAGTAAAAATGGGCTTAAATTGGTAAATCAATATTTTTTAAATAAATTATTATAATAAATTTTATTATATTATTTTGGGAAAATTTTATATTCTTTCTGAACTTTTAACTGAAAATCTGAAAGTAAAATTTTGCAAACTTAGAAACAGATAATGTAAGGTATCAAAATATCAGAATCCCCTTTTCTTACTTTTAGTTGGGTCTATAATTCTTTGATAATATCATTTTTAGTAAATAAGCGAAACCGTTGTACTCATACTATTCCTCAAATAGTTCTTAATTATTTTAGAACAGAAAAAAATATCTCTCTCAATATAGATTCCATATGGTTCTCCGTTAAATTTCAGTTTGTTGAAAACTAAACAAAAAGCAAAAAAAGAATTATATGGCAACCAGATTTTTTAAAAATTCTTTTTGAACCTAAAAGCCAGCTTTTTCCCACTATTACTAAACTAAAATCTAAACCAGTTTTTTAAAGACCCATTTTAAAATTAGTCATTTCTGTTTCTGTTTTTTACAAACTTTTAGCTCTTTGCGGCCCCTCAGGTTTTTATTGTACTGCAACCAAATTTTTAAAAATTCTTTTTTTAAATTAAAAGGCAACTTTTCCCCACTATTACTAAACTAAAATATAAAATAAATAAATAAATTAAGGCCATTTAGTTCTACCCCAATATACATAATAAAGAAACACCTGGTCAGTCCACAGCGAATGTATGTGTTTGTGTGTTACAATTTGTAATTAATCTAGTCTCTAAAAGATCTCTATTAAGATTTACTGCATCTTTAATTTCTGAGCTGTGCGGGATAGTATTTTTCTCTAGGTATGCGTTGATTCTCAAAACGCTGCGCTGGCAAATTCTTTTCTAAAACTATACAAGTTAAAAATATTTTCTCAGCCTTTCTTTCCAAATTAGTGCCTACATATTCTATGCTAAAGCGTACTCACCCGAGTTTGAACAAAGGATCTTGATAGTGTCTAAAAATTGGAATATTCTCTTGAAGTTATGAAGAATAAAAAGCGCTAAGGAACTTGACTCTTGGAACCGCTAAGGATGAAATCATCTTTTACATACATTGATACATATATGTATGTATGTACATATTATATATATTGTGTCGATAAAAAGTATATTCTTTGTGCAAAGTGGAGAATCAAAGCTGTAAATCAGTAAAATAACATACACGGATCACTTTCAAATTATAAAACGATATTAGAAAGCAAGCATGAAGATAAAGTCAAAAGCTCAAATAAGTTAGTTCTCTTTACTCTTTTGTTATCATTATTGTTTCTACAGGAGGGAGCTTGAAAATATTTTAGCGCCTGTGGCTTTATATAATCAAAATCTGCCACTGTCCTTAATTGGTACGAATTATCGCTATTCAAACTTATAAGCTGAAATTAAATCCTTTTTATACATTATACTTCGATACAAAAATCACTCGGAAAACTTTCCAATGTTTGATATGGATTCTTAATTACATATTTGGACATAACATTCTGAAAACTGAAGATGTCGTCAAATTAGATAAAAGATGCAAAACAGTTAAGGAGCTCATATGAATTAATATTTCATCTTTTGAGGATCAAATGTCTTCTCAGTGATAAGGCGAGGAGCTTAGATCTCGTCCTTGTCATCTGACCGAGGTCCAAATTTGCAATACTCATTCTCCAATAGCTTTGGCAAAGCATCTAAACATGACACAATATATCACTGTTGTTGTTGTTTATAATGGCACTTGCCATGGACAAGATAGTTAAGCCAAGGGAGCGTCTCTTGTTTTAGTAGCGCCAACTAGGGCCAAGAGTAAATCTTAGCTACTCACGTATCACATTCGCTTGCACAACTCCTTTTTACAGGGGGGCACATTCATACATATCACAGATAGAACAGATGAAGAACAATCATGTCCAAACCGGGATTCGAACCCAGGAAGCCCAGATCACGGGGAAGACGCGCTACCCCTATGCCAGGACGCCGGCCAATATCTCACTTAATCTATCTATTCTGAACATATCCAATATTTTATATAGGTCCAGAGGCGTAAAGACAAGGATTAAAGGGTGCTCAAGGCCTTGCCTTTATACACATGTTGAGTCGGTAGTACTGGAATATAGACGTCTAGACCGCTAATCTTAATAATTTGCTTAAGGGCGGTACATCTGATGTACCAGATAGTTTTTTACCTTTACTTACAAATGCTGTACCAGTAATAAATTTTGATTTAATTCACCTGTGTAAATTTTCCAGCACTACCCTAATACCCTATCGTGGCCGGAAATCCTATCTTATATAAGACTAGTGATCATTTGTTTCGCCCCTTCCTTACTTCTGCTTTTGTGCTGCGCTGTTGTGGACGTGTTCTGTCCGAGCCTGCTTGTAAATGAATTTTAAAATGTAAAATGTCTCTCCAATGTCTTCGAACCTGCCTTCTACTTTTCAGAATTAAATGCTTATATATATATATATATTCTTTTGAGGAGGGAAGCGTACAGCATAAGTTTGAACTGTGATTAGATAAGATCTATATTTTGCCGTTCCTTCTCTCGAAACTCTCACACAATAGCAGTGGCAGAATGATTTATTCATTGGTGATTCAATATGCTCCTGGCCATGACGGATTCTCTGTGAAATCGAGTATTGAACCTTCTAATTTATTTTGAGAAAGCTGAAACTCTATGACAACATTAACATAAGACATTATATATTTTCTTCAATGTTGTTTCGATATCCTGAATGCGGTAGAGTATCTGAGGATTTCGTAGCAATATTATTGGGTATTTTGTTTAGTAAGGTAAGGATTTTGAAGAAGTTAAGGTACACGAAATCTTTTTTCCCCTTATGCTTGAATATGTCATGAATAGTCGATAGCACTAGTTAAATGTTTCCGAGTAGAGTTTTGGTGTAAACAAAACGATGTTAGTGAAATTGTTGCAGCAGCAGCAGCAGTTTGACTAACATCACATATAGCTGCACATCCTTTCAAAAAGTTCGAGAGACAGAATAATATATAATTATTATTCAAGCAATTTTATTAGAATTTGTGATCTGACGGTGATTCCAATCAGGGAAAGCAGCTATAGTTCTTTATTTTCCAGTTTCGGCGTTTATCTTACTGATAACCAAGACATTAAACTTTCAGGTATAGGACTAATAACCACTCAAGAATTCGACTCTCGCTTGATCCCTAGCAGTAAATGGCTAGCTACCAGATGATTAATACTCTGGAGACCACAATATATCATACATTTAGAGACGGCCAACAAATCTGTTAAGCATCGAGTAAATGGAAAGGTTAAAAATTCTCTTGGTGAACCATTTTGGCAGCCATCGAGGGAGGGAAAGAATGCAAAATATAGAATTGGTGGAGAAGCTAACACTTGAAGGAAGATCAGAAGCACATTTTGAGTACTTCCGAATGGGTAGACCTGGATTCACCGAAAAAAAGAGTGAAGCCTCGATGGTTGTTTTGAAGCTATGGGATGAATATTTTGGAAGAAACGCAATTTTGATTTGTGGTTAATGAACAAAGACAAAAAATGCCCTCTCCAAAATTTCATGTAGTGACTGCAAAAGAATGTCTGACTCTAATTTAATTTGCATCCGTTTTGTTTACATAGTCGATACTTGGTGAAGCGATACATGCGTACTGCAATCGACCAATCCTCCCCTCCAGATTTCGGTTCCGAAATTGGAATAGAAAATTGTTTCACTACAAAATCTAAATACATTAAATGATTTAAAAGTCTTAGTTTTCTTCAATTATTTTGAAAACTTTTTTCAAAAGATGTAATTATTTCTTTCTTTTATTCCAATTTTCTTAAACATACTTTTCGATTTTCTAGAAACATGGAATCTTCACAAATTTAGCCTTTGCCCTCGAAAAATGACTCACTCACCGCATGATTTAATGCCGCAACTTGAGAAGCGACTCTCGCTCACCAGTTTGGTGCGGAAATTCGATGCGCAACGATAACTATTGCTTCTTTTCAAAAAATTCAGCATACATTTGAAATATCAAGTGTAGGTTTAAAGATTAATATACAGTAAAACCTTTTTTTATGCGATAGATAGGGGCCGCATAAAAGAAACAGCACAAAAAATATTTGGGAATTTCATAAATACTTACATATAATAAACAACTTTGCACGATGTACTACAGAATTATTTTTTTTATGCGGCTGACCGGGGAAAAAAGTCGTTAGAAAATGTCAATTATTTACGAAATACATGAGGAAATGCATCCAAACCAAATAAATAGTTAAATTACACATGGAAACCTTTTAAAAACATTTCTCATTGTATAAGATGGAGAAGTTAACACATGAAAAAGTTTTCAAAATGCACATTACATAATTCACTGCCAGTCTGTTTAATATTAGAAATTTTATTTATAATGTAATTGTCTTTCTTTTCACTTTTTTTTAGCTACAATTATTCATTCTAAGAGATTACTTATGTTTAAAAATAAAATAAATATCATAAAAACTATATACAAATAGAAACAGAAGTACTTTATTTACCTTTAATTTTACTATAAAATGAATCCTCAATCACGTGAATCATGGATAAAACTTGGAATACGAAGCGTATGCTGATAGCTCGTCGAGCGAAAATAATTGGTTTGGATTTTTGGCCATGCTGCGCCAAACACAACGAAAATAATTGAATGTGCATTGATGGAAGACCATTTAAAGCGAATGAACAAAGCATCTTGAAGTGTACATGTATATATACATTGATAGAAAACATTACAGTAATGTCAACGTCGTTGAAATTCATATACCGCATTAAAAAAAAATCGCACTAAAATAAAACTTAAAAATAAAACCGCATAAAAAGGACCGCACAAAAACTGGTTTCACTGTAGTGTGTGAATATAAAATTTTTATTCGCTAGATTGTGTGTGTAATCATTTTAAGTTGGAAGCAATAAATTCACTAAGAGCGCTCGCTACAAAATGTCTCGAGTTGCTGGTTCATCCAAACGAAAACGGCCATTAAGCGAAAGGGTTAATTCATCGGTAGGGAATCTTATAAAATGCTTTACTTATACATAACTGTTTAGATGAAATTAAAGAATTCTTACTAAAACTCTTTTAATAATCGGTTTTCTTATTCAAATTTAGTTTTAAAACTTGAATAAATTTCAATGACAATTCATCGATTTTGAGAACTTTTATTTTACCTGTAAATCTCCAGCAAAACGACTTCTCTGTACTTATTAGTCTCTTTTATGCAATTAAATGACATAGAATATATTGTGTTATAAATCTTGCTATCTCCACGATGTTCGATATTCTGAATGCTGAAGAATGTCTTGAATATATCGCCTAATATTGCTGGGCATTTTGTGCCAATAGAATAGATATTTATGAAACGCATTTTACCCTCTTGGACTGCAAATGCTTAAAATATTTACATTAATAACAAATTTATACCATCTGTTTTAGAAAATTAAATATAAAGCTGAAAATGCAAACATGAATTTTCAGATTATGAATTTGTGTACATTGAAGCTTATTTTTACCCATGAAATAATTTACCATTAACTTTAATCTGTCAATCCTGAAAGATTTTTTTTTTAAATTTTTATTTAAAAGACGATCGAATTAAATTCGTATTTACAATTTAACCAATTATCGATTAAGCAAAATAAGACAAACTTTAGTCCTCCCCATTTCTGTTGAGCTGCAAATAAGTATCTTCATATAACTAAGCACGCTTTGTTCCTAAGACGTCAAAAATCAAATGTTCTAATACTTTAATATATTAATATTCAGAATTAAATTGTTAGCTTATATCGATTAGAAAAGCAATATTGAAAGAAAGTGACGCAGCTCAAATATATTTGAAAGTAATTTTTAAAATGTTTCAGAGAACATGTCATAAAACGTCATTACATCGAATCTAACAGAAGTTGAAAAAGCAGCCAAAACGTCAAAACAATATACATCATTACAAAATCATTTTAAAATAGCTCATATTAACTTTCAGGAAGGTATTTTATTGTACAGAAAAGGAACAATTAGAAGTTGTGTTTTTATTGCAAAATAAAGCAAATCCCTCTAATACAACGATACCATATAAGTTTATTAAAATTATTGTTCTCTTCGTCATAATTAAAATCAAAACAAGCAGTATTTTAATGATTTAGCAAGTCAGATCATCAAGTCTTAGAAAATAAGCTTTCACTTTGAACCAGCGTTAACTGGTTAGACTAAGACGTTGCCTGTCTGTGTACTGGGGAATACAATTTCCAAAGAATAATAATTTGCATAAAGATTATAATGCACATAATGAGCACCATTATTAAAAGCCACATCTTGAATTGGTCATATATTGACGAGTCGAAACTTTTCCGCCTCACTTTCTTAGGCCGATTTGGAATGTTGCGTTTCACTTCCGTAGGCCGATACGGAATGCTGTCGTCCATAGTAGACTCGTATTTTACAAGAAGAATGTCCTTCCAGGATTTTTTTGAATCTTGCCTACGCGATATATTTCTAATTCGAGGACCATCAAGAGCTCTAACAGATTGAGGAATGGTATGAAGTGACCTCCAATCCTGTGGATACTGAACAGTTTCACTTGCAACGCTGTCGTGAATATCAATATCATTCGTCCCAATTTCAACGTGATCCAGCTCTTTCCTTTGGTGGATTTCCATTACGAACAATCTGAAAATATAATAGACAAATAATCAAGGTCTTAATATCAACTTCCAATCACGAGGAGCAGAGTTTATCAACAGAAATTTCAAAAAAATTAAAGTGCTCAATGAAATTATGTCCTTACTTTCACAGCAATTTCGCTTATATAACTGAATGCATGGTAATGCAGTTTACAAATTTGAGTATTACTCAACGATTCCTTCACGTCTTTTTGTACCACAAAAAAATAAAATGAATGCTTTAGCTTTCACATCTACAGGCGTGCTAAAACAAAAACTGATCGACATTTAAGATTATGATTCGGTATCTCGAAGAATAACACCCTAATTCCAACTTCATACTCTAAGAATGTTGAGGAATTCTTTGCTCAAAATTAAAGCGAATAAATATTCTTATCAACTTAATATTGTATGTATGCGTCGTATGGTCTTTTCGAAGAGTAACGTTTAAAGTTTTTGTCCGCAAGTAGTATGAATGCAAAAATACAGCCAAACGTCATGCTTTATTACCAATAAATCTGCTCGAGCTGGAAAAGCTTCAGTCTCTCAGACTTTTGCAAACAAATTCATGAAAAGTTTCTATTTAAGGATCCCTAGAAAAAATGATGGGCAGCTACGAATGTAAGGGGGAAAAGAATCTCAATAGTGATAATCTATACAGTCATAATTTTTTTTTTACTCCGTGACTTTTGTTGTATTCGAAGAAAAATTCTACGTGTAGATCACTTAAATCCAAACTTAAGACATTTGTATGCATATTTTTTCTAAATATGCGTAACTTGCAAAGCAAAATGTATTGCTTATCTGTTACTAGAAATAATTTCCCTGTAATGAAGGCTTTCACTTGTACATATTCAATATTTTCTAGGCTTCAAAAACTTTCTCATTCATAAAAAAAAGTTCCTAACATAAGGGGATCAAGTCATTTTATCACAAGTGTGTTTTAAAATGGGAATAAAAATTTGCATTTCGCACAAAAAAAAATTACAATCAATAAGCCGGAAAGCGAAGATTCTTTTATTTGGCAATAAAAGAAAATTTCACTCCTTTTCACCTCTAAAGGAGTAGGGGAGCCTTGTTCCTTTTACTGCTCAAAAGAGTTTGAGTTGCGAAGATTAGGGAGGCGAGAAAGTAAAACCGAAAAGAATTATCGTAATCTTGGTTACAGAGTAGTTGAAGCTAATGGTTGAAAACTCTTTCTCAGCTCCGAACCTCTAGCAATACCAGCTATCTAAAATATTCAATAATTACACATTTGAATAACTGCGACCGTTATGAAGAGGCTGTAATTCTATCTTTTATTGTAAAGAAACTTGGAGAAATTGCGAGATTCAACTGCCTACCTTTTAGATCCATCTTTGAAGTGGATGATCCTGGCCCTTTCAAATCAAAATTACTATAGTCATCATAACCAAAGCAGATCCTTTTATGGCAATGCTTTTTTGGGAGATAATGGCTTGTTTTTAAATATTACTTGATAATTACACAAAGAAACATCTTTAAATATCAGAGGGATAGCTTTCTTCGTGATGAACAATATTATACGATATTCTTTCCTTATTTCCTACTTTATTTCGATTTACAAGTGTTTATACAAATATAAACTTTTGAACACGGGACAGTTTAAGGTTCTAGAATGAAAGTGGAAATGGGCGTAGAAATTGGATAGAAATTTTTCCTTTCTTAAGAATCATTGGAATAGGGTGTGTTTATTAAGGGATTAATCTGAAGAGAAAAATGGTCTTCTTCCATTAAAGAAAATTGCAGTAAAGTCAAATTACTTGTATGTATAATTTGACTTACTTGTATGTATTGCATTAGAAAAAGAACTAAAATTTCTAAAATTATATCATCATTTGTAGTAATTCCCAGATAAAATTCAATTTTCAATCTGTTGTAGTTTCATTGATGCTAGAATATTCTTGAATACAAGAAAAAAAAGCAATTTAATAGCAAAATTTACCTTTCAAAATTCCTAGAAGACCTCTCTGTCGCGAAAAGTTCTGAAACTTAATTTCGCGGAAAGAAAATTGGAGTGTTTTGCTGCGATTCTGTTCTTTATCCGTTGTCGATCGATTCAGAGATGTTCAAAGACGTGACATTATAAGAATAAAATTTGCTCAATTATCTATTTTACCACAGGAGCCAAACGTCATTCGACCAAGGTTAAAAACTATAAAGGTTAAAAACTACTTCTAACTATAGCCGTCTAAGAGTACTAAAGTTACTTCTAGACGGGGCATTAATTTACATAAATTAAACTAAATTGGCAGGAACAAGAATCGTTTCTGCTGCGCTAGTGATATAAGGACAGAATTATTAGTTTCGAAAGGAATGCTAAAGATATCTATTACAGAATAATGCATTTCTCATCTGATAATAAACTTTTCAAAGTGACTAGAGGTTCGAACGTTAAATGGAATGTATATGTTTATTCTAAGAGCAACGCGTTTTGTTACTTATATAAAAAACAATATAAAGCCCAAAATGAAGATTGGTTAGTTTTTTGAGTTAACTCCATACTTGAGGTCGCTATGGCTGAATCTCGGAACAAGAGTAGGTTGAGGTAGATATTAATTGTACTTCTATCCCAAGCCCTTCTTCCACTACTATATCACCACATTATATATAATCATATTTCTGTAAAACTTCATAACATTGAAAGTTTTAGAGATTTAACCTTGCAGGATTTGAATCTTAATTGCATTTGATCATAAATTTGGGGTTAGTGGTCCAGTTAGGTTTGAAGATGGATGACCACCAAGGAGGAAGGATGATCCTCGTATGAAGTTTATGACATATATAGTAATTTCCATATCAGAAAGTAAATTTGTGCAATTTTACTGTTATACTAGATAGAGAGGACATGAGTTCATTGCCTAATTTAGGTTGCTTAATCTGTAAAATTAGTTTACGTTCTGAAGCTGAGCGAACAAAATGTTTTATTTTGGAATCGAATCAGTAAGGCAAGCCCTGAATTAGCGTCTTATTCATCAATGTTTCGAAAAGCGTGAACATTCAGGTTTTCGATACTATTAAAGGATTTAGCAAGCCCATTACAAATCACAGGTGTATTCATACTTCAAACCCGTGATCTTTCAGAACTAAGACTCTGCCAGTAAACTATTGCATGGCCTACTTCACGACAACCTGCCTATCCCAAAAGGTGCTTCAAGGTCCCAGCCAGGAATAAGCTTTTGTGTGTAATTTCTTGACATATATGCATCTATAAACGGTATAATCTGCATGCAACGAATGTCAGTTATCCTGAGCCATGAAATAATACGCTTGCTTTGATGTTCACTTCTCACCATGCACGGGAGCCGTGGGGCCCTGGTGGTAAGGTCTCGGCTTTGGAACCGGAGGGTTTCAGGGTCCAGACCTGATTCCACCGAAGAACCGTCGTGTAAGCAGATCTGGTGCACGTCAAATCCATCGGGGCCAAATGTCCTCTGGCTGGTTATTTGAAATGATGGAAAACAAATAGCCAAAATTTGTCGAAGAAAAGAAAAAAAAAAAAAAAAAAGATGCGCAATTTATCAGTTTTTAATGGTATTTATTTCTCTGATTTTAATGTAAATAAATAACGATTCGACTGAAATAATAGATGAAAACTAACCAATTAATACTCATTATTTCAATAATGGATGCATTTTCTAAGGAACATATATAATTCTTTTTATTTATTTTCAATTCATTGAAGAATCCTTCAGCTATATTCAACAACTTCAAGAAGGTACTTGAAATTGTTGTCGAGTATAAACTATATAATAAGGTCACTTTCCATGATCATATAACGGGTTCAAATACTGAACTCGATCAAACGTTAACACATATGGAATGATATTATTTTTGAATGTCTCCTATAATACGCTCTTATAATTTGTTTGTAGGAACAATGAAATACGATTAAAAATGAATTAATTTTCTTCAACTGGAGTTAAAGTGATTGAATTAAACATATTGAACATCTTTGAACATACTGAAGAAAGAAGAAGAAACATATTGACGATCTCTAAAGAAAAATATTGCAGGACATTATTTTTTTTTCGGTTGTTTGGTTGTGTTTATTGGCGTAAGGTCCATATATGACCATGCTGTGCCATTTATTTTTGTGGGAGAACTTGTTCTTAGCTTCAGTAGCGGGTTATGCAGTTTTGACTTTGTTGTGTTATTGTAAGTTTGGAAATATATTGTAAAATACATGAAACCATCGATTATCATTTTCGTAGGGTAGAAGTGAAAAACAAAACAATTTAAGCTTCCAATTCTTCCTCTGAATTGAAATCAAAATCAGCAAAAGTTATGTCTACTCTATCCATTGGGTCATATTGGTGGTAAATTGAAAACAAAGTGAAAAACAAACAATTTAAATTTCCTATTCTTCTTCTGAATTGAAGCCAAAATTAATGAAAATAATGTCTTATCTATCCATTGTGCCATATTGGTGGTAAATTCAAAACACATGAGGTATCACATTCTACGAATTTTATGGTGGCATCACGTTAAATTACATAATGCATTCCTTGAACAATTTCTGAATTATGAACTATTCAGAAAAAGTTGAAATTATTCTTTGAATGACGGAACCTATGTCCTACTAACGAATATGTCAAGATATGACAAAGAAAGAATCATAGGATCGGGCACGTTCGGAAACGTGTGGCTGGTCAAATCGAGGTTAAGTAGGCATTCTTACGTCCTAAAAGAAATCGATTTGAGGTCTTTAAGCGAAACAGATCGCGAACATGCTTTGAATGAAGTTAAAATTTTAGCAAGATGTAAGCATAAACACATTATTAGATATAAAGAAGCAGTCATCGAATCTGATGAAACTTTGTCTATCGTCATGGAATATGCAGAAGGAGGTATGCATAAATATGTTTCAATATTAGTTGCCTATCAAATTGATTGGCATAAGTAAAAGCAAAAACACATTGCAAAATCTCTAATTAATGGCTTTCAAATAAACTAAAAACTGCAACTATCTGCACAAACATTATTAGCTTTTTTAAGATTAAGCGTGAAATGAATATTTACGTTCAAAGTTTTTTTTTGTCTGTAATTTTTTGTTTCTCTTCAATTCAATGAATATACAAGTCAACATATTATTCCCAATTTTTGGATTTCTTTCAATTTTAGATTTTTGAATAGGTAAGAATTAACGTTTTGCAGTATCATTATTTAATAAGAAATGTCAAATTTTTGCTTTGAAATTTCCCTTACTCTTTCAAAATTATTTAACTATCGGTATCGCCTGGATTGTTAGCTCAAACATGTAGGTGAATAAGAAACAATTTTACGATTTAAACCTCTTAAAGATAACATAGTTGCAAATTGCATCTGTTTGCATAAAGCTTCATTAAAATGGCTCCTTTAGGGATTCATTCTTTCTATCCCGGTAACGAGTTTAATAGCGCTAATTCCGTCAATTTAAATTGTTTTCGAACTACGAACTTATTCTTTGATCAGAATTCTAATGATGAATTTTGAATGCCTGTTAAAATGAACTTCCGACCAAAATAACCGAACAGATTGCTTTTTATCAAATAAATCGCTAATTTCTGAAATGCGAAAACGTGTTGTGTTGTCGCCTCTTTAATTAAATGTGTATGATCTTGCGTATATTTAAGCATTCATTGTGCACATGCTGATATTTAATTACAAGCGTTAAATTTATGATTCCTTGAATTTAATGAGCAATTTCTAATCTTTTAAACACAAGTATTGCTTTTCAATTTTCTTAAAATATGTTTCAATTGTAATTTGTAAACAATAAGCAGATTCTATTTTTTTTGTCATGCTTTTATTGATAAACAACATATTTTGAATTCTATATAAAGTTACTGCATTTAGATTACTCTTTAATTCACAAGCTTGTGATCAATTTCGGAAAATGCGTTTTCAAATATTTTAAATTTCCTACAGTTGTTCCTTCCCCTTATACTTCAATTCAAATAGAATTTAAGGTAGCGCATTTTTAATAATGTTGCTTAATATGGTAAAACTACTTAAAATATTTTACGCTGCTTTAGAAACAATAGGCTTTTAGTGCTTTATTTTCCAAAATCTTTTATGGTCGCCGATTTTTGCACATTAAGAGTAAATTGTAACCATTATTTCTCTTTTTGAAGGAGACCTGCACTCTACTATTTTGAAACAAAGAGGAGTTCCTTTTAATGAACATGTAAGTACATCCTTTCTTCTGATTTGAAGCGAAGCAATCAGAAAATCGGATATTAATATATTTTTAATTTTCAGCGAGTTATAACGTGGTTCATTCAAGTTTGTCTGGCTCTGCAGTATATTCATTACCAAAATATTCTTCACAGAGGTAATATGTAATTTTTAAACTTTAATTCTGTATTTATGGATAACAAATATTCTTAATATTACGTGTTAAAACATTATGTATTCATAATCTCTTGATGATGTTTATTAAAATATTTGAATTTTTGAGCTTGTTAATAATTATCAACCATTACAACCGAAGAAAAATTAATGTTTAAACTGTTTAATTTTCTCTGCTTTATAGTTAGATGACTTCCGCTGCTTTTGTAAAGATGTCTCATTGATACAACTGAAGTTCCATCGGACACTTAAATTTCATGTAATTTAAATATTGAATTGCAACACTCAGTAACGATTTAATTATCACTTCAGTTATAAAATATAGTTATCGATGCGCGAACATCGTTCGAGCAACATATTAAAGGATTTAAGAATGTTTAAACATCACGATCACACAGTGTTATTATCCAATTAAACAATCCGTTTTGATAATCTGAATGATTTCCTCTCGGAACAACTGGTTAGACGAGAAATTTTTTCAATCATTTCTGTCAAACATTTTACAGTGTCTCCAAAGTTACTTGATAGTAAAATAATATATTTATTTAATGAAGTGAATAAATCAATAAATATAAATATAAAAAAATGGAAAACCGAAATTAATAAATATAAAGAACTTTTAAAAATGTACAAACTTACCTACTATATTAACACGAAATTTTTATCAAAATATCTGGATATTAAAATAAAATAAATCTCAAACATGAGGAACAAACAGAAATACTCTAAGTAAATTGGAAATATATTTTTCTAAATTTTTATTAAAATGAATATTGAAGAAATTTTTATTATATTCATAATAATTATATTCATGCTTTATACTCTTTTATTTCCAATGCTTCGTGTTTATTTTTGCTTCGATTTCCCGATTTTTCTATAAAATTTAGTCTTCCACTTTAATGTATTGATAAGCGTTTTTTTATATTTGTAATTTTTAAAAAATTTTTATAGCATTCAGTGTGCCTTTACACCCAAGACATCTTAATCTGAAATTCAACGCCATCGCGCTAACCCTGCAATGCCATTCGCAAATAACTGAATCAAATCGGAAGGTTTTCTAACTAAGTTTTTCTATATTAATTGATAGTTAAGAATATTTTAATGAATTTAGAGTTCTTGTGTCGTCATGAATCCATAACAATATAAAATTTCAGTTGTAGTTGTAGGGAACGAGTGAAAAAATTGATTATTTAATTCCGTTCTTGTAAACATGAAAAATGCATAGTTAAAAGCTTTTACTGAAAAGCAGAAAGTTGGTCAATGATAATCGGAAGAACATTCAATTAAACATTATTTATCAAGTTTTAATGAAATATTTTAAATTATGAAGATTTTTTAAATAGTTTTACTCACATTTTTTTTAAAAAATAGCAAAAGAAAAAAATGAAAAAAAAAAAAAAAAAGCTCAGAAAGAATATTCGTCTTCAGTATTTTTCTGATCAATTCTACTTGAGGTGTAAAGGTCCAAAGCTTAAGAGGCCCTGTTATAGATTTAAAAAAATTGAACTGTGAAAGGTTAAATTTTAAAAAATAGTTTAGAAAATCCGAAAGTAATTTGCGATGTCGAAGCTTATTATGCGAACATCGAACAGAGGTATGTTATCCAACTTATGCTTTTAACTGCAATTTTTAAAATATTAACTTTTCATGGTAATCACTCTTATTTCCAGCATTTTCATTATTGCTCTAAATATTTTGCAGATTTAAAATCTCAAAACATTTTTTTGACTCGAAACAAAATGGTCAAAGTCGGAGACTTTGGAATTGCTCGAGTTCTAAAAAATCCCGAAGAATTGGCAAAGACTGCCATTGGAACACCTTATTACTTATCGCCAGAAATTTGCCAGCGAAAGCCGTATCCTTTCCACATCCTTTATTTCTTTCACATAATTTTACTCTAAGTTATATTAAGTTTTTAAGTTTATAATGAATTTTAAAATGTTTATATGTAATCGAAAATGAAAAGGGAACACATATTTATAGAAACGCATAAAGAGTGTCAATAAACATGGGAATTTAGTTTGCATATCGCAATTATTAATGTTAAAATTTTCCCAATATTCTCTAATTAGGTAGTGCATTTGAGTAGCATATAAACGAAAGTTCGTATCTTCCGTACAGAAGAATTATTCATAAGAACGAAGTTGCTGAATTTAAATAATATCAAGAGAATAGTTATGATCAATTGGTGTTAAACAATGTCAATAGGCGTTTTTAGGGTATTTTAGCGCAATTCATCTTTAAAAAAATACCGAATGTTTGAAATTGAGTCACCTGATATTCTGTATTGAACTTCTTGAAGAATAAGTGATGACATTTAAAGAAAACAGCGGGAGGGGTCTCCTCGAAGTTTTCTCTCATACTTTTATAATTCTACTTTGTATTATTAACTGCATGCCATTGACGCGTTATGAGAGTCTAGCGTACGATCTTGAGCGATTAAAACCCAATGGGATGGGATTAATACCCAAGCAACAGAAAACCGAATATGCATTTTAGTCATCTTTTTTCCAACCAAATGAAATAAATATCTGACAAAGAACTACAAATGTAATAAAGAAAATCGTATGCTGAATTTCATTTATTCAAAGCACTTCGTTTTTGAATTTTGGCGTTTACATGTTTGTGAAACTGCAAATCGACTGACAATCATCACTTCCTTCATGGATTCGTCTACAAATTTGAAATGAATATACATTTTAGATAAATTTGTTTCCCTATTTGATCCGTCTATCTCGTTGGTTTGTAGTTAACATGTTAACTTGCGTTCGAATAACCGGATAAACTTCTATTAAATGAGTTTCGTTCAAAATTTGATAGAAATTTACAAATTTGGTGTAAAGACAATGCACAAAATTTCATCCATGAAGATCAAAACGGTTTTGAGTCATTATGCTCACAGAGACGCAATTTCAAAAATATGTTGTTAGGACTCACTGAGGTCTGAAACGTGGTGCTACTCCAAAAACTCGTGTTCAAACTTTTTGAAGATTACAATCCATTGCCTTTGCGTGCGAGAGAGATTAAAAATAGTCATTTATTCCATCATGCTCTAAAAAGCAAACTAATGAAGTTTGGCGTTCTTATAATCAGTAAGAGTGCTTATAAGGGGGATAATTTTAATATGATTAACTTATATGTATGCATCTTGATATGCCCTTTTCGAAAAGAGTCCGAGTAGCTAATAATTAAATTAGTTGCATGTCAAAATAAATGAAAAGAATGTTTAAAAGTAGTCGATGAATAATAAAACTAACATTCAACCATTTAATAGATTATAAACACTAAAATATTAAATTTTAATCATATAATTTAATGGTTATTATAAAAAATATTTTAATTTGTATTTTTAAATATAAAGCGAAGAACTCAATTGTAAATTGATTATATAAAGAAAGTTTACAGTGTCTAAAAGATTAACTATAAGACTTCTGAAAGATTTTAAGAGGATACACAAAAAATATCCGGAGATAAATCTGAGCTTCAAGAAAACGATTTGGTAAACTTTTTTTTTTTTTTTTTTTTTTTTACAGCATTCAAAAATATCTTACTTTAAAAAATACTAACAATCTCAAAATTTTTTTTTCGGATAATATTAAATGGTAAGCAATTAGTTCGCAAATACACTTCAAATCTAATTTAATAACATATATAAAGCATGTAAAATATTTAAATTGATTGAAATACTGATGCCTGTTTCCCTCTCAAAATACTCAAACATTGTCACTGATATTCTCGAAGCACTACCTGTAAAAGTTACCAATGGGGACATCTAGTGGCAGTAATGAAAACTATTTAAAGATCCGATAAAACTGTAAATATGTCGCCTGTAGTTCATGCCAATATGATCGAAAATAATTTATTACAGGTTGAAAACAATATTATTGATAGATTTACATTTACATTTTAATGCATCTTGCTTACATTTTAATTTGAAAGTTTTGTGGGGGCTCACTTTTTAAGCTTCGAAATAAAGTAATATGTTGAAAATAAGATAGTTCTTCAATTATCTCAAATAGTCATTTAAAATGATCCAAAACTTTAAAACGGAGTATTTTTGAATGAAAATATAGTCAGCATTTAATATTTATGAGCATTCGAGTTTGAGTACTTGTTAGAATGTTCACTATTCAGATACTCTCGGAAACTGTCTCGATTTAAAACGCTTCTCTAACGTTTTAATATTTATATAAAACTATTTTTATACAATTCATTATTTAATATTTCAATTATCTGGATTATTTTCGTACTTTTATGCACTTTAGGAATAGTGAACAAATTATTCGTGTGTGCATAGGTAAGCAGAAATATTTTTGCATCCGAAAAATTTTCGCGAGCAAAAAGGGTTGAAGAAGCCTAAATTTGAAACTTTCATTGCGCAAGGATTTGTAAAGGAATATTGCCCATTAAAATATTCTTCAAATTTGCTATTTAATTTTCTTATTTTCAAATACAATTCTACGATTTACATCGAATATCATACATTCCTAAAGAGAATAAATTTGCAATATCTAAGATATACCTTTACTGCTAGATGTATTTAGATGATTTGAAGTTTTAGTTCCAATGATTATTTTCGATCTAGAATGATTGTATTACCTATCGCGATTACCTATCACCATGGAAATGAATGATGCAATCTGCACTGATTATAATACAATTTTCAATGCGATTTTATCTATTTAACTGATTCTCTTGTATTTGCTTTAAAGGTTTTTCATTATTATGTATATTAATTAAATATTACATACAAATTAAACGTATTTTTAATTTGTAGAAAGCCCAACATTTAATAAAGGGAGTTGCTTTTTAATTGTGTGGAATTGATCTAATTATTCAAACGTTACTAATTTTTAGATCTTTTGAAATTCGAAAAAAGAAATTAGGACAAACATAAATTGCGCGCTATTTTACCTTGAATTACTGGTAATGACATTAGCTTTTGATTTATGGGAACAGTGGTGAATTACGTAAGAACAATGTTTTAAAAATTTCAAAATTAGAAAAACTAAAAGGAAATATTAATTCACGAAAGATGAAACTATATTTAAAGTAGTTATTCTTTAACATTTTTAATGAAATTTTTGAAAATGGAGAAATTCATATAAAGGCTTTAAAAAAAATCGCTGTAAACATTTTCGCGACCTCTAATATTTTTCTTTAAAACCCTATTATGGATAGAAACTCATTGTTTAAAAGTCTTGGTGTAAATAAGGCGATTTAAAGGGGAGGGGAAATGATTTTCAAACTACACATTACAGCTAACATTGCACAATTTAGTCATAAGCTAAGTAGTTTTAACATATGCCGTGAAATGTGTTTTCTGTAGATGATAAAGTTGAATGTTGATTTCTTTAGCGTTAATTAGGTATAATCATAAGAGTGATATTTGGGCTTTAGGATGTATTCTATTTGAGATGGCAGCATTAGAACATGCCTTTCAAGCAGTTGATTTCTTACATTTGGTAGCTTTGATACTAAGAGGTAAACGAAAAGAGCTTCCGAGGTAAGATATTTCTAACTGAATGCATTGCCTTTTAAAGTTAAATAATGTTATATTATTTCCTTTTTTTTAACTGCATTTCTCAGTTTAATCCTTGCATAAACATGAAGTCAAAACCCTTTCCTACAAAATTTCTACATCATTTAATCCTACAGTACATCGTATGCCATTTGGATACACATTTTTAATTCCATTTATAAGTTTCTCATGACTGTTCCAAAATGCAACAATGAGAGTTTGGAAATCCTTTAAAATATTTTTGATAAACATTTGTAGAAAATACCGATATAGGACAATAGCGATACTAGAATTAGATTTAAAATGAGAATTTATTAAAATATGGCTGTTGTATGCATAGTTCTACCATTAAAAGTACTATCAAAATATTTGCTGATTGTAAAAAATATACTGGTAAAAAAAGGACTTTTATTCTTATTGCAGAATTGTGTTATTTGTGTCACTGGGATATTGTTTTATTCCTAATGCAGTCATTTTGAGCATTTTTTTTATTTCACGAAAAAATAATTTAAAATTTAATATTTTTCCTAAATTATATGAAGCTATTCAAAACCCGTTTTTTGAAAGATATTTTCCCCCAAAGTCATAAATTTTAGGATTAAACATTGCGATCGTGGATGCACTACTTTGCATCAATTTCAAAATGGACTATTTTGCAAGGAACTTGCTACTTCATTCAGAGAAAACAAATTTTATTGAATGCTGAGAACCGATTTGGAGTGTATGAATTATTTTAATAATTTAAAATAAGACTTTTATTAAATTGAATAGTGTAGAAATTTCATGCAGAAAATTTTAAAATGTTTGTTACAGGAAAATGTATTGAAAGGTGACATAAATGATTGCTTTCTTAGCTGCTGTAAGAATGTGAAACAACCGAACCACACGAACTGTTATCCTTGGGCTAAAAATGTCTCTTAATAATCAACGTAAATAATTAATAAAGATTTAATTGCTCCATCTCACCATCTTGTAGCTATTTTAAGAGTATACTGCTTAACATCAGTAACTGTCAAACAAATTTTCTAGCATTAATTTCTAAGTCAAATAGTATAATTAACACTTCATAATCTGGAATGATTTGGATAGACATTCATTTAAACTGTACTATAATGAATCATGAGTTATAGTATATATTCTTCATTCAGTTGTATCGATTCATTTTGGTTTAAAATTACTGAGAATATATTACTTCAGATATTCATGTTTTGCGGTTATGTACGATCAGGTTTTGTATTAATGATTTTTAAAATTATTTGATAAACTGACATACAGTTGTTATGGTTGAATACTAGTAATTTGATATTCCATCAATTTTGCACCGAGTGATGATTCCAATGGAAATAGTTTTCCTATAAGAATTCTACCCAAAAGAGTTGAGAGATTTTTTATTGATGGATTAAGTTTACAGTTCTATTGATAGAAGAAGTTTTCTTACAAAATAAAGCAGAAAAGTAATTTATTTGGCTGTGAGAAACCTGCATCTTTCCGATGTTAATTTGCACAGAAATTTTTCGCTGAACTTAGAATGAGGTATTTCTAAACTAGTCATCTCATTCAAATATTTGAGTCGTATATCGTCAATTTTCTTTAATGGTACCTAATCCTTTTTTCCGACTTTATATCATTGAAATGAATTACTGGTGTATCCTTTGATATTTATATAAACTATCACTCTTGGCAGGTACAATATTTCCCACAAAATTCTGCAATTGAAATTTACAACTAAATATTTTAAAGCAAGCTAGTAAGCTTATTAGCCCAGAGTATTTACTTTTTAAAATGTTTAATGATTTATAATATGCATTTAAAAATATTTCACTTTTTATTTTATACGACTGAAAAACATGAATTCAATTGAACCAACTTACTAAAAATTAAAAATTGGGCACATTAACAAATAAAATAGGAAGTGAAAATCCTACTACAGAGTTAATGATTGGCAAAAACAAGAGATTGAACATTCTGATGGATGAGTTTGAATTCCATCATAGCATTTAAAAAAATCGTTACATTTATTGTATAAATTTGAATTTAAATATTATTAAAATCAAAAAAAATCTATATAAATTCAAGTAATATCATTAGAAAAGTAATTTTAGTAGTCTTAAAATAATGAAATGACTATTTCTGTAAGATAATTATTTAGGAAAACGTGAATTTCTATATATCCCATCAATTTAAAGTAAGCAAGTCAAATATTACCCATCTGGTAATTTTTGAGCTCGATTAAATTTTTATTTGAAACCTTGGTGACATGAACCACCTTCATAAAATTTCTTGACATTCTGAAGCTCTATGATTTATCTCCACGAAGCGCTGCATTTTATGCAACTTTGAAAACGTTCAATGAAGCAGTGTGAAATTAGTATGATGGTTTATTTACATTTCACAATTGACATTCGACAATAAGTAATAGCAGCGATTTCTGGATCACGCACCTTAGCGCTTTATATAGATATTGCTTACAGCTATTTATTGATTTTAATGACACTTTGCCTTCTTAAAAACTCTATTTTTTTCAATTTCTTGTCAATTGGATTAATAAGAAGAAAGCATAGAAAATATTTGAGTTTTTTAATGGATCCCGTTATTCTTCAGGCACTGTAGCTCATTAATTCAAGATTTGGTAAAAGACCTACTTGATTTAGATCCAGAGCGAAGACCTTCGACTGAAGTTATACTAGCTTATCCCTCGTTACAGCCATATTTATCAGAATATATGTTGACACATGGCTCTAGAGAGAGTTTTCTGCCTATGCTAATCAGTCCAAAAGAGGTAAATATCTCCTCGTACATATTAAAAAAAATCGGATCATTCTAAACGTAGCACGAATATCCAACTATAGTTTTCTGATAGCCATATCTGTGCATCAGAAAAATATCAGAATCTAAACTATTTCAATTTTTTAATCAAAGTAATCTGACACTCAGATGAAACACAATTTCTAATGACTTGCATTTTTTAAAAACTTTTTATTGTACTTGATTTGTTTCATGTTTATAAAATGTGTATTGTAATCTATTTTTCTAATATGTTAGACTTTATCACCAAGGACATACAAGTAGGCAAAATTTCTAATGTACTATTTTAATAATTTTAGAATATAATTATCAGTTAATCATCATAATGATTTTGATTCCATATCCGTGGCGCCACCTGATAGTGAATTTAAGAAATAACTAATATCAAGATCTAGAAAATTGTTAGTATTAAGGAGCAATTTTTTTTTAATTCTAGGTGTTTTTAAAAATTGTTTTTAATTACAGTCAATTAAATGATTCTCTTACATTTCAGGAAGGGCAAATTTTATCGAATGTATTTGAAATAACTAATACCAAATTTTGAACATCGTTATTGTTACTTAACTTTTTATATGACTATTATTTCTAGTATTGCTTTAAATAGTAAAATTCTTTTTAGACGAGATTAAGGGGAAGCTCTGTCAGCGATATTTTTGAGAACATACGACGAGGTAACAAGAAACGAAGATCTTCTTCAGCTTCGGAAATGAATCCAAGTACGTATTCTGTTAGAATAGTTTGTTCCTTTAAATAGTTTTGAACATAATTTTATTTCAAGAAAAGACATGAAATAAGAAAAATTGGTTTCTTCTCTTCTTATTTTACTGATCAATGAATCTTGAATGTATTCTTTTATTCATGAAATAAGTGACTATCTACTTATGCCTAATAGTTTTCATCGCTAACTAACGAACCAATAAAGAAGCCTCAATTAGCAGCATTCATCACTGTCAGGTACACTCATAATTGAACGGTATTCATCGGTGGCTATACTTATCACTGAAATATATAAATAACTGTCAGGAATTCTCAACAAAAGTATATAGTATTAAAAAAAATGTTAATTCAAACTAGAAGGCGAACGTAGATTTCTTTTTGTTTGGATTAAGGTTAGAGAACTACTTGCCAGTATAATAAAAAATAAATCAAGAAATAGGTGTCAAACAGATAATTTAATCGGGCGCAAAAATTGGCTCCAAATGTGTAATTGCTATGACTTGCTCATGGAAATCGATGGTAAAAGGATGGGGGGGGGACTATAATACAGGAAAAAGGATTTTTTTTTCATTATCTGAAAACTTAAAAAAATTGCCTATCCAATGACATTAGCTTTATTTCTATACCCTTTTTTTCTTTATTTTTAATAATTTTTGAACATTTAATAACCATTCTGGAATGTTAATGATGAAATTGAAACTGAATTCGTCTATTAAAACAAACAATCGTATGCTGTCTCTAATATTAAAATGGAGATAAAACAGTTGCTTTCTTTGGATATTAACTCCAAAATGAAATTTCCACTTCTGCTTATATTTTGTAGTAACACTTTTTAAATCGCATACATAATGGATTTTTGAGTGACTCAATTAAATTTGTTTTTCAATGTTATAAAAAAAGGTGAAACTTTAAAAAAATGTATTCCGTATTAATATCTTAAGAGATTTAAAAGTCAATTTGGGTGAACGAGCTGGCCACCAAAGACAGCTAGTTAATGAAATCAAACAAAATGGTTGATGTAAATTTACAAACATGCGACTCATATACGGATCTAATATAAATAACTGGTATGTAGTGAAATAAACTGCATTCAAATATTTCATTATTGCTAATCAAACGTAATATTAAACATTGCTTCCATTATTTTGATAAGAAAATTGACCTGCAGGGAAACCTAAATAGAAATGATCCTAGTCACCTTTTCACTTTGAATTGACTCGCAGCAAAAACTAAAGAATATTTCTGAAACTTTTGCAGTTGTTTATGAAAAGATCAACTTTCAACACACTGAATATTAATTCATTAGCATCGCAGATAAATCTGTTTTTATATCTGTCTAATCAGCGATTGCCAGTTAAAACAAAAATTATAATTTGAACCAAATAACTCTTAAATGTAGAAATTAAAATTGTTATTAAGCAGAATCTAAGCAGAAATTAAAAAAATAATTACTAGTATTCTTTTAATTATATATAAATTATAAATATAATTAATTAAAAAATACTTTTCTCTAAAAATTAGCAAAGCAATTATACAAAAATAAAATAATAAAAATAAAAAGGAAAAATTGAGATCTAAGAACTTTAAGAAGAAATTCAGCATAATCAGTAATAGATTCAGAGTAATCTAATTTTGTATTTTCATTTGATTTTACATGTACTCGTATTCAAATTTAAAATTTGGTATTTTTTAAATTTCAGAATTTTTTTGGGGGAGGGGAAGGGGTTTCAAGTTTTCAAATTCGCTTGAATGTTGGGGAGGTACAATTACTTTTCACTTTCAATTGGCAACATAACTCACGAGTCAACAACTCGGGTAAATTTTGCATTTGAGTATTTAGAACAAGTATTAGTAACAAATTAGTATTAGAACAAGTATTAGTAACAATGCCTGGCTTGGGAAGTTTGAAAAAGGATCCTCAAAACGTGCATTCCTAAGATCTAAATCCAGCTCTCACCAGCGAGTACGAAACTGTAAGCGCATTGGTCTATTCCGTATAACTCTTAACAGAGACGCATCTCCTAACTTTTTATTATAGTTGTAATGTAAGAATTATGACAGATGAACTAGAAGATAAAATTTGTAACGTCTGTGCGGATTCACTAGCATGCTCATTATCAATTTCAACAGGTTTTCTCTCAAGCTACTTTAAGAAACACTTGTTTAACATATATTTCAAATATAGGAAGCATAAGTTTCTTTTTTTATCAGTAAAGTTTGAAGAGAAAAAATGTAGACTTATTTGTTAGCGTTTTGGAACTGTTGGTTGCTTTCGCAGTTACAGTCAACATGACAAATGGGTATAGCTACGAAAAGCAATATTAATACAGCAAAATAAGAATTGTATTTACTGAAAGATAGAAACACATTTAAAATATTAAATTCAATATTCACTGCTTGCGTTTTTTCCGATTCTTACAAATTTGAAATCGTATAATAAATATGAATTATGTTTTTTGTTTACATAAATAGAATTTTTATAAGGATTCTTTGAAATTCAAAAAATGTGAAATACTGAGCAAATTGATTATCATATCTTTCCATCTATTGAGTAATTGTAAAGTCAATAAATGCTCAATACTTGAGTAATTGTAAAATCAATAATTTCCATTAGTGAATAGTTTTATAAAATAATATCTGGGAAACCAAGCTTCGCTCGGCAGGTTTTTGTAAAATTGTCTTTTTGGAGAAAATATTGAGATACGAATCGCACATTCATTACATATGATTATTTTCCAAGCTTACCTACATATGAACTGGTCATTTAAATATAAAAAAAAAATCTTGAAGGCACTTAGTTTAACATGTTATTCGAAACAATCTGTTATATTACAGTATTATATTCATTATTCCTCTGTTATATTACAGTTTATTATTTATATCTTTGAGCTTGTACTCAGCTTTATCATGGTGAAATCGAGTTTGAGGTGGCGCTTTATGACATTATCAGCATGAGAGTAGATAGAAAAAGACTCTAATAGCTAGTTATAAAAAATTTGTGTGTAATATGACGTTTTTTCAGGAAATACACTTATATACATAAATTTAAAAATAAAAAAATGTTAAATATAAATACACATATAAAAAAATAAAGCAAAAAGTACAAGTGGAACCGAGGTCCTGCAATACACGTGTCACTCATGTTGTTCTGACTACTGTACTGCACTCACTTTTAAGCGAAAGTTGAATATATTCGAATAGTTATTAACAGATTATATTCGAATAGTTAGTTATTTTGTGCAAAATCACGCTTTCTCAGGAAATACGCCTATATAAATAATCTTAAAAAGCAAGACCTTATCTAAATATAAAATTTAATCAAAATCTTACACGAAATATATAATATGGATTGTTCGTTTAACTTCACAGCTTCATAAAATTTTAATTTCATTAAAATATTTGTAACTCTTAAATCCTATAATTTTTTTTTAAATTCCAGAATCAACACAAAGTAGCATAGGGGCAACAGCAAAAGGAGGAACTGTAAGTATAATTCTTTTAAAACCTTTTTTTAAGTAAATTTTAATAATGCAAAGGTAATGTTGTTCTATCATTTATTTTTATGATAAGACGTTTTCATCATATGTGTAAATGCTTACAAAACCTATTTTTATTAACTCGTTTCAAATCCAATCTTCAATCTAGATGCTACAACTTGATTTTTAATTTTAAATGTATTATGTATAGTTTATTTCTATTACAGGGAACGGGATGGAAATTTTTGCGAAATACAAAGAAAATGCCAATAATTCCACCAAAAATCAAGATCGATAAGAAGCAAGAATCTTCGTACAAAACCTCCAATCCCAAATTCACCCCTCGTTTCAACAGGAAAGAACAATCAGTCTTAACTATATCATGCGATACTTACACTGCATCGACATCTGGCGCCCCTCATTTAAAAAATAAACTGACTAAATCTGAAGACCCAGTCCTTAATTATTCCGACCATGGATATCAAAGCTGCAATAGCCATTTGACCCCTTCAGATAATTCTAATAAGGAGAATAGCGGCATACCTAAATCCCATTATAAAATACAACAAGACAAAGTTGGTCGAGCTTTCTTTGCTACGGAGAACGGCAACAAATCTGCTCCTGAAGACCACAGGAGTGACCCAGGACTTCACAACAATTGCCAACATTCACAGTGCCATCAGTGTATGCTGGATATGCTGTGGAAAAACAGGATCCGATGTTATGTTGAAGGATCCATCAATACAGATGAATATTCAAGATTGAGAAATAAATTAATTTTGCTTTATAAGCAGGATTTATTTGAAAAAGTATACCAGTCACTGCTTTTGGATTGGGAAGAAAATAAAAATACCCCAACCCCTAATCTTTTGAGTATGATGCAGTCATTGAACTACGAGCAAGTGCAAAGCTTACCCCTTATGATGCAACTTGTGCAATTAGACCTCTTCTTGAAATCAAAGCAAAATGGGCAAGATACCAGTGGCATTGAACCCTAATTTAGGAAATAATGTTTTATCAAAATAAGACTTAATGAGTTTAAGGAATTTAAAGAAGCTACTCGTGTTTTCAACGAATTTCCTTGAAATGTTCTTTAATCTTGAGAATTTCTAATGTGTGATATGTTTTATCCAATGAGACATTTATAGTTTTAAGAATCGTGTTCAGCAATGCAAGGTTAAATGTATTTACCAAATAGTATTTGTTTTGTCTCATTGGAATATGTTGTTTTCATCAATAAAATTGTTTTCAAATGATCAGAATTTTAAATAATATCATTTATTATATGAATGCAAGCCTATAAAGCAGGAATGTTATAGTTCTCAATAAATGGTTTAGATTATGCAACTTTAAAATTAAAATATGTTGAATAATTATTTCATAGTTCAAATGACCAGTATAAGCTTTTAAAGTTGGGTGTATTTTTCTTTTAAATTTACACCTTTTACAAGAATAACCTTCCATATATGACCTCTTTAGGTATTTATTTTATATTGTTATTTTTACTCTCTCGAAGACGAAGTATGTTAAGTGCTTGCAATAAAAAAATAAAAAATTCGGCCTAGAGATTTTGTTGAAATTCCACATTTTAGATACCTAAGTCTGAAAAATACACTGACGGAAAAAAAGTCCCAACACCAAGAAAAAAATATTGTAGAATAATGAAATTTGGACAATGTATTTGTCTACTCAACATGTTTAATTGATCAAATTTTCAAGATCACAGGTTAATTTAAGCTCAAGAAAATGCATTTCAAATGTGAAATGTTGTTACATTAATAAATGGTGTATGCTTTAGAATTTTGAATGCAAGCTGCAAAAGTTCATGCATTGTGTCATACAGGTGCCGAATGTCACTTTGTGGTATGGAATTCTATGCTTTTTGTATTTGTTTTATCAATACTGGGACGGTCAGTGCTGGCTGAGGATGATGTTGGAGTTGTCGCCCAATGACATCCCATACGAGCTCAGCTGGAGACAGATCTGGTGATCTTGCAGGCCAAGGTAACATGTAGACATTCTGTAGAGCACGTTGCACTACAACAGTGATATGAGGGTGAGCGTTATCCTTTTGGAAACATCCCCTTTGAATGCTGTTCATGAATGGCAACTCAACAGGGTGAATTACCAGACTGACGTACAAATTTGCAGTCAGTGTGTTTGGGATAACCACGAGAGTGCTCCCAAGACCATGACTTCAGATGTAGGTCCATTGTGTTTAGGCTGTAGACAGTTTGATTGTAGTGTTCCCCTGGCCTCCTCCTGACCAACACACGGCCATCACTGGCGCTAAGGCAGAACATGCTTTCATCTGTAAACAAAACAGATGTCCACTCCTTCCTCAATGAACTCTGACTTGATACTATTGGCGTCGCAAACGGCAATGGCTTGGAGTCAGTGGAATGCACGCTACTAGGCGCCTGGCTCGGAGCTGTCCTTGAATTCACCGATTTCTAACAGTTCGTTGTGTCACTGGGGTACCAACTGCAGCTCGAACTTCTGCCGCAGACGCAATACGATGCACCGCAGCCATACGCCGAATATGGCGGTCTTCCCTCTCGGTAGTGCCACTTGGCAGCCCAGAACCCGTCTTCTTGAGGCAGTACCATCCCTTGACCCCCTTGCTCCCAACAATCATTCACAATTGATACATTCCGGTCAAGTCTTTCTGCAATATCACGGGAAGAAACTCCATCTTCTCGTAGCCCTATTACACGACGTTCAAACTTGGAGAGCTGTTGATAATGGTTTCTTCGTCTTCTTAAAGGCATTCTTGGCTAACATCAACTCAATACGTCAGATTTCAAAGATAAATAAAGCTCACGAACTTTACAGCATGCATTTAAAGCAAACCTGATATGTTAATTCTGAGTGGCGCTACTAGCGCCACACTTATGCGGAGAGCGCGAAATTTGAATCAGTGTCATCTGTCAGATGTATAAACATGCCTACTAATTTTTATTTATCTAGCGCAAATCCTTCTTGGTGATGGGATTTTTTTTTCGCCAGTGTATATTCTTGGAATTATGTCGGTATTGGAAAGCAATAATTGGAGTTCAAATACTGACTGATGGAATTTAGTATGTGGTCTAAACACCGAATTTGTAGATTTCTCTAAAGTTTTGAACGAAATCCATTCACAGAAAATGCTTCTGTTTATCTCGGAGCAAGTGGACCCGAGTCATGGCTAAAAAAATTCAAAAGTTGATCAAATTAGGTATGCAGTTTTAGCATCTAAAGTATAGATCTGAATCAAATTTTAAACAATTCTATCAAGGTGATGAAATGTTGATTGCATCTTTCTAAACGAGATAAAATTAAATTCGGTACATTATCTTGGAACTAAAATTGTACTCTGTGTCAAATTTTGGTTTCAGACGGTTAAAAAAAGCATCTAAAATGTATACTAGATTTTCTCCACTATAATATGAAGGAATCCTGAAAAATATCTGACCCCTCGTGTCATTCATGGCTTTGGTCAAGGCCTACAATTCTTATACTGAAAAGAGGACGATAAAATAATTATTAGGTAGTATACAATTTTGACGGGTTTTAGCTAGCGCTCTGTTTTTACGCATGCACTCTCGGTGTTTTGTATTTTTTTTGGTGTGCCTTTCAGTTCTTAAATAATTATGAATCTATATTGTTAGGATTTTTTTGTTAGGAATTATGCAGCTTTTATTATTAAGGTACAGTTTGATGAATGTTATGGTATATTTTCTATTAAATTATATATTTTTTGTTAAATTTCCCAGTGATTTAAATACGTTAATGATCAAACAAAGAGAATAAAGCAAATTTTAGGATGAATTTCTTTCATGCGCAAATCAGATTTAAGTAAGATAAAAGTAAATCAATTAGAAGTGATTTGATATAAATTTCTATATTTTTGTTTTCGTGAGGTTTGTTACCTGATATTAAATTAATTTGTATTTCATATATTTTTCGCACGACGTTTATTTACTTGATATATTTTAATTTGAGAATGTTATGTTTTGATATTTTATGTTTTCGTACTGATAATCGTTAGCTTACGTCAGGAGTGCCAAAAAAGTGCCAAATAAAATATTGCAAAGAAACAGAACTACGAACATCTGTTTTAAATGCGAAAAATATGTTGGTGGAAATTGTATATTCCGAAGTCCCATAATTTGGAAAAAATACGGTGAAAGTGAATAAGTTTCATATTTAGTTTATTTCCGAAATTAAGGTTTTTGTTTCCTTTATTTTAATAAATAAAAGTGGTATTTATAAAAATGTTTATTCATAAACGAAATTGAAATAAAATGTACTTTTTTTATTATAGATCTTAAAATGTATAACTTTTTGAACATGGGTCATTTGATCCATTTTAGTAGAAACAGGTATAGATGAAATAAAAGGTTTAGTGTGAAAAGCGTAGGATATTATGAATTACAGTATAGGCCGAACTTCTACGATCAAGACCAACTAGGACGTGGCATTCTGTGTAATTTCTGAATGGTTATGTACTTCCAATTTGAAAAATGTCGTTATAAATTGTCATTCAAATCAATCAATAAATTAGCAAATAAAAAAAATTACAAATTTTTTATGCATATCTACGGTCCTTTTAGAGTGTCAAGAATAACTTATTAAATATTACTTAACAAAAGAAATTGCACCTTTTTACAACTAAAACTGGCAGAATCACGGCCTTTAAATACCACTATTTTAAACGATTTTAGACTATTTCAATAATAACCTACGGAAAATCGGCCGATTAATGCACATTTCCTCGGGGCCACCATTGATTGGCCTAAAATAATCGATCAAAGCTTCATAATTGTCAGTTTTCGTCGCAGAAAAGTTGAACCCCCCTTTTTTTTCAAAAGAATGTTTTTGTTTAAAATTTTAGTATCTCAAAAACATTTTACTAAAGATGATTAACCAAATACATGTACTCTAAATATGATCAAATGAAAAGCTGTGTACGAATTTACTTCGAAAATTTTTCGGAAAGACATTGGCTGAAAGCCAAAATTTCTTACGTCATTTAGAGTATTTTTTAAATGGAAGTATCTGCCTTTCTTTAAAGGTTTGGAAATTAACTACTGGAGTGGACATTAGTATACAGCTTTGTAATATCATAGTTCGCCCTCGTTTATGAAATGGATGAGATGCGAGTGCAATGTTACCCGAGGATAGAAGGCTAACATATTATCTGATATGCCGGTTTCTTTACAAAGGTTTCCTCGCAGCTATAAGGCAGATATTCTGTCTGATCTGAACGGTGTATTTTCAAAATTAAAAAATATATATAACTATGAAAACAGCGTTAAATGGACTCAATTATTCTACCTTAGTGAAGTCGGCGGATAGGAGAATTGGTGAAAACCATACAATTGCGTAATGCACCGATTTAACAATATCACTTGGTCACACTAAAAGCTATCTTAAATATTATATTCTTAACTGTTTAAATAATGTGATAGATAATTCAATATACCAGATGTAAAGAATAATTAAAGATGTTCTATCTCACAGTGAGCAAGAAGCTATATATATATCTGCAACTAATCATTTGAAATTTGACAAGCTTCATAATGAAAAGATGCGAAAGCACATTCAATTAGATAAAATTTAGTTACCAAAACTGCTTCTAGAGGAAGTACTACTGATTATTACAATAGACAAATTGCCACCAATAGGAATTTTGCTGATTATTACAACAATCGACAAATATGTATTATTAATGTATTTATACGAGAGGACTCCATCCTGTATGAAATGATTAAATGGTTCTGTCAAAGCACTCATGTGCTTATAAAGGCGGGATATTGTTATTCTCTAGTTCTATTCATTTGCGAAGCATGTCGTGGCAATAATAAAAACACATAGGACATAAATGTTGCAGTGAGTTCATATCATACTGTAATATTCTAAGAGTACAATGTAACTTTACGAATAAAATGATGACTTTCCTCACCCTAAATGCAGCCGCTGTTTCTATTCACAGTGCCATCCGGATGAAAATGTGCTTCATCGGCTAATAGAATGTTTTAAAGCTAATCCTTAACGATCTAACAGTAAGCAGAGAAAGTCGTAGCGTGTTGGATAGTATATTGATAACTACTGATGAACATGTGCCAATTTATAGGAGTAATATTGTAGAATCTTATGAAAGTAGTACTTGACTGGTCTAGTGTTTTTCCAATGGGGTGAAGATTTGTCCTGCCCATGAAGTTTAAATTCTTCCCTCTTTCATATAAAGCGGTATGTCTTCAATGATCTCTGTAAAACAAGCCTTCTTCCAGGACGAATACCCTAAGATCCAGTTTCCTCGAATTTCTTAATCATTTTTGTAACCATTTTGCAATCACTGCATCACCGTGAATGTTTTTCATAACTTGAACCTTCTGGTTCTGACATCGCATAAGCTTCTTGTGCGAAGTCGCCTTTCTGATTCAAAAACGTTTCACTAGAAAAGTATAATGTAGTAAACTGCACAGCATTTTCTGTGAAAAAGATATTAAAATGATAATATTCATTGTGTCTTTCTATTTAAAAATCTTTTCAGTGGCTAAGATTTGTATGTATACTACAGTTTTATGATAAACACCCCTTTCTGACAATATTTAATTAAACTTTTCCTCCAGATAAATGTCTTTCACATTCATTCATTAAAAATTTTATTAAATTTCTTAACTTTCAGATAAAAAATTACAAGTTTATACACATCTTAATAAGTTTAGTGTACTATAAATATAGCATTATTCACAGAAAATCTGTTTCTCAATCACACAAAACTATTTAAACTGTCTTGATGATTACTGCCGATATAAGATTATAGTGTTGCATTAAATGCTTGAAGAAATGAGATACTGATTTTTTTATAATGTAAATATCATAGCACATGAATTCTTACAGAATTTATATTACATATTTTACACTTCCATATAAAAACTATTGCTTTTCACCTTTCATGAGAATAATGAATGCTGATTATCTACTATAAAAGTAAACTGCAGTGATTAAATAATAGGAATAAATAAAACGAAGATGCATTATTAAATAACATTTTTAATAAAAAAATCTCTTTGGAAGGCAGAGAATTTTGACGTTTTTCTATTGAAATTAAATTAACCGTTGGGAAAGTTTGAATCGAACATGGATTCGGTGCTTGATAAGTTTCTCTATGACGCTGCAGGACCCGATAGTTTAGGAGTACCGTCAGGGTTTTGCTCTAGGACTGGGAACAAAGCTCTGCTTGCTATTCCACAGTGGTTATTGGAATTTCGAAGCAGTTTTCCGAAGCCACCTTGACCCCAAGACTTTCCCCAACTAAAAAAAGAAGATTTAAATAGAAGTTTTACAAATAAATAATCACAAAGTGAAAAGTATTCTCAAGAACTTATACTATTTATTTCAATTTATAATGAGATAGCGAAGCCTAATTTTCGGATAATCAAAATGACAAAATCGCGATTTTTCAACCTATTTTTGAATACAGCTAATTAAAAAAATCAATAAATAATGATTTGGTTAAAATGATTCATTAAAAGTTTTCAAATTCTTTATTAATTGATTTAACAAATTCGGTTTTATTTTCTCACGCATTGCATTGCAACTTTTTTTTTCTCATCCAAAAGCAAAGTCGTGAATGAAAGAAGTTTAAGAATTCCAAGTCGTAAATAATCTGATTTATTTTATATTAAGTGTTAAGCTGTATAGTGTAAAATTCTTCAGAAATTTTAAGAGTTGGATCTGAAAATTGTCCCTTTTTTTATTGTTGTTAAAAATATTTCCGAAAATTTAATGAACCTTCCCAATATACGAACAGCAATTAAAATTTTAAATACATAGTATATATAAAGTAATTTGATTTAAGGAAGTTTAGACTAATTTTTGATTTATAATTGATAAAAATGTATTTTCCGAAAAAAGTATGTAAAGGAAAATTATATATATTGTTTTCTTGCGTCACTTGCAGAGAAATAAATTTTAAAATTTGTACAGGCTTTTCTCTATCATTTTCTAAAAGGCGCATATTACAAGCATATATATTTTTTTTTACTCAAAGAAAAGACAGTGGAGCAAAATTAATCCTCACAAATTAAAAAAACAACCGTAGAACGTAACTAGATTTGTAAAATGCAGCAGGCAGGATAATGATTTGATAAAAAAATTTTTGAATATGATTTATTATGCTTGGATGATGAATCTTTTAAACATTCTCAAATCATTTTTACAAGTATTCGTACCTGTTTTTGACCAACCAATAATCAGTGCCATCTTCAGTACCGTATCCAATAACTGTCAGGGCATGTGTTAAAGTGGTATTGCTGCATGCTGGATCTGAATAAATTCCACCACTGTTGAGAAAAGAAAGTATCATTTGTTTAATTTATGGTTTCTGTGTGTCGTATTACATCAGTTTATAGGAAATAATATTCAAATGGATAGAAATTTCGAAAATTAAAATTCTGTTAAAGTGGTTGATTGGTTAAACATTAGATTATGCCTGAATCTCTGGTAGTTAATTTCTAGCTAGTTTATCCATCATTTCTGGCGGTTAAATATAAGAATTGCTTGCCGCAAACGAATCATTTCTAAAGTAATAGATTAACACAGATTTTGAATTACCTCTATAAAAAGCATACCTGATAATAAATAAAAAGTATTTTTTTTTAGCTTATTACTTCAAATACATCGATCTGGCCCACATAAATATATTCTCTCAAACATTTTTTGACGAAGAATGCGCTTATTTTTAAAAAAGAAAACAATTGTTTACTATTAATTTTTTCATGAAATTTGAACCAATTTTAAGGTAGAATCGATTGTAAAATGTTCTTTTGAAAACTACTAAGTATACTTTATTTAACTCTTAGTAGCCTGATTTACGAAAGTGATTTATTTTTAATATTACTGTGTTTGCTTGAGGGTCTAGATGAAGGGAAAAATAACTAAAGAATTAGTAGGTAGGTTTTATGTAGGGCGGAATGCCTGAAGTATCAAAATTGATACTCACAAAAATAGCACTAGTTTCTTCAAGTAAAACATGCACTCGCAAAAAATAATTATATCATAGCGAAAATAATATATTCACTTACCTCAAAAGTATTTATATTCTTCAGAAAAAGAAAATATATCAAATTTGTATTCAACAAAACTTTTAGTAAAATGTGTTTACTTGTTCACTTTGCCGCGCAAGTAATATGTCATAGATAAAATAAAACAATAATGACATTTGATTTTTTTTTAATTTCGTTGGAAAGAATATTATACAACAGTAAAATACGTACAGCCAACCTATAAAAAAAAACTAATAGTAATGTGAACATTCGGTTTAAAAGATTGGTATCAAAATTGAAACTCTAGGTTATTAAGGGTTAAAGGATGTAACCTTTAAGCTTATTGTTTTGGCCCTCGATAGCTCAGTTTTTAGAAAACTCAATCATATATAAATGAAACACAAACTATTGGACTGTATCTCCATTCCTTTATTCTTAACACTCCCAACACACCCTCTCTCTGGAAATCACACATACACTCAAAAGGTTATATGATTTCACCACTTGGTGGCGCTACAAAATTAGTAGGCGGAGCGTTCTGCTGACTTATTTTCGCCAACATTCTGTCCCCCTTGAAATATCATTTCAAAATCTCAACATTACAGAAATAAAAATTTAACATATTACTTAATTAGGCAATGCAAAATTTCAACAATTATCTTGCACAAGATACAAAATATATTACACTTTTAAAATAAATTTGAATATATACAAAACATTTCCGAAAAGAAAATATATGCGATATTTCACTATGTACAATGAACAACTTAAATATACTTTATATCATTTTAAATACTTAATACAATAATAACACTAGATATACATTGATTTTATTCACATGGTAATAAACAAACCTTTGAAATTGCTCTTTTCGCGACTCCTTGTATTTAATATAGAAAGGTCCACAAAAGTCTATCCCAACATGAGTAAAAAGATAACTCTATTGGTTGGGAGATTTTCCATAATTTGGGTTACAGTTCTAGGTTTATTTTTAGCACAAATGACACAATCATGAATAATTTTTCTGGCTGTATTTCTGCCAGATAATGGCCAATATTCCCGTCTTACCAAATACAACAATGTTTGTGCACCAACATGTAAATATTTAAGATGAAAATATTGCATAACTAACAAAGTGAATTTGTGATTCTTTGGAAGTAATATGGGAAACTTTTTATCATATGACAGATCAGAATTACTTAATCTTCCTCCAACAAGTAAGACACCGATTGGGTTTAGAAATGGGTTGAAGCAACTTACCCGACTCTTGTTAACATTTTCACCTTTTTCGATCTATTTTATTTCACAATTAAAGGTAGCTACCTGAACAAGTTTGACCAAAGTTAACTTGGCCAACTGCAGTTCCTTGGTGGTTAAAGGACCTGACATTTTGCTCGAGTTTCTCAAATTATTAATAAATATGAAAATAAAGGCTAAGATTTTAATTATTTTATAAAACTTGTTTGACACACTAAGTATATTATCTAAAAATGATAAGTTCACAGCTGAAACTAAACAGCAATTAGTCGGATTTTTAAGTTCTGCTAAATAAAGTTTCTCAGAAGAAACGTCCCTGTTCTGCACAGAACTGTCCAATGGATCGTGGATGTCGTTGCAATCACCAGGAAGGTTCACAACCTGTTCTTGGAGAAAGGTTGGACCAAACCACCATAAGTCACTTTGTTGCATTCTCGTTGGATCAAGTCCCCTTGAAATGACGTGAGCGGGATTTTGTTCGGAAGGAACATGATGCCACTGATTCATTTCTGTGTATTCTTTAATAATAGCCACTCTGTTTGCAACAAATGTTTTTAAGTCTCGTGACTCTTTTCTCATCCACGAAAGCACGATTGTAGAATCCGAATAATATGATACTGACGTAATATCCATTTTTAATGCACTTTTTACCTTCTGCATCAATTTGATGAGCAGAACGGCACTGCATAACTCTAAACGAGGTATAGTTACCTGCTTGATTGGTGACACACGAGATTTACTTGCGATTTGCTTCACTTTCACTTCACCCGCTGAATTGACTGTTCTGGCGTAGATTGCAGCACCATATGCCTTTTCAGAAGAGTCACAGAATCCATGAAGCTCATTCACTTCCGCGTTTGGAATAACAATACATCTTTCTTTGTTAATGTCGTTTAAGTTTATTAAAGATGTTACAAACTCTTGCCATTCACTAGCTTCTTTCGCGGGAAGCATTTCACCCCAATCAATCTTGAGCAACCACAATTGTTACATGAATATTTTTGCCTTCGTGATCACTGGCCCAAGTAACCCAAGTGGATCAAAAAGTCTGGCGATAATGGATAATTCCGACCTTTTGGTAGGATGGGAATTATGCTGTAAATCTACTTTAAAGGTAAAGCAGTCAGTTTTTGCCTTCCAGGCAATCCCTAAAGTCTTAATTTCATCCGTAGATGAGAACTCATACTCTTTCTCCGTAGTAGGAATAAGCTCGGAAGTATTTCCACACCACTTGTGTAATAACATCTGGGAAGTGTTTAGAATGCCAGCAAGTTGATGTTGCAAATTTTTGTCTCTTCCAATGTACTCGCTCCACTTAAAACGTCGTCCATATAAAAGTCATGACATAACATAACGCCATCCTGTGCCCCCGGTGCCTATAACACTAAGTTATCTAACCAGTTGGATAAGCACAAGATGAAAGGAAGAAAAAAAAGAAATTGTTGGTATAAAGAAAGAGACGACAGACCATCCGGGGTTCTCCAGAGAGAATCCCATCGGTGTCAAATCCTACGCGACTGTAATTTTTTGGTGAAGTAATAACTGGATGGAGGAGACAAGAATACTGAAACAAATGGTCACTATGGGTTGAACTTACAGGGAAACGAAATTACCAACTGAAAAAATTGATAAGTTACATTGAGAACATCTGTATGACATGTATAAGCATATAAATAATCACTGAAGAGTCAGAAATCTGTAACGTCCGTCTGAGTCTTGTGATTTTGATTTCCTTCGTGAGAACTGCACTTTTGAGGGACTTTTGAAGTTATAATTTCGGCTGATTTTGACAAGAGGCATTCTGGTCTCAGCTATTGTGTAGTCTTGAAAAGGTCTTGGTATTTATGAATATGGTTTACTATGGAGTGGATCTTTCCGCGTGAAAGGGTATTCGATGCAACTCTCCTGTACCATTCTTCCTCCAAATTTGTGTCTGGCTTTCTCATGTGCCATGAGACAGTCAGTAGGCATTCGGTGGCATAGTGAATTGGGGTTCCTATTTCCCCACAGCTACAGTAAAGAGAGTTGGCCAGATGGAATCTGTGTAGATATGTCGGGAATGGGCCGTGTCCAGTGAAGAAAAGGACATCCGCTCTGTTCCAGTTGGCCGCGTAGAGAGAAATTTTCGATATTATTTTGAATGTGGAGCGGCCTGTTTCGCCTTCTTCCCATTCCTTTTGCCATCTTGTCATCATATCGGTTTGGAGGATTTTCTTCAGATGACATCTTGGAAGCTTCATTACATTCCGATCTTGATTAGCAATAGCCGCTGTTTTGGCTAGTTTGTCCGCCGCTTCATTCCCTTCATAGCCTACATGTGCCTTGATCCATGATATTTTAATGTGAGGATTTGCAAGAAGAAGCGAAAATGTATCTCTTGCTAATTGGCTATTAGATTTTGGAGAACTTGAGGCTTGTATACTTGCTTTATTGTCGACGTAAATAGTAACTGGATCTGATGTAGGAAGAGAGGTTGCGTATTTGACTGCTCTATTGAGTGCTAGTAATTCAGCTTGGAAGACCGTATTTTCTTTCAATAGGCTGGTTGACCATTGGTGTATAGTCACTGCATCCTGCACGACACAAAATGCAGCCCCAACTCCTGCTGAGGATTTTGATCCATCGGTATAGATCCCGAGTACTAAATTCTGAGACCCTCCGTCTTCCAAAGAAATTTGATGTGCTTGGAGATGTTTGGAAGGATGTGACGTCCAGTCCGTAGCTCTGTGTTCATACTCGTATGGGTTGATATGTGGCATATCATGTACGATTCCACGAAGTCTGTACAGTTCAGTTATTCTTGCCATCATCTGAAGCTGCAGATGAAGTGGTGACAAGCCGATGATAACCTGAAGTGCTGCAGTAGGCGTGGTCTTGTATGCTCCTGTAATTGCTAACAGGAAGCCTCTTTGGATGGAAGAGAGCTTTCTTGCTAATCTAACCGTTGGGTGGAGGCACCAAACTCCTGCTCCGTGTGCAAGCATCCTTTCAATAACTGTCTTATACAAAAATTTTCTGTGTCGAAGTGTTATTCCCCAGGATTTGCCAGCTATTTTGAGAAAATTGAATTGTTGTTGTTGCGCTTTCAATGCTAAATGCTTGAGATGGGTATTCCAATTCAATTTATCATCAATATGGACACCTGGGTATTTAATGGCGTGTGTCTGCTTTATTCTTTCTCCCTGCCAATAGATTCTGGATCCTGCTACCCATTTACTAAACAGGATAAAGTTTGATTTCTCCGTGGACACTTCTAGATTGTTTATGTCAGCCCAGGATACGAATTGTGCTATTGATGCTTGGGTATTTTGTCTTAGATTTTCTTTTGTTTTGGCTTTAATTACCAAAACAAAATCATCAACGAATGCTTGTATAGTTGTATGGGCAGGCCAGGTTTTACTAAGCAGATCGTTCGCCACCAAGTTCCACAGAGCTGGACCACTACACGATCCTTGGGGGCAGCCTTGCTTCTGTTCTCTTATGGCCCAGCCTTCTTGTGTGTTGAGGATTATTTTTCTGGCATGTAGCAAGTTTTCAAAGATGTTTCTTAAATTTTGGGGACATTGGAGTTTATCTAGATATTTAACTATTGAATGGTGTTGGGTATTATCAAATGCCCCTTTGATGTCCACTGAAAGAACCAGAATATTGTCTTTTTCCCTTTTTCCATCATAAATTTTTTCTACAAGCTTTTTAAGAGCAGCATCTATAGATTTTCCTTCACGGAATCCAAACTGGTTAATTTTGATGAGTTTATTTGATTCTAGAAAATAAATAAGACGCTGTGTGAGTAATTTTTCTAGAACTTTTCCTATAGTAGGCAAGAGAGCTATTGGTCTGTACGACGTGGCTAGTTTAGGGTCTCTTTCAGTTTTTTGAAAAAGGATGATATTGCTTATTTTAAATGGATCCTGGAAATTTTTCTAGTGAAAGACATTTATTAAAATATTCTTTGAAGAGGGTCGGGAAATTTTTGTTTATTGCTTTTAGAATGAGATTATCAATTCCGTCATATCCTGGTGCTTTTCCGTGAGGGAGATTATCAATGACCTGTGCTATTTCTTTTTCAGTGAAAGGGCAATCGTTAGGAGTGGTGGTGATTTCATGTGTTAAAGATGGAGTTGAATTTGGGAATGGAAAAATTTGTTCTAATATATCCTGAGCTATTTTCTGGTGTCCTCCTTCTGGATTGATATTGTGCAAGACTGTTAGTTGAGATGGATGAATTGTTTTCCTAAAGGCAGCTTTAAAATGTTTCCCATATGGATTTGCAGCTTCAGTGCAAAGATCTTTCCAACCAACGCTTTTAGCTCTCTTGACTTTCTTCATATATTTTTTGGCTTCTGTCTTCCACTGCAAATATTTTTCTGATCTTTCCTCCGAACTTGATCTTTGGGCCCTTCGCCTCAAAGCCTTAATTCTTTTCTATTTCTAATTTATCTGTCCACCAAGTTGGGTTTTCAGTCAATGGCTGTTTCTTTATTTTATATGTTTTATTACAGGCTTGAATTATTGTTGCTTGAAGAAGGGAGGTAAATTCATTTAATTCTTGTTGGGTATTGCAGTTCTTGATTATGTTAATTAGTTCTTCGACATGAGACTGAAGCTGTTTCTGGAATTTGTTATGGTTTCCATGGAGGGTTTTAAACCTATTGAAGATGTGGCTAGTAATTATTGTTCTTACTGTTATCTGAATAAATTGGTGATCACTAAACGATGGTTCTTCGAGAACTTCCCAAGAGGCTACCTTTGTGATCATTTCCTGTGAACAGAATGTCAAATCGGGCCAACCCACATCTGTATTTCTTGTGAAGGTAGGTGGGGCATCTGACGAATTGTTGATAAAAAGGTTATTTGCCAATAGGAAATCCATTATTGCAACACCCCTGGTGTTGGTGCGATGATATCCCCAAAGAGGATTGTGACCATTCAGATCGGCTCCTACAAGGAAGTTTTCATTTGGTAGCATTCTGATAATATCCTGGATCTCTTGTAAAGTTTCATTGATATCCGCTATTGGAGATGAATAAGCCGAAATGAGTGTTATAGTTTTGTTGTCAGTGTAGAGTTTGACTGCTATGGTATTTTCCAATTTAGCTACTGTAATTGCTTTATAGATGGTTTGGGGAATAAAAATTGCAGCTTTATTTGATGTGGATGTGAAGATATTCCAAGACATCGGCAAACCTTGTATTTTGTTGTTGTACACATATGGCTCTTGTACCAAGAGAATGTCCGCTTTTAATTTTACCACAGCAGGGTGGAGGTGGGTGGTTGCTGCTTTAGTTCTGCGGAGATTAATTTGGAGAATATTTAAATTTTTATTGCTGGAGAAGGACGAATTCAGAGTGATATTAGTTGTCATTAATAATCTCTGGTCCGTTTAAATGCTGCTAGCGCTTTTTGGTAGCAGGGGCATCGTGGATCTATGGCCATATGGTAGATGTGCAGGTTAGTTCCATTGAGTCTGTTCGACTCTGAGCAGTTTATACAGAAGTGCTCATTAGACATGCACTTCCAGGTGTGGTGTCGTCCGCTGCAGCGACCGCAAAATGGAATATCATTTTTGCATCGGCCCGAGTTAGCTGTATGGGTGAAAGCCTGGCAAGTTGAGCAACGCTTGACATGATGAAATTCCCTCAGATGAAACATTTCCCAATTAATAGCAATCCTTCTCAAGTATTTTAGACGATGAAATGCCTCACTAGGAGCTTCATGGATGAGGTGGGAGGTGTCTTCTGTTCTGCCTCTCATTTTAAAGCGAAATTTTAGATGGTCAGGATTTTCCGTATGTGCACGAATTGCCCTTTGAACATTGGTATGTTGGTATGTTGTTGGATACATTATATATTATAATGCTAGGATGCCTCATTCCAGGTCTTTTAGTTGTTGTATTTTTAGCAATAACTTCTTTTTCTTTTAGGGTTTCTGTAAACTTCTGCAGGTCTTCTTCCCTCTTGCATGTGATAGCTAGCCCTCCTTTCTGGATTCGTCTAACTGATTTAATTTTGATAGTAGTTTCTGACTGTTGGAGTTCCTTTTTAAGGAGGTCCTGTACGCTTGTATTCGGCTTTTCTTCTTTTGGGTATATAAGAATTGTGGCAGTGCTTTTAGGTCTTTTCCTTGCAATTTCTGTATAGGATGGACCTTTTTGGTGTTTGTTTACTGGCTGGTACGATTGAATTTTTGTGAACTGTTCAACATTATCAGTTTGAGCAGATGCTTCCACTTCTGGTTTTTTGTTTGATATTCTAAAATCCAATACATCCAGAATGCTGTTGGCTGCCTGTAGTAGAGAGGTTGTTAAGTATTTCTGGACTTTGTTCCTCTTTTTGCGTTTTTGCTCACTATTGACTACTTCTCTCAGTTTATGAAGTAGTTCCTTGGTCAACATACGTTCATACGTTTGTGGTAGAACAAACTGGGACCCAATCGATGATTGTGACGAAATCGAGTTGTTTCTTAGTCTCATGGAGAGGGGGAAGTTTCCACTCTCTTCTTTGTTGGAGCAGGCTTGCATTGAGTCTATAATAATTTCTGGCATTTCAATACTGTATAGAATTTATAAGGAGATGAATATAAAAATATAATAAACAATGATTTTACAGGCTGTAGGGGAAGATGTTCCCCTGTACTCGATCCACCGCCCTCTATGCCGTGCAAGCTTAGAAATTTTTTATCTTGATTAAATAATAACAATAATAATAAAAACTTATTAAAAATCACATACACACACACATTGAAAACCTAATGTTATTGACGGGATTGGCCAAAAATCTCTAACAAACTTTAGATTTTGTTACTAGATCATAGTTAAAGATTTCTTTTCTCTCTCTCTCTCTTTTTCCCCCAATTTTCCCTTTTTGACATCATTAAGAGGATCATATGGCTGTTTCAGCTTCCAATGGCATTGTAAAAAACTTAATTATCATTAATAGTAGAGGAGATGGGAAGAGAGAGAAAGAGAGAAAAACAAGAAAACATTATTAACTTTTTTATTTATTTATTTTTTTAATATTATGTCTATTATTTGATATAGGAGCTAACAATTTTGAAGAAAATCTATTAAGAATTTTCAATTGTGTAGTCAAAAGGAGTTCTTTTTTTTTCCCCTTTCCCTTTTCCCCTTCTCTCTCTCTCTCTCTTTCACTCTTTCCCTGAAGACTGCTGTCGACAGATTTTTGACATGAGAATTTTAAATATGAATTATAATTTAAGCAGTATATTGAGTTATAGTGCCTTTTTCAGTTATTATCAAACTAAACACTGCTTTAATGCTTTATTTGGCTGAAAATAAATGCAGATAAAATGGGTTAGAAAATGTATGATTGAAATAATTGATGTCTCTTACACAAATGGAAATAATTTTAGATGGAAACGTTTTATTTATTTATTTTACGTTTATAAAACTAAATAAAATATGTAGTTACGTCTGTGCATAATCTTGAATGAAATGCGAATGACATCAGGTTTTTATTCTTACATGTTAATCCTAATAATCATGAAGAAAATACATTACTATAAAGTGTTAGAATTTAATATATATATATTTTTTAATGGGAATGTTAAGGTGTCAAAATTACTAGAATATATTAAAGTGGAAGTAGAGTGTAGGGAATCATCGAATTTAATCATTAACAAAACTGGTTTAGATTTTTTTTAAGAAATCCTATAAGAGCAAATAAATGAATAATATATGCCTACACACACACACATATACATACACACATGCGTATATACATACATACATATATATACATGCATGCATGTGCACATACTCACACATACATACATATACATATAAATACACACACACACATACACACATGTGTATATATATACACATATTCATGTGCAGATACGCACACATACATACACATACACACAAATACATACGCACACATATATATACACACACACACACATATACATACATATATATACAGAGCGCCTGGTAGATCCGATATTGGCTAAGAAGCACTATTGCTGTTATATACACTATTGTTGCTTTTGTAAAAATAATCTGCATGAGTCACGTAAGTCTAATAATTCAATAGTAAGCAGAAAAGACAAAAATGCAAGTACTAAACATTATTTCAAAATAAAGAAGTAAAAATAATCACTCACCCCCTTTTTTGTATATAAGTATTTCGCTTCATAGTCAAAATTTGATTCATGCACAATTTGCAACAATTAATCACCTGGTAGAATCAGTTAGCTGATCACGAGGATGTGAAAAATGCACATATCCATGCAGAGAAGTCCTTTTTTTTTTTTTTTTTTCCTTTACCTCCCAATCCGACAGAAAGAAAAGGGAAAAAAACGCGTGTCGAAATGTTTTTGATGGAAACTTTACTACACTGTAATATATATAGCTATACTGTCCACAATGCAAAAGAGGGGTAATTCACCGTCGGCTATAAGGGTCGCTTTTGATTCCGAAGGTCAGAGATCAGGACAGGAAACCGACCGGGGGGCGGACCTAGAAGGACTTTCCAGCTGGCGTAGTTAGGGGTTTACGATAATGGGAACTCGACAGACAGGAAACAGGATGAGTTACGTGGTCACCAAAGGGGGTTAGAAATGGATGAAGGTAGAAAATTTGTAGATCTCTTATGGAACTCGGAATGTGAGACTCTGTCACTTAGAGATATTATTATTATTATTTCCGTTATTGTTAGAAAATTAAAGTGGCTGATAATCAATTAGAAATTTAATAAATGACTGCAATCGAAATCATATTTTGGTAATAGAGGACTTACTGGATTTCGAAATAATCGAGAAATGCAATTTAAAAGGATCAGAATAAAATTAATATTGCATGTCTTAGAAATATAATCTAGAAAAACTTAAAGTAATTTTGCAGACTATATATTTTTCCTCCCTCCATTTATTCACCTACTTTATATATATATATATATATATATATACATACACATATACACACGCGTATACATACATACACGTACACATATATATATTAAACCTCCAAAAGCGGCACATAGATACTTTTTTCCCCCGTTTTTTTTTTTCGTTTTTTTTATTGACTATAAGTTTTTCAATCAGTTGAGGTAGAAAGTTGTTTTATATGATATTCTTAATCAATTAAAAATTTAAGGTGAGTTAGATCAGCCCTTGATGAATTCCATCAAGGGATTTCTGCTATGTTAGAAGGCACCTCATTAATGAAAAAAAGATACTAAATGTGTTATAAAATCTTGAATTTTTTTTAAAAATTAAATCCTGAAATAAAAAGTCAGTATGGGGTATTATTATTAGAATTTTATGGCTTGAAAAAAAAATTTGACATTTAACTTTATGTTTTAAAATTCATAACATTTCATCATGTGTGAGTTGCTTTAGAAAAGTAACTGCGTATCTACAAACTTTGTTGATAGATTCAGAACATGAGGGGAAAGTTATTATTATCGTGTTATTTCTCTGCAGCTGTAAAGTTGTAAATTCATCAGTTAAAACTTTCTAGAATCAAAAGCTTTTAACTAAAGTTTAGTGTTAAAGCTAATAATACACAATTTTTTGTTGTTGTTTTCCTAACCATCTCTTTGTTCACAAAATACAACAAATAATTATGATTTAATCTCCTCTGTAAAATATAATAGAGCTTCTAAATAACACGATAAAAGCATGCACTGACAGTTAAAAACTTTTTTAATTTGTGTGAAAAGAACGAACGGTTAAATTGAAATTATTATCTGATTTAAATGTGTGCTATCTGTCCAATTCTATCTCAGATGATGAAACAAGCAAATCCTTATTTATAATGTCAGAATCCTTCGCTTAACTGTGAAATTACATTATACGATTGAAAATTTTCTCTATAAGAAGTGTAATTTGATGCTATAAGAATTTGTAACTTAATGTGTGTAATTTCGTCTTAAAAAATAAAATTAATGAAAAATTTTGCCAAAACATAATTTTTTTTTTTCTTATTTAGGGTGGGTGTGTATTTAGTTTTAGTAAAATATATTTATTTTAAAGACACCACTTATATGAAGTGTATGCACTAAATCTTAAAATACTCTCGAAAGTACCCACTATAGGCCATGTAAATTCAAGGAAGAAAAAAAAAATCTTTTAATTAAGTGAATCGATAAAGACAGATAAAGATGAGGGTAGAAAACTGTCAACTTGTCTCATATCCGGTAAACACAATTATTTAAAAATCATTAAATATACACAAAATAAAAATAAAATCTTATGGTTTAGATCAGCTTGCACGGCAGAAGGAGCATTATTAAATCATAGTAGCAGGGGAACACTTACCCCGTTTGCCTTGTGGAGCTTAGCCAGACATTTTAGCGATGCTATTCATTCCACTCTTTGTGATGATGTACATTGAAGAAAACAAACACAATGTGAATAAATTGCACTAGTTGATATTATGGAACACACTTTCCAACACTATTTGATGTAGTAATATGCACTTTTGATTAAGAATTCGCTGAGATATGCCTTTTATCTCCCTTGAGTTAATAATCTTCAATGTAAACCTAAAGGACGGGGACGTAAGGGAGCTAGCTTTTCGCCGGCAACCTTTCCGGTCAGTTTCTCGAAAGGACGAGGGCGTAAGAGAGCTCTTCAAGGACAACCTCACCGTTCGGCTTCTCGAGGGGGGCCTTATAAAAGTCATGACACAAGACTGATGCAGCACTTGGAAAGTTTTTTTCTCTCGTCAATGGAAATTTGTTTAAGTGTTCTTATGGCTAGATATGGAGCACTAACTGTTTCGTAGGTAACCGTATTTAGCTGATACGTTTTAACGGGCTCATTAGCTCCCTCTTTCCATAAAATTCTTTGGAGATTTCCTTGACTCTCATCTATATTATTCATACGATACATCTGACGAATATCTGCAGTAAATGCAAATATATGCTTTCTGAATCTAATTAGCAATGTAAATAGATCGTCTTGAATCACTCCACAGTTATACTGAATTGAGTTGAGCGATTTTCCACTACTAGTCTAGGTGGACGCATTAATCACGGTACGTAGTTTAGTTGTCGTTTTTTGAGACCTATAGATGCCATGATGAGGTATATAATATGTTACTTCAGGATCAACAATTTCATCTTGTATCTCGCTCATGTGGCCTAACTCCTCATACTGCTTCAGAAAATCAGAATACAGTTTCAGATATTTTTGGTCTCTAGACAGGCGAGTCCACAGCGATTCGAGTCGTTTTAGAGCAATATCCCTTGAATTCCCTAGACATGACCAATGCTCTTTAAATGGCATCGCCATAGTATATTTTTCTGTCTCATCTCTTCTATGTGTTCGCGCATAATGGTCCTCGCAAATAGCATTCTCTTTACTTTTAGATAATTCATTACCCATTTCCTCAATCTCCTAAAATTTTCTCAAGTTTGAATTTAATTCTTCTGCTCCACATATTAAACCGCAATAGTTAGAATTTAATTTAACTGAACTCGAAATGCTACCTCCTACAATATACCCAAATACAGAGTCCTGCAAATTCTCATTTTTAGCATTTAATTTTCCCGGCTTTATTATTTCATAAAAGTATTCAGCGCCAATTAAAATATTTATTTTGCCCGGAATATTAAAATTAGGGTCCGCAAGGTCAATTGATTCTGGAATATGTACACGCATATCTATCATCTTATTCGGAATTAAATCTGTTATTTTTGATACCACTAACAACGAAATATTTCTTTCGAAACTTTTATTTTTATTAGCCACAGTTGCTGTAACTCTGCGATTAACTATCAGTGAGGCATTATTAATACAGGAAATAGATTTATTTTTTCACTTGGGAGTTCTAGCCTCTGCATACAATTCTGACTCATGAGGCAGCGCTGTGAGCCGTTATCCAAAAGGCACCTTATTTCCTGCCATTGCGAACATCTTTTATTAAACATCTTACAGTAGACAAAACTACATTTTGTTTTACGATTAGATTTGTTGAAACGAAAGGACTCCACTCGCTGGGGGAAATGAACCTTGTTCCGAATTTCCCCCCTCCGATTGCGAATTATTTATGACTTCGGCTGTTTTTATATTTTTGCTTCTTTCTTCGGCTGTTTTTTATAAACATTTTTTGCTTCTTTCGAAAAGTGTATTAACTTATTGTGAGCTTTGCCACAGAAATAATTTCTAAACGAACACTTTTTAACGCTGCAATTAGACGATAAACATTTGAAGCAGGCGTTTTTATTTTTCACTGCCTCTACGCGTTCAAGAACCGAAAGTCTCTTAAATAGAGGACAAGCATAGAAAGGATGATTCTCGCTCTTTAGACATAAATCGCAATTTTTATTTTTCATCTCATTGAAAAATACTTTTGATGCTGGTTTAAATTTATTACTATAATTTTTCCCTCTTCTCGTCTCATTCTCATTAATGGTTTTACCTTTAGAAGCAAAATACAGATCACATTCTTTTCCTAACTCGAGAGGTGTAAACCACTTTTGATTTTGTCTTGTATTAATATGAGTTGCTGTTTCTTTATCCAGCGTTTGGAATAATTTATTCGAAACTATCAATTGTTTTAGGGTCTCAAAATCTGTAACACCCCTTAATTTTAAATAATATTCAAAACTCGTCATTAAGTGTGACGCGAATTGCACATGAGTTTCGTTATCTCTAGAAGCATATCTAAAATTCTCTAAAACCGCTTGCGCTGTTGGCTCGAATTCTTTTAATACAATTGATTTAATTTCTTCATAATTATTTAAGTCTTTCTCAGCAATATAAGTTAGAATATTAGAAGCTCTTTCTCCTAATAAATTTAATAAAATCTCTGCTTTAAATTTCTCAGGAACCTTTTTAGTACTAAGTGCTCTCTCTAACGAAGTAAAAAAGAAACCCCAATCCTGAGCTTTGCTCGGTGGTTTAATACACAATATTCTCACATAAGCTCTCCAGAGACTCTTCTGGTTCGGTTTTACACTCTACATTAACGGAAGTCTGAGTACTATTTTCATTAGCTCTTAATTGCGCTAATTGTAATTCTATTTTAGTTCTCTCTAATCTAAGACGCTCTAGTTCTATTTCACTATCCTGATCGGATTTTTGGTTTTTATTCTGCATTACTCGATCTACAGCATCTTTAACAACTCCGTTGCCATTTTTGTACACATCACTTTCCTCAATTAAACGTTTTATTTCACTCTTTTTCAAGCCTTCCGCAACAACCAAACCTATCTCCTAGGCAACGAGTTTTAATTCATCTTTCTTTAATTTTGCTAAACCCGCTATTTTAAATATATAATTCAAAATAATTCAAGAGAATAATATCATCACAATTTTATACTAAACTCATTAAAACAAAATTAACTTCGTCTCGGGAAATTAATTAACTCTTCAAAACAAAATTAACTTCATCTCGGGAAATTAATTATAACTCAACAAAAACAAAATTAACTTCATATCGGGAAATTAATTAGTTAATAACTCAAAGGATAATACTGCCCATACCTCTTTGCTGGGACTGCTGTCACTCGAGACCAGTTATCCACAAGAGAATTCTCATTCTTGGTATTTTCGCACCAAGTTCGTCATTATCGACGATATCTCCACTAATAAATCCCACATTTCAAATAATGAATCACTATACAATAGATGCATAGTCGTCTCCGGCGAACTGAACCATGTTTTGACCCTTGATAGCTCAGTTTTTAGAACACTCAATCACATATAAATGAAACACAAACTATTGGACTGTATCTCCAATCCTTTATTCTCAACACTCCCAACACACCCTCTCTCTGGAATTCAGACATACACTCAAAAGGTTATATGATTTCACCACTTGGTGGCGCTACAAAATTAGTAGGCGGAGCGTTCTGCTGACTTATTGGCGCCAACACTTATTAGAATTTCTGGCGGTTAGTAGCTAACAATAACAACCACAAAACGAATTTCTCGCTCACAGTATTTAAAAACACATAATTGAGTAGAAAACCAAAATCAATCAAACATAAAATATTGATCACAAGTCACACAGTCAATATTGATCACAGATACTTCAAGATAAAGCAGCAGAAACTTCAGAAGAAAATTGATGAGATGAAAAATTATTATCGGAATATGCATCTTGTTATATGTTAATACCTTTACCATCTTACTTTAAATACATTTTTAATTATTTTAAAGAAAATGACGCTATAGAAATAAAATTAAAAAAGGCGAAATAGTAAAATGAAATCACTTTGGCGGGATTAAATTCATATTATGGCATCTGATGGTACTAAAATTAATATAAATTGCATGCGACTACAGATATCGTGTACCCAATAATAAAAATCATGCATTATTATTTAGATAATTTTATGCAATTTTTAACGCACATAGTCAATATAAATACAGAAATATTTCAAATATAAGCATATCTTTCTTTTCATATTTAATACTGCTAGTTTTATCCAAGAGAGATTCATTTGTTTAGCCAACATTTTTCCAAGGGTTCTGATTATATTAAGTCTTTAATAATTCCATTCTGTTGCAGCCCTTCATGGATAGGTGGCCACTGTGGCCAAGTGGTAAAGTGACAGCTTCGGGAACGTAGAGCTTCAGGTGTGAAACCCGATTCCTCTAAACATCGGTCATGTTTGTGGGTCTGGTAAGGGTGCCTTCTAATTGGTGTAATATGGAAGTTTGAGAAAGTGTGCCAACTCAGGTGTCAACCTTATCATCTGACAAGGGCTCAAAATTACGAATTTCGTCTAAAAATTGCCATAGTTTTGCTCTAAATGGAATGTCAACGTAGCTAAACTATACTTTTTCCACTTTTCAAAAAGATATACTAGCTCAGGTATCGTCAACATTATCTTATCGTTGCTCAAAAGTAAGAAATTTGTCTTAAAATAGTTTTCATATAGCTTTTAAACGGGGCATTTATACAATGAAAGGAAAATCATCTTACTCAGCGATTCTCAACCTGTGGGGAGCGCCCCCCTAGGGAGGCGCGAGAATATCCAAGAGAAAATATTATTTTAAAAAAAATTGATTAACTGACTGAAAGGAATGCACACATACACATAGAAAACAAAATGCATTTCGACATATTTAATAACTTCTTGAAGTAAAACAACTTACTAAATCAAAACTTACATAATCAAAACATACTAAATTGAAAAAAAAAAATTAAAAATTATTAGTGACTTCCTTAGGCCTGTCTTCCACAGCAGAGCTTTTTGAAGGAAGACTTAATATTAGAAATAGCCACTCTCAGTTCTGTTTCTATATTTTGTCTTCAAAGAAGCCACAGCAGAAAATCCAGTTTCACAAAGGTAGGAAGTTGAATGGTAATAGAATGTGAAATGTCCTTGATTTTAGTGCAGAAAAATCATCCTTACTCTTGCCCAAAATTCAAATAGTGATTTAATACTAAATTGTCTTTTAGTTTCGCCACTTGTCGTCAAGTTTATGAAATTTTCTTCCTCATCAATTGAGAGTCCTTCGGGAGTCTTATGAAATGGATCCCTAATCCACTCGCTATCAGTTTGTAGTCAGCATGAAAATAGTTTTTAAAATTCTTTGCCAGCATGGCTAAATGATTTTCAATGGTTACAAAAACAACTGTTACATGTTCTTCTTCAGTCTTATAAGTTTTAGTATGATCATCCACATTTACAAACATTGTTAAGTTTTTTGCTTTAAATTTCTGCTCCACAATTCCAATTTTCTACAAAAAGCATTAACTTTATCACTCGTATCCAACATATGTGTATTTGCTCCTTGGAGTTGAAGATTCAAGTTATTTAATTTCTCGAATATGTCGACCAAGTACCTCAATTTCATCACAAATAAACTATCGCGAAAATTCTCGGCCTCCTGTCTGTTTTCTTCTTCTAGGAAATGGCGATTTCTTCTTTTAATTCATAAACACGTTGCAAAAATTCCCCACGTGATGACCATCTTGCCTCGCATTAAAATAGTAACGCTGAAAGTACTGAACCCATATCTTTACAAAGTGCGGAAAAGATTCTCGATTTCAGGGGTCTCATTTTTATATAATTTACTACGGTTACAACCGTAGTTAACACAATATTCAAACCAAGACTCATTTCTTTCGAAGTCAAAGTTTCTTTGTGGATCATGCAATGTGTGCACTGAGGCGATTTTTGCTTTAAAAGTGCTTGTATATCTTGGAATCTTTCGGACATTGAAAGAGCACCATCGGTGCATATTCCGACGCAATTTTTCCATTCTATGTTTGCCTCGTTCATAAAATCATTTAAAATAGCAAATAATGCGAGCGCTGATGTTTTGAGTTCTATTGGTTTGCAGAAAAGTAGTTCTTCTACTACTTACATATTATCACAAATTCGAACATAGGCAATTAAATGAGCATCTTTATTACTATCTGTTGCTTCGTCAATCTGTATTGAAAACAATTTGTCACGCAACTTCGAGAAAAGCTGACACTGTACATCTTCAGCTATATCGCCAATTCGACGGTCAACAGTATCATTTGAAAGAGGTATGGACTGCAATTGTTTTGAAAAATTATCTCCAAAAATAGTTTCTACAATCTCAATTGCTGCTGGCAAACTAAGCTCTTCACCAATACTGTGAGGCTTTTTACATCTGGCTATTTTATATGAACTTTGTAAGATGCAATTAAAGCTTTTTTTCATTCATTGACAAAGTTTCTTTAAAAAATGATTTTTGCTTGTTTTATGATTTTAATTTTAATTCGAAGAATTCTCTGGGTTTCTTGACGTACTCACTATGAAGCGTTTCCGAATGTCGTTAAGTTTAAGTTATTAGGTTTCATGCTGTCTGCGGCCAACATTTATGAGCAAATGATACACAGGGGCCTTTCTTCCACATTTATATAAGTACTGGTAACCCAAAATTTAAGTATTCTTGAGAATATTTCCTTCACTGTATTTTCGAAACCACGCTCGTCTGTGTACTTATTGATGCTTGACAATCGTCTAATGCTTGCTTACTTCCGCTTAAAAATTTATCCATGAGTCTGCATAAATTTGCTGCCGTGAATATTTTATATGGTGAATTGCAATTAACACGAAAACATATATAACATACACATTCACGATAGATTCGATAGCGATAAAAGGATCGACTCGAATGAGACTGGCTGGAATTGAAACTTGCGTTATCGAATATTTTCCTTCTTCTTATGAGAAAACATTTGCGCCACGCATGTTCGAGACGACATCGGTCGTGTGGATTCCCATCCAAAAACATTCCTATTTTTTTCACTTTTGTTTGGTCATGCTTCTGTTTTATTTCTTTTATTATTCGAAAAAATGTATACCCAGTTTCTAAATTTAGCTCACCCCGTCTAGATTAACTTTCATTAATGAATTTTTCTACTTTCATATTCTTTTAATGTTATCTCCCTGTTTGGTTTTCATTTCAAATATAATATTTAAATTTTATCCGCTTTCAATTTCTTCATCTGTTCACCGCCCGCTTGTCCAAAATGCAAGATGTGGTTTCTCTCCAACGCTGGCTCGCTTTTACTCTTGTTTTGGCAGTTAGTTAAAAATAATTTAAAAACAGAATCCAAAATACTCAATATACATTATTGTTGTATACATTTTATCGTAAGCGGGGACGCAATGAAAATTATGATTGAAAACTGGGCCACGAATACTGAAAGGTTGAGAAACGCTGATCTTACTTGTAATGACGGAATGTTTCAGGACTACCATCTAGTCCAGCAGCTATGGGTCCTAGCAATCCAACGGCCTTTTTGAGAGCATCTTCATCACCGTACGGAATCTCTAGATAACCACCAACTTTTGAACCGATGGTACTGTTTTTGTACTTGCAAGTGCCATCTGTACTCTGAGAAAAAATAGCAAAAAGTTGATTGATGGAAAAAAAAAAAAACTCAATTTACATAGAAAAGAAAAAAAAAAACCCTGATATATAAAAGGATTTATAATTCAGTCTAAATTATTTCAATACAGTATTAATAAAACGACATTTTTTTTAGAAAAGCAAGTTATTTTATGTACTTTTACAAAACGATTAATGCTATTATAGTTCAAATTCGAGTATATACACAATATTAAAAATTTCATGTGCAATCTGTTCAAAAATTTTAAAAAATCAAGGGATCAAGTTTCTATTTTCGAAGTCCCATACATGAATGTTTGCACTTCGTGGTATGTAAAAGAAAGCCAAGAATGCATGCAAATCTAAAAACTGACAGACAGCCAATTCCTTACTGGATTTTGCTAAAACTCTGGCAGTACTATAGATGTTAAATATGTGCACCAAATTTTATCTATCTATATCTCTTCGTTTTGTGATTATCGTGTTAATGTATATTTGGGCAGCCGGACAGACAGACTTCCTCCAAACGGGTTTCGTTCAAATTTGGTGTAAAGACTCTATATCAATACAGACGGAGAGACAGACGTTTTCCAAAAATGTGTTTTTCGAACTCAAAGATGATTTAAACAAAGATTATGCAAAATTTCGAGGGTTTTTTTTTTTTTTTTTTTTTTTTTTTTTTTTTTTTTTTTTCATAATAGAAAGTGTAAAAAAACAGTTTCTGCTTTCTGGGTACACTGATAAAAGTGTGATCTCAAAAGTTTTTTTTTTCACTTTTTTTATTCAAAATACTTTAATCTAAACATGGAAGAGTTTAACAAAAATGTAAAGGTTTTGAAATATAAATATTTATTTGTAATCAGATCTTTTATTTTATTAGAAATGTTAATCTAGACTAATTAAGTATAAAATCATGATAATGTATATTAGATTTGTCATAATTCCGGTAACCGTCAATTTACCGTTCCGATGTAAGGATATGATTCTTCTGTTGCCACTCCAGGAATATGAGAAGCGTATTCCAAGGCTCTACACATTTGACCTCCTCCACATCCTTTATTACCTGTGAAAATAAATTGAAAATTATTATCACACGAGTCTCTTTCGAAGATCTATTACTGCACATACGAGTCTCTATCAAAGATATATGCATATATGAATATTTATTTAACAAACAAAAATATTGGATTACAAATAATAAAAAGTGGCCAAAAAAAGTTGGATTGCGTTTAATTCTGATGCGCTGAATAAAAATGGAACGAGATTAGAATTTTTAGGGAAAGGTGGTATCGTGTTGTTGATTCGCTTTGTAGTTCTTATACCCCTCCATTCAGTGATTTTATATTTATTTAATTTCATTCTCTTATCTGAAGACCGTTCTTACCTAAGTTGAAAATCACAAGAAGTCGAAGCTTTAATCCTGAGATTACACTTGTTGACAAATTTAGCCATTTTGTTTACTCCAGAAAGGTTGTATGCAAATTCCTAAGGATTTTGACGTGCTGAGTTTGAAAATGACGCTGAAAAAGCCTAAGTATTATCTGGAGTTGATTAGAAATATTAATTAATTTTATTATAAAGTTGGAAACACAATATATGATGTAATGCAGGCTACTTTCAAACAGGAACTGTCAAGATATTCTTCTAATTATGAAAAACACAATGTACCTGTTAAAAAATAATAGCACAATGTAATCTGGACATAAGGTGCATGTACGACGTTTCTTTTCTGCCCTCTTTATTATGAATTTACAGGTTTTTCAAGTATGAATTCCAGCAGTAGTCTGCTAACATTGACGAACTCCATTTCCCTTGGTAGCATATCTCCATACCAGAAATGTTCCGATGGAAGAGTTCATGCTCATCGATGTTCACCATGCTCATCGATTACAGAACCACAGCTGTCAGGGAAAAATTCAATGATTAAATGTAAAAAAATGTGCTTTTAATGACCAAATTTCATAGAGCACTTCTTTCATTTCTGCCAGTGACGAAGAGTTATGTCACATTTCTCTAATAGTACAAAATTCTCTGCAATATAATAACAGTATCTTCCGGATATTATCTGACATTCAAAAAACTGAACAACAACGTGGAGACATCTAAAATATATTGTGCTAATAGAATTATAACATATTTGCGGGGTCCTTGCTTTATCATGATCGGTAAGTATACAATAACTGTTTGTAGACAGTCTTTCAAGGTGAGAGATATTTCGGTTTTTCGAAGCAAATGTAAATTCACCACAAATATGACAAAAAAAAAACATGTCAAAATTATTCCCCTCCTTTTGAAGCACTGTGTAATAAATACACTCATTTACTGATAAACTCGGAACAAATCATGAGGGTAAATATTTACGTGTCTATAGCATAGGATATCTCGAGGGAAAATGACTGGTAACTACTTTCCGGACTATAATAGCATTTTAGAAGAATTTCTTGAGTGACGAAATGATTTATAGAGAAGAGCAGAAAAAATAAGAATTGCCATTTATATCAAAAATGTGTAAATAATTAAGTGAAATAAAATACTAGGACTATATGTAGCTAGAGAATTTTATATTTGAAATATTGAAAACTGAAGCCATACTGCAATTTTTATTGTCAGATTATTATTCAGCACCCTCGGATTAATAATATTGGTTTACTTCAGTTTCTGAAGCTTTTTGACTGTGAACCAGTGTTATTTGTAAGATTATCGAAATTTTGTTTTACAGCTCCTAAATTTTGAAATCCTAAGAAACAATCAATGGACATGTTATTAAGAAGTGTTTTTTCACATGCATAGTAGCATGCTTTTGTACCATATTAATATTTCATGTAGATCATGTGGAATACAATCAGTAATTCAGGTATTTTTCTTAATCTTGGGTTTTTACTTACTATATTTTGAAAAACTTTTCACAAAATCAGTGTTTTACTTCATTCAGTTGCAAAATATGAGATAATAAAGTTAGTTTCGAATTAGATATTATTCCTAGAAACTTTGATTCAGAAAGTAAAGATCTCTCTCTACATTCAATAAAATTTTGTAACAAGAGCCATGAATTAGATAAGAGTGAATTTTAATTCTATTAAATTTCTATTAAAAAAATTCATTTATCTTCTGATGAAATAATTTAAAAATTCGAGAACTGAAGCGTGATACTAGTTGAAATGCTAGTGAATTTCGGCATGACTCTAACCAAAAGTTTAGTAAAATTAGGCATTAATTTTAATATTAGAAGTTTCGAGCTGACTTTAAAAGTTATTATTGAATAAAGTGATCTTATTATTCTAATTCAAAAGTGAAAAAGTTTTCGAAAAGTTTGAATAATAAACCCACTTGCCAGTGTTTATGAGCACTGAAGAGAAACAGTTTAATTTATTGATTTTTAAATACCTTCCGGTTTTGAGCAGTCAATCAAGTTTTGTTCACTCAGTTTTATTAATTGTCCAGTCTTTCTTTTATGCTGTCCTTCCAAAGAACCGATGGAACAGAATGCCCAGCATGCACCGCAAGCGCCCTGTTGTAAAAAGAAAAAAAATGTATGGATTCAAACTATAGAACCCTTATAACGATAAAAACACATAAAAATTTTTAAAAAATAGGGCATCGAATAAAAGCGATTCATAATTAATGAAAAAAGAGCAAATTAGTAAGACAGGAAGCATTAATTTCAAAAAATTTTAGTTTCTTACGAGGCTTTTGTAAAATAAACTGGAAATGACTTCTTTGCTGTAACTTCAAGCTACAAAACTGAAGATAACATTCAAATTTTGATCATAAGGCATAGCCAAAATAATAATAATAATAATAACATTTGAAAATTCTAACATTTACTTCTTCAGTTAAAATGAACATTTTTCTTCAAGACAAATATAATCCGATAATAAAATATACATTGATTTCATCAACAATAGAAAAAAGAAATGGTTATCGCCGGCATCCTGGCATAGGGGTAGCGCTTCTTCCCCGTGATCTGGGGTCCTGGGTTCGAGTCCCGGTTTGGGTATGGTTGTTCTTCCGTTGTTCTATCTGTGAGATGTGTGAATATGCCCTCCTGTAAAAAGGGGTTGTGCAGGCGAATGAGTGATGCGTGAGTAGCAAAGTCCTATTCTTGGCCCTAGATGGCGTTACTATAAAAAACAAAAGACCCTTAAAATTGCTGTCTTCATAACAGCGGGCTTGTCCATGGCAAGTGTCATAAGAAACAACAACAGAAATGGTTATCACTATCTTTATTCTTCTTGTCTCTATTGAAAGATGTGGAAATAGCAATTTACTCTGGTCAGTGACGTGCATTCAACAGAAGCAAGTGAAGCTGTGTTTCTGTAAAGATATAGTGTACTTGTCAGATTCGATTTCATTTCTCTCGATAATTTTATGAAGAATCATGATTTCGTTTAGTTCGTTTCTACAGTACAATCCTTATTTCCCTTTTTGTATGAAACTACAGTAAGGATATGGAGCAGAAATACCTCTAGCATTGAACAATTCTTCTTTTTAGTATTTCTGGCTTTACAGATGATACTAGGTGCGAAGTAAAAATTAAAGTAAGCATGTAATTCATTTTTCATGTCTGAAGTTGGTCGTCATTTTCTTGGCTTAGTTCAGTTCACCTTCATTAATAATATTTTCTTTTATATTTTATATCGATCATATGACTTTCTGGAATTGGTGAGCAGTAAACAGAATTGCTTTAAGAGAAAGAGAAAGATTAAAAAATAAATTTTTTAGACTGACTGTACATTTCCGAGTGTAAATATGTAAAATTATTCTATGCTTGCAATGCTTGTATGGAAAATAATGTATTAATTACAGGCACTTAAAATTTAAAAAATTCAGTAAGTCTTAGAAACATCTCCCATCTTTGATTTTAACCAATTAGAATGTGAACCAGTAACAAAATTCAATATCAAAATATTGATTCAGATATGTGGCCTACATAATATATTTGTTATCATCTGCAATACGGAATTTCAAGAATTTTGGTAATATAGAAATAACAAAGGATATATCTAAATCTCCAGTTGATACCAATAAAGGACATAACTAGATCTCCAATCGTAACCAACAAAGGATATATCTAAGTCTCAAAGATTTGTAAATTACTATATTTTTACCAAACTATTAAACCTTGGAATAAGATGAAAATCATTCACATTTTAAATTGAAAAATAGATGAATGAACATCAGACGGAAAGTAAATAGCAATCTGTTAAATATCCACCAAAATTCAAACATGAATGTTATAGGACAGCGGATAGTATGGTCCCTAAAGAAAAAAAAATATATAAAATTCATTTTATTTGTTAGAATTAACTACAATCAATCAAAACCCCTTTTAACAATTTTCTCCATGCCTATTATATTATATAAATTTATCTAATTTTTAACTTTAAAAATTGCATATGATAGCTAAATATTTTTTTCATTATTTTACAGAATTTTAAATATGTTGTATAATGTATATTACATTAAGAAGCACGAAGTTTGAAACAAAAAAAAAATATTTTTTTGGAACACAAATGAATATATCTTGATGCTGTAGCCAAATGAGAATATAAGAAATAAATTACTGTTACATTTTTATCCTTATCTGATTAGTGATTTAATTTACAAAAAATTACATTTGCAAAGTATCAAATCATTGGTTAAAATACTTCTCACCTTACGGTTTATTAAATCGTTTATAGTACATGAAACTTGTTGAATGAGTTTTCCTATAATCTAATTCTAGAAACCTTTTAATAAAATCTGAGTAAAATTCTTTATCAGCCGTTCTTATTTGCTTATTAAATGTATGTAACATAATTTAATGCTCTGAAAAGTCAAGTGCAAACTTTATACTTTCTGTCTTAGATAGAGGCATTATTCTTGCATCCACATACCTCAGATATTCTATTAATTTAGCTTCATAGCTGTGTTTGAAGGTTGTTCTGAAATATCTCATCGAAGGTGTCATATTCATTAGATGGTAATTAAAAAATTGGTTTTCTTCTTCCTTGCAATGTATTTCGAGGCTTTCAATAATAGCCGAAAACAGCACTTTCAGAGACTGCAAGCTTCATAGCTTTCTTAGACCGTTAATTTGACTCTCTCCTTCTGGACATACTTTGAATTTTTCTACCGTTTTCTAAAGTGTAACGATTTTAGTTACAGGTCCATTTCATCAGATTTTACCTGTCTCATATTACCCGAACCAACACTGAAATGCTAAACATGGTGACGATTATAGTTACAAGTTGAAACCTTCACGACTTAACCTAAATGAATCAAGCTATATAATAATACTTCATGCTTTTTTCCCCTTTAACTATAGAAAAGTTTTCAAATGTTATACTGTAAGAAGTTGTCAAATTTTATACTAGGCAACCAATTGTAGACCCACAAATAAAGAAAATCAAATGGAAAGGGGACAAGACAGTTACGTCAACTATCTATCTGCAAACGGTGGGTTGATGCTATGGACACGCTTTAAGCATCTTAATAGGATATTATCTATTAACAAGCTTCAGAAACACTAGGTGGTCCATACTATCTGTAATTCCTTGACTTCTTTAATACTATACCTTTTACTACCTCCCAGCCATTCCGTTTTTATTAAAACATTTCAATGAACATAATTTATGGTTGATAAAGCTTTATTAAAACCTTGTATCAAAACTTGAAATATATTCTTGAGCATTTTGAATATTATCGAATCGACCATTTCCTTTTTAAAAAACTAGCAACTGGTGACTGAATTTTGTGCATTAATTCTTGAAGCATCAGAAAAAAAAATACAAAAGAAAAATTTTTCCTCGTATCTGGGAAATTTGTTTGTGTATCATTTCCCTTTCATTCAATTATATATTTTATTATCTTTTTTTTTTTACTTGTCTAAAAATATATTCAGAAAGTAAGAAATGTAGAAGTTTTTATGGAATATTTTGGATTTTATAATCTTACAACAAAATAGTTATATACTTTCACATACTTGATTCTGAACCTCAGTTACATATCCATGCTCTCTCCAGTCGACATTTTCTGGAATTTTGGGATTAGGTGGAGGCTGATATATTAGGCTTGAGTTTTGACAATTCTTTTCACTCTCCAACCCCGTCATTTGTTTTGTGAATTCATCGTGACTCTGAAAAATATATCATTGCATATAAGAAAAAAACAATAACAATAATCAATCATACAAAAAGTTTGATTTTAAAAGAAATTATTATTGTTTATGATAGATCAGTTTTTTTGGGGAGGGGAGGAAAACAGATCTTTTTTAATGGTGTAACTGACAAAAATATTAACAGAAAGTTGATCTAGGCGCAAGGTTATTTTCTAATATGAAAAACTCGAATGAATTTGATATTAAATCCTGATATTACAAACATAAAAAATAAAATTAGCATATGGATCAAATTTTTACGAACTAGCTTTATAAAGAATAAGAGAATGCTTATAAATGAAGATGAGGACACTTTATATAGGTACTATTTCTATAGAAGCCACAATTGAGGTTTTTTTTATTACATTTTTTTTTCTGAGCCCCTGTCTCTGAAATACATCTAAAACAATTGTCTACAGTATTGAACTCATACACTAAAATTCCCAAAACGAGCCATTTTATAACATCTAAATGTGTGTTCATACATATAGTTAAAATTTCTCGAAATCTTAAGCAGTCACCTGAAATTTACATCCTTTTAGTTATGCTGCCTGATTGATAAAAGGTTAAACACCATATTAAGGGAAAAGTTTGATGAAGTTTTATATATACAATTAAAAAGCATCATTTCTAAGTCAAGAAAATAGTAAACTCATTATAGGAAGTTTTAAAGCTAGTCATACATTAAGCTTTAACAACTCAGAAATAATGAAAGTCCATTCCATTATAGAAGAGACGGAAATTTATGTGAAAGTCAGAAATAACAATAACTTTTACAGTGTCTTGTTTTCAAATATATGTTCTTCAAAATCATTAATAAAAATTTAACGAACTAGACTGAACTAAACTAAAAATGATTTTACAAGGACTAATAGAATGGGGAAAACCTCGAAATTACGTTAGAACGCATAAACACACATCATTCAGGTCATAAAGTGCAATGAAGGTCAAAATGTGGTAATAAAGTAATTTCTTCCCTCTTAAAAAGTGTAATTACAGTGGTGATACTTCAAAAAGTCCTATTAACTTCTGTGCTGACGATGTGTAGAAAAAAGATTTATATACATTCTGGAAAGCATTCCCCATTTTAGTTTATTCTTAACGCTCCATGCTGACTTTTAAAATATTTTCTTGTAGAAAAAAAACATTTACTAATGATATTTAAATTATGATTAGTTATTATTAAAAGGTCAAGGCTTTTAATTTATATGCTACAGATTAAGAGTCGAAAAAATTTAAATTTTTCATTTAACATAAAGAAACTCTTTCACTAAAAACACAAGTTTGTGTAGAATTTGTTTTTATTGTTGTGAAATAGTTGAGTAAATAAACATCAATAGAATGCTAAATAACTTAATTAAATAATATTTGAAGCCCTTGTTTTCTTGACATGCAGATGAGAAACACTGATAAATAAATTAAATAAATGAGTAATAAGAATTGCTGGTATATTTTTCTGATATTTCCACCCAAAGTTCTCCATGAAATGAAGACTGTAATTTTTGTCTTCGGAATGATAGAAAATTATTATTTATTCTTGACTTTATTATGTTGAAAGAAATTTTTGATAAATTAATCTTTTGAACCTTCCAGAATTCTTTTTCTATATACGCTGATTTAAATTATTTTCATCTAAAAGAAGAAGATCTTTAAAATATAGCCATTACTCAGGCTCCGAAAGATTCGTATTTTTTTATCCTACATTTACCTAAGTCACTCTAATCCAAGAACAGTGGTAAATTATCAACTAAGCAGCTGCCTAAGGACACTGGGTTCAGATATATTGTGTGCAAAGCAATTAAAAATGTTGTTAAACTAGTTACCAAGTTTAATTTAGTTTAGTTATATTAACGTCCCGTTTCAAGGCAACACTAGAGCTATTTTGGGATGGACCTCATAATTTTGAACCGCGGTCAGATGACGAGGACGATACCTGAGCTGGCACCCCTCTTTGCACACCACACCACACCAGCGGGAGGACGTTTGGCCTTGACGGATTTAACCCTGAAACACCCCCCCCCCCCCCCCCCCCCCCCCCCCCCGGCCGGGTCGTGAACTTGAAACCCTACGGCTCACGAGCCGAAAACTTACCACCAGGCCACCACGGCCCAGACTAGTTACCAAATAAATAAACTTGTAAAACATCATAATATGTACTGCTGAGAACCGTAAGATGCCTAAATCTACCACTTTTCATAAATCATTCATAGGTCATTCTGAAATACTTGAAATATTTTTTGCTACATTGTTTAATCTTAACATGTTCCCTTTTAGTTTATAAATCTTCGCAAAAATAAAGAGGAGTATAAATATCAATTTCATTAAATAGGAAAATTTCCATTTTTGTATGTAACTTTAATGGAGAAACAATTAAAAGTATGATACTAAAGAACTGTATTTTATATTTTTATTTCAAGAAGTTAACATGGGTTTTCTATAAACCATAATTTCTGCCGTAAATTTTTTGCTTAACCTTGAAGAATAAATTACATTAATCCAACGCTTGACTACGATACAGATTCAAAGGTATCTTATAGTTGCATTGTGAGAATTTTCGACAATCCCATTAAAGAAGAGTCTTTATTTTATTTTTCTAAAAGAATTTCTTCTATTGCTTATGGATATAGCATTCCCTGACACATTGACAAATCCTTTAAAATGAAAAAAAAAAACTTTTCGGTATTTTTTTAGAGCAACCGTGCTTCTACAATACTTTTCTTGATTTATAAAAAGAGAGCAGTGTATTTGAATACGATATGATAAAACATTTTGATTGGTAATAATATCTTACCAAGCGATATTTTGATAAAAAAGATAATATTGACACTATTTTTTTAAGTATTGCTCTAGTAAATCTTAACTGTATCTAAAAGGTTAAAAAAACTCTATAAATTAATGTAATAGATAGTTGTAAAAGATGGAACAAAATAAATGGTATAAAAATACTTGTATTTCATTTTTTAATGCATTTTTTAATGTTTGCATTTCATTTCTTCCCTAAAGATGAATTTTTCACTTAAACGTCTAGAATTTGGTTTCTTTTAATTATCTTTTTATGAATTTAATACTTACCATATCAGAAAATTCATTGAGACCCATTGAGTATGGAACTTTCTTTGAATGAAATTTCATATTGTGGCTGAACATATTATTCAAAAGATCATTCCACATATTTTGTCTCATTGTATCCTCATCTTCGTCATAATTTTTGTCGAAGAAGTGCTGTGGAAAATAAAAATAAAAATGTTCTTTAAGTTTTAAACAAAAATTATCAAAAACAAATAATAAATATTTGTACAGTATTTTTATCGTCAAAGTATCAGCAGTAATTATTTTTTGTTTACTGAGGAAAGAAGTAACCATGGAAATTTTAATCACTGAACATGCGATACGCGGTTACAGAAAATCATCAGTTGTATCTATAGAACAAGAAGATCAAAAAGCTCCATTTCTGACGTTGATGCTTTATTCCACAAGATAACATGATTCAAAACACAATCGAAGCGTAAACAAAGACAGTACTTGCAGAAATCAACAATTTCTAATAGGAGCCAACATATATCGTCCTTTAGTACACACATAAAAATTCTTCGAGTGGTAAACGATAAATTTTTCACAGTGAAATAAATTATACCTATAAAAAAGAAATAAGCTAAAATAAAGAATATAAAAATAACAACAATGTAGATAAGTGACATCATGAAGTAAGTTTTGCAATTTAATTAATATTTATTAAATAATTTTATAAGTAATCTATAAGCTAATGAAAATATCAAACATTTTAATTAAATGAAAAATTCAGAGAAATTTGTACCTTAAATTCGTTCCACATCTGGTTACTTATCCTTCGATTCATAACGAGCCCACCGTACGCTGCCATCGTTAAACAGGATAAAATTAAAAGAATCCTCATACTTGCCTGAAAAAAAAATTCTTTTTACTACCTTATTTAACAAAAAGTTTCGAAATATATTACGAAAATATAATTTCCATTTTCACAAATATAATCATTTAGTAAGTATTTTGAAAAGGGAAATTAGCCGTGTTGCTTAGGTTATAAAAGGAATGTAACATTGGATTGACACTTTCTGATTATGAAAATTAAATTATAATTTATGAATTCTGTATAATTATCTCAAAACTTGCGTTTTATTAATTGTTTCCCCAACAAATTTAAGTCAAAACTTTCTATAATATAATACCAAAGCATGAATTCGTAAATGCAGCAGATGATACTTCGAATTCAACAACAAGTAAGTGGTTGATTAGGATCCCATTTTGAAGCTTCACTGGGATTGTCTGTACAGATAAATGGACATGTTTACCAATTTTAAACTGTTATCAGATGGCATGACCTAAATAGTCATTACTCTTTATACTAGCTTTCAAATAGGGCCATACAAAAGTAAGTTGGTGAGGTTTTATTAGTGACCGCGATATAATATATACAAAAAAAGCACAGAAAACACATTTTGTAAATAAAATTATGAAATGAAAGAAGTAAATTGTTAAAAGTAAATTCTGAATTGTGGAATCAACAAGTGCAAATGTGTAAGATTTCAATTGAATATTAAAAAGGAAATGCAGTAACTAAAGAAATAATTCCGTGTCAAAATATCCATAAATTCTATACAATCACATAAAATATTCCCTTTTGAAAAATGTTATGCTAATTTTATTGTCCAAAATCAGCTTGCAGTATCCTTTTTGCTCCTGATAGTAAAAATTTGAATTATAATATTTTTTCCTTATAAACCAATTTCTCATGTCCCAAATAGTATATTTATGAATCAGTGTTTCATTTGTTCTAGTAAATTAACTGTAATTGGGCTCTAAACACATGTACTTTAATTATAGTCGTAATGTACCCACACATCCTGGGAGCCTTCGAAAGAATGGGATCAGACACTCACGATGCTTCATTACTCAAGCAAAGTTCTTCTACATGGTCATTTTGGCCAGCCGTTTGCTAACAAGATAAAGGCAAAATATCCATTTTTTCTAACTTCATTTTGTTCCATAGCAAATGTTTATACAATGTAAACAGTGATACATGATATTTTAACAATCTTTGTTTACTGTTATTTTTCCAATATCAACTAATATTTCGTTTTATTTTCATTGTTATATTTTATAATATTATGAGAAAATGATAGTAAACTGTATTCACTGAAAAAGTAAAAATATATATTTTTAAAAAATAGAAATCTTACTTTAGTCTTTCAAATCTACTGAAATTTAAAATTGTAATAAATTTCCCCTCAATATTGCATGCCGAATGCTGTTTTTTGATTAACCCTTTCTGCGTCTGTGATGTCTTTTTGCATCAACGGTTGTATTTTTCGATGCATCTCCACTTTTAACTTTGGTTAGAAAGAGTTTTGAGGCCTAGATTGCAATATGATTTTGATGCAAATCAATTATGAATAATTCATTCATTCAGAAAATGATTAACTATAATTAATGAAAATTTTTGAATATGAAGAATTTTAAGTTTTATTTATTTATTTATTTTTCATCCACTATTAATAATTTGAATAGAAAAGAATTAAGAATGCATAATGTTTTCCTACAAGGCCACTTTCCAAGAATATCACCAAGACATTTTTACCAAATTTGAGATTTTTGATACAACTAAGTCACACAGCAGTTCAAAAAATTTACTTCATAGTATAACTACTGCGCCATCTGGCTATGAAACACACAACTGCGGTGATCAAGTGACAGTCGAAATGGGGAAAAGAGGCAGAGAATATATTCGATTATTGTGGTGATGGATTTACCAGCATGCTAATGATTCCCATAAAATGTTTCGCTTGAATCAGTTTGTAAATTCGTATTTTAGTACTCTGTTTTGCGATCTTATTCATGAGTGTTGCCTGAAACCAATCCAGAATTAAAAAAATAAAATAAAATAAAGAGTTCATGCAGACTCTTTGGTATTCTTCCCAGCCAGTGAATTCATTATTCTTAGTCAGGTTATTATTCTTGTATTATGATCTGTAGTTCAATCTGTTATGTAATTTGTGGTTTTACGAAATATTTATACATGGACATCTACTTAAAATGGAACTTTTTTGGGGGATTTATTTAACTGTAGAGTTAGCTCCTTTGAGATATTTATTGTTGATAAATAGCTCTAGTAAAGGTTTCCTTACACTATGTGGGAAATTTCAGTGTCATATACTTTATCAATAATCATGTATTAATTTCGTAAACTACATTATTTCGAAAATCTTATTTGAAATCTTGCATACATTCACTTATTAAAAGTATTTCATGTCATTGCTTACGAGTTACTTTTATTAATTATTTTCCATTAAAATATATGTTTGCTTACTTTCTTGTGCTTTATTTAAATTTTTATATATCGGTTCATATTTTTAATATACATGTTTTTTTAATTAAAACTTAATATTACTGAGAAAATAACGAAATATATTCTTAATATTTTTCATGGAAAATCTGAGTAATAAAAATAATAATTAAAAAGCATAAGCATTCGATATATACATGACTATATTTGTTTGAATATGAACGTTTTATTGAACATGCAGCTATTACCGTATGAATAATACATTGATGCCGCCACGAGATGTGTTCATTTTCAACAAATGTCAAAATCTTAGCTTGTGATTTTTGCCTGGATGGGCACAAAGGATGGGGAAATGTGTTTAAACAAATTTTCATCTCTATTATAAGAGATATTAATTTTGTTTTTAAGGAAATTATCCTTAAAAATAAATACGTAGTAGATAAATGAAAAGAAGGATAACCTTTTCTAAAATTCAAAATGCGTGCTCATTTGATCAAGTATTATTTTTCATTGAGAAAAATTTATTTAATAAAATCATGCGGTCAGCACAAGTAGGCTTGAAGTTGAGTTGCTTCATTCAGGTTATATATTGTTTGTATAGTCTATTTTTCAAAGTTGTAGATTTGATTTAGGGAGAAGGCATTTGGGAACTTTCTTGCAATACACACGATTTGAGAGAGGAAAAAAATTCGTTTTTTAAGAGATGGCTAAGTTTTCTTTCAAGGTTCTTTCAAGTAAGAGGAAGCTGCTCCTTGAATTTGTATCTGGTAAAATGTATTCAGGGCCATTACTGCTGAGTATATTTTGAAATTTTGGGGGGGGGAGAGGAGGAGATGAAAGTTGAATTTACAGACAATGGGTCAATGGGTTTGTCCTTAAATGTCACAGAGCAATATTCTAGAAGCAGGCTAAACTATTGAGAGCATCCCGACTAATAGTAAACGAATCCTAACGAAAGGTATTGAATATTTTTTGTGAGGTAATTTAGTAAGACATGCTTTAAAATGGAGGCATTAATCCACAGTTTGAGAGCTTAGATCCATTAGTACAGAAAAGTAATAGAAAACCAATTCTGAACTGAATCAGAAAATTTACACTGCCCTCGAAAATCTGAACATCTGAGATCATTATAACTAATTGTTAAATTAAAAGATTTAAATATTATAATATTGTTCTTATTTTGTCGGTTTTAAAATTTTGATACAAGGTGAAAAGTACATTTTATATTTGTTCGATTAAGAATAAATAATGATTGTTTTAATTCTGCAATAAAAGATTCATAATTATACTTCTTCGATTTTTTTAGTATTTCAACTTTATATTAGTATTTAATTAAATTTTTTTTATTGTATGAACCTTAATTTATTAAAAATCTAAAATATTTTTACTTGGCTTAAAGTTTTTAGATGCCCGTATTTTTCTAAAAGATATCGTTTCATATTTATTTTATTTCGTACAGATATTTGCTAAAAATTAATCTTTTCTAGGTTTAATTTGCAAAGAGAATTAACCTCCTAATATTTTTATTTATTTGTTACCAACGGCATTATGGCAACACGGTGATAAAAGTTAATTTTTCCGTGCAAGCATAACGTGCTCGTGCAGGTAATTTGTTTTTTGTGAAATATATTGTTAGGTATTATGCTCAAAATATTTTTTTAAAAAATAATTAAAAAATAAATTATAGCGCAAAATAATAGATGCCATTGAAAAGATATATATATTTTTAATTTTAAGAAAATGCAAAATTTATATTTGCTCTGTAATATTTATGGAAGTTATAGCGGAAAAATATCATAGTTTTGTATGATTTTTAATTAAAATTTCAAAAAAAAAAAAAAATCATTCTAAGTTAAGCTGTCTAGGCTATAGAGCGTCAACCCACACAAGCTCGCGTGCGCGCAAACACATATTCTTCTTTATTATAAGCAAAGATTACACGTATTTGTCAAGAAAAAAAACCTGCTAATTTTTTTTCTTCTCAGCTAAATTAATACAGCCGAAAGATGAAACGTATGCAATAAATGCACAGAAAAAAGCACGTTCTTCATATGTTTTACAACTTCAATTCGCTTTGTAAAGCAGTCAGTTATTCTGGTTTATCAGTGGATCCACAAGTCAGATTTAAAAAAAAACTTTTTTTAATTTTACAATAGCAATTTATTATTATTTTAATGCTAGGAAAATGAGAAGACATTAGCTACTTTTTTTTATGAAAATGATAATGGAAACATTTTGAGCTAGAAATATCAGAAAGTCTGATTGTCGGAAAAGCCTTTCATTCTGGGAAATCAGTCATAATAACTGATTTCCCAGTTATAATCAGTCAGATTAATTTTTCATTTCAACAAATAAAAAGGAGTTTCATAAGTTTTTTTTAAATAAAATTTTCTAGATTTAAAAATGCTTAAATGTTGGTAAAAAATATCAAAAATTTTTAATTAGCATTCTTATATACAGAAATAATTTTGCATGTCGTTTACTGCAAAAATTTCAAATTCCTTTTAGAATTATTAAATAAAACTGTTGCTCAATTATAGTGAAATTTTTTTCAAAAATAATCTGGGAATTCTCGAATAGAAAAAAAAATCCATACACTTACTATAATATAATAATAATTGAAACAATTATTCATTTATGTTTAAAATATAGCAAAATTTAGAATATGCTCAGGTCCATTAAAATGATAAAAATGAACAAGCAGTGAAATTACTAACTAAAAGAAAGATAAATTATAATTTAAAAACAAATTTATTGGCTTCTGAGCAATCAGTATATTTTGATGATTATGTCCGAAAACAAAAGTCAACCCAAATGCAAAAACTTAATTTTAATCTCCATACAACAAACTACATGAAATATTAAAAGTTCTATCTATATTCTATATGAATTATCAAAATATATTTTCAAAGAAAAATCAAAAGATTTGAAAAAACATGCCTACACAATTTCCTCCGGAAGTTGTAATAACATAACTGATATATTTTATCATATTAGAATTACTGGATAAGCTAAAAAGCTATAATGATTTTTAATATTTATAAAACAAATATTCATAAAAATTGAAAAGTTAAAACAACTATAAAATTGCACTAAAAATAAAGTAAAATTACAAGTAAAAAATTTCAATAAAAATAAATTTATATGATATTACGCGCAATTCTCTTTAAAATATCTGAAGAAGATAACGCAGTTTCTTATAAAATTTGCGATTAATTGCTGTTATTTATGAATTATTTCTCACCAAGTATCGTTTTCTCTTTGTACATTATTGAAATGTGTAAAAATATTTAACCAACCCCATTTTCTATATAAAAATTCGTAAAAAATGTTTTAAAAACCATTGCTAGTGAATTTACATCAACCGGATAGTGCTATAAAAGTGTGCGGAGAGAAATCAAATAAAAAGTTTTGCCTGTAATTCCAAATGTGAAAACATTTTCAAATATTCAATACATAATTTGTACCTACTGTGTGGAAATACTTTTTTCTATTGCTTGTAGTAATTCGTGATGCTATGTGCTGAGTAGGATAGATTATAATGTCAGAAAAAAAGATTCAAGCATATGAGACAATTTGGTTTGAAAAATTTGAAATTTTCCTACTAGTTTTTAACAAACATCAGAAATAATGGCTACGCTTCAAACATGTGAATGAACCTTCTACTGTATTCCGTCGTCTATATCAAAGTTCTCGATTTATTGTGATAAATCAAATGCATTTTTTCATGTTCCAATAACATAGTAGTGAAATATACCAAGTTAATATCCAGCTGTTAATGAAATGGTAGTCACCCTTCGCAACTCGCCATTCAGAGTGTCATTGATACTAAATTATTTGTAAATATAATTAATTAATTTTTTTAAAAAATGAAGTAAAAAAATTAAAATATCGCTTTTCTTATAACAGGGACACATTTCTGTACAAAATTTCAATATATGTATCAAAAAGTGAATCAAAAGGAACTACGAGATTCTGTCTTTATATCAGTATGAAAATAAATAAATGTGAAAGCAGCAAAGTGAAATGAAAGAATGTAAAAACAAGAAAATAAAATGAAACATCTTGTTGATTATTGTGCTAAACTGTCACTTTCAAACATCTGAAATGGAACAATAGCTGTTTGAAATATTATCTTTCGTTGTGTACGTAACACTGTTTCGATGGTAACACGGCTAAGTTTTGAGAGTTTTCTTTCGTTTTTTTTAAATAATTTTTTCAATGAAAATCTTCTTCAAATCATGGAAATATTTTTCACCTTAATATGATACATTTTTCATGCGTAATGAGTGCATCTGTTGGTTTAAAACTTCAATAAAACTTCAGTAAAATGTCCAAGAATATTTAAAAAATGAATTAAAAATTTTTAAATGATATAAAATTTAAATGATGAAACAATAATATCATTTTACAATCAATGAGACTGACTTGCTTGTGAATGTTAGCAATATAAAAGATGTCTTGTTAGTTATTATTGAAAAAGAGTTATTAAAAATATATATCGTCCTTTAATCGATTGGTCTGAATTTTTGAAATATCAATGAATATATAAATCTTAAAAAAAATCAAGAATATTATTTTGAAATATCAATGAATATACGGTGAATGTTTTTAAAAAATCAAGAATAGTATTTAAATATCTTCTGAAACGTTTTTGGAAATTTCAATTTCTCTCAGGTTATTTTCAGGCGAAACACCATTACCAGACGCCACCGTATACCAAAAGTGCTGACATAAAAACATTTTCGGAACAAATGCGATCAAAAAATTCTAAAAAAATCGCAATCATAGAATTTTTTTTCCACAATTGAGATGATATCTTTAATTTTTGCCTTAAAATATTCTTTTAAGCAAACAAACAAACAAAACAAATTGTGACGTCAGATTAGTAAACAACAAAAAGTGCTTGACAAAACTTAATTCTTAATCAAATATTTGTAATAATATTCATGCAGTTACAACTGATGCAAGTTTCAAGAAAGTGGAAGCTATTTATGTAACAGAAAAAAATCAGCGTCATATCTTGTTCAACGTCATATCTGTAAGATAGTCTTCTTGGGTTGTTACATATACCCTTTACGGCAAAGTTGAAAAAACAACGCTTTCATTTACTCAGTGGTCTTTTTTTTCCAATTAAATTATTTTTTCCCTTTATAATCTGCAAACAAAAAACATCAGCAATCAGGTTTTATGGTTAGTTAAAAGAGCAGAATTTTTGAGCAACTAACATTGAAACTCATAAATTTGTGCTTCCAGTATACTGTTCTGTGCAATGCATTTTCTGAAAATTACCAGTTCGACCACTTTTAAAAGTCCGGAAGGATAATAAGAAGCATTAAATATCATTTCTTTTTCCGATAGAAGAGTAAGAAAAATTAAAATAAAAACAAAACACTACATGCAGATTTCAATAGCGTTGGAAGGCATAAACGTCAGGATTTCGTATTATATAACGAATGGCACCCGCACGTCGTTGCTCGTGATATGAAGAATGTCAGTGAAACATAACATAAAAGAAATCCATGAAAAGGAAGTAAAAAAATATATGTTATTGATTTTGCACTTTTATTTTTCTTCGTGACCATAATATAACCTAGTGAACTGAAGACGATAAAAATCGAAACAAATAAATGACACGCTAAAGAGACAGAAAATAAAAAATTTGCCCAAATGAAGCCATCAGAATTTAGATCATATAAAAATAATTTTTCGCTCTTTACAAAACAGTGAAAAAAAAGTACTTCTCCCCGCGAATACGCGTTTTCTGTCTCTGATCGTTAAAGAAAATCTGTGAAGCATATTATGATAAAAATTAATTATAAATCAATGAAAAAACCAATTTTCAGTGTTCTCGTTCAAAAAAGAAAAAAAAATATTTGAACAATAACTTCAAAAAAATTGAAAAAATAACAAAATTACTGTATCGGATGTAGAAACTTTTCTTTGAATTAATACAACATATTCGGCGAAATAATAAGAGAATTTGCATATGAAGAAAACTCTCAAATTTTCGCAAACTATGTAAGAGGGGCAAAACAAATTTTCTTTGAACAAGATTTATTTGTTCACTTCGATGGCGCACTGATTTAATTTTCTACACTCATTAGCAATGACACAACTTCCAAATGCACACCAGAAATCACCCAAAAAAACACAGAACATTAAATGAACATTTTTCTACGTTAAATTTATAATTCGGACTTGAATTATAAATTTAACTCATTGAATCTCAATAATGAATACCTATTTCATGAATATAGATTTCATGTCTGCAAGTGTGATAGATTTGTCTGGGAACCATAGATACAAGCACAAATACTTCCTTTTATAAGTACAGAAGGTTTTTTAAAAAATAGTATAATTTGATATTTTTGTCAAATTTTGTACAATAAACATAAATTTCACTATTAGAAAGCGTTTTCTTAAAGAATTTCTACTAATATCTAGCTTTCGCTAATCCAGTAGTTCTCTGGTCTGATTTCTACTGGTTTGCTGAAAGTTTATTATATTTAGATGATAGAATTATCTCTTGTATGAAATTTTCAAGGTCATATAAGTGAAATGGATGAATTCCTTGTCTAGATTTAAAAAATCTCTGCAAAGCTTTTAATTTTCATGATTTATATAAAACGGGCCAAATTATAGTCAAAACACTTCGAAAAATGATCACTTAAAATTTTTAATGCATACATATTCTTATAAAAATACATACATTCGTGTATACAATCTTTATCATTAAGCACACAAATAACAGCTCATGATGGTAAATCTTTTGCAATAGTATAATTCATAAATTTGCCATAAATCATACAATCAAACATTTTGAATTTTTTTAACTCTGAAGATGAAGATTTTTTTTTTTTTTTTTTTTTGGAAATTGTTTGGCAGAATTTTTGAAGAAAGCGAAAAATTACAAAATTAACATATATCATTTTTTTGGTATTCAATTTAAAACCAATCTTACTTGTAAATATTCTAGTTGAGTGTGTTCGATAGCTGTAGATTAAAAACTTAACAGAAATAAATAATTTTTTTGCCTTTTTAATTTTTAGATTCAACAATTTTTTTTGTAATTATTTCTAATTGCATACTAATGGTATTATTTATAAACTCATCTTCATGATAGCTAGCATATTTTCTATTATCAAAATGAATGGAAAATATATACAGTAGTGCTAAAATTTAAGAGAAGTTTTACTTCCGGACTATTATTTCCCGAAGTACCGCATAGATTTTCATGAAATTTGGCATGAACATAGATCTATGTTATGCAAAGAGAAATGACATAAAACAATTATGGTTCACATGAATCATAATGTATACGAACCATCAAAGCAGGAACCTATGAAACAGCTGTTACAAAACAGAATACAAAAAAAAAGGGAAATTGAGAATATGATACCCATTTACACAATTTTCTCAATATGAATTAATGATTGAATTTTTGTAGTTTGTAAGTTTCTCAGGCATTCTCTTCAACTTTTCCAATAATGTTGTTTTCCGGTACTGAATGGTTCTAAAAATGAGTAGGCAGATTACAACTGCCTTTCAAGAACGTCTCAGACATGCTGTAGTGGGTTATGGTCTAGAGATCTAGTTGACCAATCGATACCTGTCCTGAATTTCGTCTATCAAATGAGCGGAGCGGGAATCAAAATGCACTTCAATGTCCAGAGAATAGCACTTTTCACTTAAATTATCTTATCATGTTAAAAATATTTTATTAAGATTGAATAATAGGATCAAGGGGTTGTTAAAAAGTCTAGCTGTCGTATTTTTTCAGAAGTACATTTATTAATTGATTCAAACAACATAATTTATCATTTTTTATGCCATTTAAAGCATTTTTTCTATTGGAAGTATACGTCTTTTAATGGGTTAAAAAATAGCTATTAAATCACAATTAGCATAGAGCTCCTGTGAAGGAAAATTATTTTTAAATTATTTGTATTAACAGTGTCAAAATTTTAAAAAAATGTATAAATTTAAGTAGCATTAAAATTAGTATCCAACACAACTGAATACTAATTTTACTGATACTGATTACTACAACTGATTTGGAGTACACGTTTTTATTTTTTTTTGCTAACTTTAATAACATTTTCGAGTTTATTCTCTGCAAATTATTCTTTTAGAGGAAAAATTGTTATTATTTTATGGACGTAAAAAATTGTTCTTTAACTGCAAAAAATATTCAAAATAATCAACAAGACATTCATTTAAAGACATCAATAACATCATTTAAAGACATTAATCAGGAGTATATTAGATGAGTATTTTAAAAGTAACTAAAAATATTACCAATTATCTTGAAGAAAAACAGGATCATCCAAAGGTAAATTTTCGGCTGGTGCTATTGTTGTCTAAATTTTCTAGTCAATTTCAGAACAATTTTCGTTTTCTTTTAAGATATTTATTCCTTATATCAAAATCCGAATCATATTCCATGAAAAGCGTTAGAAGGGGAATACTGTAAACAACTTTCAAAATGCATTATGCACTTAGCATGATGCAGAACCTTCTCGACACTTACATTTAAGGGAATCAACATTTCCTAGATAAGATGCCTGAAAGCCTAATTGATTATGAGTGATGGATTTTATCGTCCTTTATGCATAATTTTTTCTGATTTTTCAAAATATTCTTGGAAAGGATGAAAGAATCTTTACACTATTTCATTAATCAGATCCAAATGATAGAAAGATGATTAAATTTTATGATCTGGTAGACAGAATTTAACAACAGAATTTTTCTTCATATTTATAATATTATGAATGGTCTCTACAACCATAGTGGATTAAGAAATTTTTCATCTTCGGAAGAGAATCATTGGCCAAAACATCCGGATATTTGTATGGATATGGTCCTTAAAATGATTCAATAGTTATTGCTCTTCATCTTACCCCTTAAAATGATAGTGTAATCTTACGAAAACATCTATAAAATTATCCAAATGGGTCTAGACTGCACCATGTATAATAGCAAACAAGTCTGGATTGTAAAATTTCGTTAGCATCCTTCCCTCATCACTCGTCCACCGGTTGAAAGCAGTCTTCAAAATTCAATTGTAAACAATGCATATTTCCATGAATTATATCACAGTTATACTCTTAATTCCATCGTAATGGCAGTTTCGTGTGACACTAAGTTTTAATATTCCATTGTAATATTCTGCTTCTGAAACTTCCTTCTTACAAAAGGGAATTTCGAAAGTGTACATTAATCTTTCTTACCAGACCGAGTTGTTTTCTTACCTCAGATAAAAACTACTCTAACTTTATATCTACCTGTCTCTATCAGTGGGTTTTATTTGACTTTTTCAATTGTGTTTCTCAAATTACAGTTTGTCTTCATCTTTGTGCAGCCATCTTAGTTAACATCGCACTTTTTTACATTTTTGAATAATTTTGTAGCTGAAATTACCATTTCAATAGCAGCCAGCATATCAAGAACGCATACCGTTTTAACTGCTTTGAACTATATAGGAAAAGAGGGATTTTATTTTACGGTCGTCTCTCTTCTTAGCAGAAACAAATATACATTTTTAACCATAAGACCTCCATTATATTAAAAAAGAAATCAAGCATATCCATTATTTATGATATAAAATTTGATTGCAATCAAATAAGGTATAAATAAGATCTGGTTGTTGACTTTGGCCGGATTAGTGCATTTGCTAAAAGTAGATATGTCTGAAACGGAGAGTATGTAACGGTAAAATAATGGAGTTCTAATGCATTCTGTTGTATTAAACTCAGCATATTTTCTCCTGGAGCAGTTTATCCAAAATTTGGCTCTTGCGCCAATAAAATCCAACAAACCAACCAATCGGCATCATATTTTCTCAAATATATATCTTTGAATGCGTGTTATGAAGAAGAGAACTTCAGCCAGATGTGGTAAACTTTGATTCATGGCAGTTTAATAATTTATCAAAATTAACTCATATCACGCAATTTTGGCATCACACACACCAATTTCTGAGAGCCAGATTATATTTTTTCAGATAAATGTGGTATTGTTGTTGTATTTTTGAATAAAGATTTTCTTATTCAATACATGGGATGCCTAGATAGAGTTCTAAATTACACTATTAATCAATAAGGGATGCAGTTCAGGATGGTGGATTGTATAATACTCATTTAATCCAGGCGAAATAAATTGATTACACAATTTGAAGCAAAATATATCTGGGCACACTTAAAGCCTTTTAAAAGTGTAATAAAGGTGCGTCTAAACATTTCTAATGATGCGTCTTATTTTGAATTTCTAGCTAAAGCCAATAAATTCATGATGGATTCGATAAATTTTAATTTTATAATTTTTGATGGGGACAGAATATTTATTCAAATTTTTCTTGAAGTTAAATGAGAAAATTTCCTATGTTCACGATATATTTGGAAAGTTTGTTCTCAAAAACAGGTGTAACTGCTACCAGAAATTTCGAAATATAGTACTTTTCTAAGTACGATACTTTTCTGAATATTTAAAAAAATTCAATAAAAAACAAAAAATTTACAAAATGAACTTAGAATACATATTGATTAAAATTTCAGAGAATCTTTTCTCAGAGGTGCGAAATTTTAAATCAGAGGTGTAAAAATATTTTTGGTTCGGAATTTTGACAAAAATACTTTGTTATTTTTTGAGCAATGAAAACTTTTATATGCTATAATAAAATTTTACCAGAAACTACAAGATATAATAGATGCGAGTTTGCAGTAATTATTGAATTATGCTGGATGTCCATAGTAATCGCGGCCCACTAACTAATATTTAAACTTTTAGAGCTAGGTATATATAACTAATTAGAAAAATTTTGTAGAATAATTGGCAAACTGTGGTAATACGGTAATGCAAGAATACAGGAAAGGATTATATTTTATGTCGTTTCAGTCAGTAAATGTGCTACCGTAAAATTGGGATGTCAAAAAAATTTTACATTCTCCTGGTCTATTAATCGCTTTTAGTAAAATATTTTTGATATACTAACTTTTTACATTAAAAAAAGTTCCACACGTAAGCTACTAAAACTGATCGAGTTAAGCAGTTTTGAATATTACTATTTTAGATAATTTTAAGGAAGAGTAAGGTCTTTGAAAAACTCAGGAAGATTCTCGAATTACTGCATAGCACATCTAAGTGGCTGTTGATTCATCTAAAATGAAGAAATTCATAGCTTCATAACTTGGTCGAATTTAGTTGAAAATTCTTGAAATTCCTTTTATTTAAAACATTAGTATACCAAAAATATTTTGATAATAATTAATAGGAGCGGAGAATTGTATAAAAATTTAATCATCGCAATTCTTTCAGAAGTATGTCAATTGAATTGAATAACATAAAATATAATTCTTCGTGACATTTAGATCATATTTCCAAATGGAAGTATATCTCTTTCCCTACCAGTTTATGAATTTTTTATGGGACCAGGATTAAAGTAGATGCCCTATATGTCACTGAAATTTCTAAAAAGGGATATTTCAATCCACTTTGCGCCAAAAGACTTTTTATATTATTCCATTTAAGTTAAGATAAAATAGTTCCTCAGTTTATCGTCATAATATTTCAAACATAAACATTTAAAAATGTTGAATGTATATTTGATTTATAAGTAATTCATGCCATAATATTAATGAATGTAGGCATAACAATATATAAAGCTCTTAATATTATTCTTCCATTCCAATCGAATTATTTATTCTCTCTTCAAGATGAAAAATTTTTTTTAGCTATAGTATATTATTTCAATGTTTTTATAAAATATGGAAAACATAGAATACTATTCCTTCACTTAAAAAAACCCTACATTATTTTTCATTTGTCTGAATTTTTCCTTCAAATTATATATACTTAAAACTCTAATTTGATAAATGCATTAATTTTCCCTCTAGTAGTAGTAGGCAAAAGGTTTGAACTAGAAATGTAAATTTTTGATAATTTGCATTGCTAATTTTTAATGAATATGAATATAATAATTATCTAAATAAGAGTAAAATATCTATTAATTAAAAATCATTAAAGAAATGACCAAAAAAGTTGAAAAATATAAAACAGTGTTTTATTAAAAAAAATACATTTTTATATAATATTCTTACCTAAAGAAATATTAAATCTTTATTAGTAGTCTATAGAATGAAGACAAACATTATACATTACTATTTAAAGTTTACGGAAATTGCACATATAACTTCCACTAAAGTAACCAGCAAGTTCTTCTAGCAGATACTTCACATTATAAACATTGTATTCATTTTTACTTTCTCGGATACGAAGTATACAAAGAAAAAAAACTGTAATCATCAAAAAATTCAAAATCAAGATATGCCGGAATCTCCATGTGTCAGATCTCCATGAAATAAAAAAAAACACATTTTTGGATTTATGTATGTCTGTCAGTGAGCAAGATAATTCAAAAGCACTTTGATCTAGATAGATGACATTTATTACATAGTTTACATCAAATTTGTAGATTTTTGTCAAATTTTGAATGAAACCCATTCAGAGGAAATCTGTCTATCCAGCTGTCCAGGAACACGATTATTATAAACATAAAGACCAAGGTACATAAATTTTGGTACATAGATAGAGCAGTATAGACCTATATATAGCATATAGAGCATCTAAAGTGTAGTTATGTATCAAATTTTGAATCAAAACCATCAAGGAATTGACCGTCTGTCGGCTTGGGCTTCAGTAACGAATGCAAACGCGATAATTCAAAAACACAATGACTTACATAAATGAAATTTGGTATGTAATCTTGTAACTACAATTGTTTCGTGACAAATTTTGGTTTCAATCGGCCCGAAGAAAGATAACCAAGTACATATTTGGTTTTCTGATACTTGTATACTAACCGAAGCCCAAAAAAGATATGTTATTAGACTCTTTCGTGACAATTGTTTGTAAGTGGTTTATGTTACACAGATACGGATTTTCTTTAATAAAATGGAGACACAACTCTTATGTGCAGGACTATGGAAAAAAAATTATGAGCTCTCGTGTCATTCACGGCTTTTCTCAAGGTCACAGTTTTGTACGGAAATGGGGAGAGAGATAACATCTTTATTAGACAGTATGTGAAAAAATTTCGATTGCCCTTTGAGGTCTTCAAGAAGGTGTTCGTTACAAAACGTTTCATCAGTATTTTATTTCAGCGATTGATTCAAGACGATAAATATGGAATATTTATCACCCTTCTAGTGTTTTATATTTATCGCCTATCAGACATTTATTTTGGGACATTATAAATATATATTTTGGAAGTATTTCCAAGTATCGAAATCTAGATTGATTATAGACGAAAATATTCCCCGTCAGTTCACATAAATGTCGCAAGCATTATCGCAAACAAAAATTAAAAGATGACTTGCAGAAATTCACACTTTTTATAAAACACAAAAATACTCGCAATAAAAATTTGGTGACAGTTGTAACGATACAAATAATACTAAAACAATGGTAACTCAAAGGAAAAGTTTTTGCCTTGTTTCTACTAGGTTGCAACTCCTAATTATAGAAAAACTTGCCTCTTCTTATTTGTCTATTTTTGTTTTAAAAATTCATTCATTCAAAGTTTTGTAACATACAAATATCAACAATTTCCAAAAGAAAAACTACTTTAAAATGTACCATAAACAACTTAATTCAGAAGTATTAAGATGAAAATAATCACAACAGAAAATTTTGAATTCACAGTTTGGTTATTTGCTTGAAAAGGCTGTAATTATAACTGATTAATACATGGAATTGCTTCAAATTTATGTTCAAGATCAATACTTTGATAAAATCTGATTAACGAGTCTCAACTTACCTTTAAGATATTAATTTAATGAGTTCGAGTTAACGAATCAACCACTCGGTTACGAGAATCAATGGAGCATCTGAGAAGATAAATTTTTTTTTAAAAGCAAGATCTCAGTGAAAATCAAATGGATTTTTGTTTCTGTCCTTACTTTTGAGTTGAACAAACTTGTTTGAGTTTGAACAAGCTTGAGATTTCAATTATGTGGCTTTTAGGTATAGCTTTACCGAATTTCATACATTAGTTGAGTGTTCCTCTTTTAATTTTAATATATGTACCTGTATGAAACATCTCCATCAAGCTTTTGAATTACCGAGTGTCCTAGGAAAGGGCTTAGAAAGTTCTAGAAAGGATGGAGTACACTTAGATGAGTCGTTTTAATTTAGTTGCATTAACCCTTACACTCGGCTGGCTCCTCTTAGACACCATTTAAAATGGTGGATCATTTTGACGTTTAATTAATTTTTTTATTTAATTTATTAAAATGAATAATATAGTCTTGGTAAGAAGATATAGATACATTTTTTGGAAGAATTCAACTTAAAACAATTATATATATTTATTTTTCAGAGCAATAAATAAGTCTTTCTAGTAGATGAAGAATTGTGTTTCGAATTACTTTTCCGAGGGCAAAGGGTTAACATTACATTTTAATGCAACACGAGGGATATTTGGGATGAATCTCGTAATTTTAACTATGGTCAGATTACGATGACGATCTTTGAACTGACATTCACCTCTCGAAGATTTCATGCCATGCCAGCGGTATGATGATTGCCTTTCGACTTCTGATTTAAACTGCACAAAGCCCAATTATAAGTGATTCTTCGGTGGTTCGTTTCAAACCTGAAACTCAGATCTTACCACTAGACCACCGAGTCACTTAGACAAGCCTGAATCACGAAGAAGTGCTGTGTTAGGAATGACATGTATTTGTGTACGCAACAATAAACACAGAGATCATAAAAAATGAAAAGGATTTAACTAAAATGAATATGTGGTTTATTAATGCGATAAAATCTACATGATCAGTAATAATAAAGATTAGTTACATAAAAATGTCAAAATAGACATTCGTATTGTCGTTTACGAGTTTAGGAGACCACGGTGGTGTGGTGGTAAGGTCTTGGCTTCGGAACTGGAGGGTTTCAGATTCGAGATCCGATTTCACCAAAGAACCGTCTTGCAAACGGGTTTGGTGCGCGCTAAATCCGTTGGGGCAAAACGCCCTTCCACTGGGGAGGTGAGGAAACTTAGAGAGGAGTTATCAGCTCCGGTGTCATCCTCGTCATCTGACCGCGGTTCAAAATTACGAGATTCATCCCAAAATAGCCCTTGTGTTGATGTGAAACCGGATTAATATAACTGAACTGAACTGAACCAGCTTAGATGCAAGCCTCTTATTTTCAGCGCATCATTGGTCCAGAAAATCTCTAAAGGTGGGTTCAGACGAGGCTTATTATTGTGCGCAATAGAAATCCACGCCTACCAGAGGATGATCACGTGACCAATCCTCAAACAGGTTTGGTAAGTTTATAGAGGGCATTCGAAATCTCTTCATGAATCGCCTTTTGGCGCTCACTCTCATTTCATGTACTTTCACGCACAGCTCTGTGATTAGTGCCTGAAAATATTTTACCTATCGGCATACCATCATGACTGAACGAAGTAAACGTAAAACGATAATCGAAATGGCGAAAAACAAAGAACACACGTTGTTTGGAGGCTTCGCACCTTGGTACTTTTTACGCCAAATAAATTTTGTTTACACGCCAACAAACAATTTTTAAGCCAAAATCTACACACGCATGTGCAAATAGAGGAAATGTTGGGACAATGGCAAATAATTGTCCCAACGCCGTTGTCTCAACTGTTCACACGGGGACAATAGAGGGACAACAGTAGAGAGAAAACGATTGCGCGCAATAAAAAGCCTCGTGTGAACCCACCTTAAGACTGTCTCAAACGTTTCCTGTAGTTATTGTAATGCACACGATCAGCTCCTCGTCGCTGTCAGCAGATGTTTCAAACATAAGTGACCTTACCCCCAAAAGAAGCAATGAAGGCATGGCAGCTGCTATGAACGAAAAGGTTAATGCATCGGAGCATTATGCTCTGTCCACCCGTCGCTAAATGTGGTTTCTAATTGTTTATAAAAGTGACAGCTGAAATAATGGACGAAGTTATCCTATAGTTAATCCACTAAATTTTACATCGCTGCCAAAACATGTTCTTCGTCTAACAGGTGTGGTAACATTTGATCCAGGAAGATGAATCATTCGAAGGAAGCAACAAGTATGATAGAATGAAATGATCCCCCACACTGAAAGTCCAACCTGGAAAAAATGCATCGGTAGCACGTTTTTGCTGTTAGATTCCTCAAAATACTCAGAACTCCAGTGCAATGTCATTTATCGCGTCTGGTAAGCTTTTTTGTTCGTTGATGTAATTCCAACTGGTCTTGATGTATACTACCACTCTTAGAAGTTTTAGAAATCTTTAGCTGGCACACCCTTTATATGTTACGAATTTTTCTAGAAAATTATTTTTAAATTGCTCTTCTATTGTTTAAATTGTGTGTTAACCACAATGTAGGACAAAACCAATTAGGCCCCAATGTAAATGAGAAGACATTAGATTCTCAGAAAATTTTGTTTAAACTGAATACCAGTTTTATCTTTAAACAAAAATATTGATTACCTCAGAAGTTGAGGAATTAAAAAATTACTATATTTTCAGAGAACGAATTTAATACGCTATATAATATATTAATAAGCCGTAAATATTAAAAGTAAATTCAAATAGTAATGATGACTAACATTGCAGAGTATAAAATTGAAATAAAATGATAAAAAGAAAAAAAGAATTCTAACGCGATACAGATAATAAAAAATAATAAAAATAAGTTAGCTTTTGAATGTATGGTTTTATGAGCATATAAAAGTGTATAAATTATTACTATTTGTTTCGTTAAAAATGCGTAGGTCAAAACAAAAATCTTAAAGTGAGTTGCTGATATACTCTAAGTAATGATATGTTGTTAGCAATTTTAATTACATTCATTATTATTTTTATTTTTAATGAATGTTTAAGAATTCTTTTCCTTTTAATAGTCTTTAATGCTTTAATTCCTCATCGATTGTTTTCAGAGTCTCGCAGTTTCACAGCTTTTACTTTGAATTCAACATTTTTCATATAAACAGAATTTCTTCCAGCACTATTAAAAGTATGCATTATAAAAACGTTTTCTTATCATTTACTAGAGTTTAGTACATAATATACATTTTAATTCTCTTTTGTATTTTCATGCAGTATTTATTTATTATTTATTATTTTGGAATCTTATAACCAGATGATGCCTCACTTATTGCATAAAAAAAAATAAAACTAAGCGATCAACTGATAATTAAATTATGATTTTAAATCTTTGTCCAGTCATCAAGAACTCATAACTATGCTGAATTAATTCTAACAAAGCAGGAAGTGAGTAAAAAATCATTACAATATTCTTTATGAGCATAAAATTAAAAAAATTAAAGTGTGTAAAAAAATATTGGAAAAAAAGGTATTTGTTTCTGTAGCTCTTATAAGCTACTTCAACAACAACAACAAAAAAGAAATATTAATAAAAAGCAACTCAAAAACATGTTATTAAATCGGCTGACGATAATAATAAAAACGAAAGAAGTGTATTGTGAAAGAAGTACAGTATGCAAAAAAGTTTAGGCAATAGAAATAAGAAAGTACAAAAATACAATAAAAACCATAATAAAAATTGTTAGAACGTAAGAAAATATAAAATTGTGGAGCAACTGTATTAATGACCAAGTACATGGAAAAAAAAAGCTGCATGATTTTCAAACAGAATTAAAACACATGCTGCTCGTGAAAGAAACGAGAAAGTTGACAAGCTGTCCAAAGATGAACCCAAGCATGGATAACCTATGCTATACAGTGTAACCTCATTATAACTAACATTAGAACAAACCTAAGATATGTTAATATCTTGCAAGAACGTATAGAAATTATCGCTACAATGGTATTGTTTCTAATTTACACTTTGGTGGAAGAAAATTTGCAGCATCATTGAATGATTACAAGACATGATCATCATCAAGCGACTTAACAAATCTCTATTTGCCTGACAACAATATTAGCAAAATCTACTCCCTTATCACCAGATTATCGAAACCCAACTGTCAGAGCAATAAAATACATATCACCCGGAATTTCGAAATTATTATTATTATTATTTGCTTCTTGAAGATATAGAATGTTTTTTCACTCTTAAAATGCTTTTTACTTTTTCGTATACAAACTATAAAAGAAGTATTATAATCTTTAAAACATTTCAGCTGAAGATTTTGACAAATCTCCACGTTTCAGACCTACAAAAACACATTTTTGCATTTCTTCTGTCTGTCAATCAGCCAGTCAATTTGTATGTTTATAAACACGATAACTCATCTAACTAACTAATGCTTTGAATTAGAAGGATAAAATTTGCTATATGGATTGATGACCAAATTTGTAGATTTCTATCAAATAATAAATGAAATCCATTCACAGGAAGCCTGTCTGGCTGTTTGATTACAAGTGTACTCGATAACTCCAAACCGTAAAGAGATAAGTAAATAAAATTTAGTACACAGGTGTAGCATCTAAAATGTAGAATTCTTATTAACTTTTGAGCCAAATTTGTCAAAATGTTGTCCATCTGTCGGTCTGTACTTTCGCAAGAATGTATAAACCTATAAGCATAATTCAGTCGGCAAAAAGGCGTTCAGAATAGATATTCGCATGTTAAATTCGATAAAAAATACTAACTTCATGCCAAAACTCTACATTTCGTAACTATTATTCACTAACGCCATGTAAAGCATTTACGGCCTTCCCAAGGTCCATAATTTTAAGCGAGGTAAGGGGGATAAGATTTCGAGGAAACCATTCCAGCTCTTTTTTAAAAACTGTTTCCAGCAAGAAATCTAAATTTTGGACAATATTGCTTATGAGTATTTTGAGTTTCATGTCCATGCGTATCCAACCCTTCTCTCTCTATATATAACTTTTCTGGCGTTAAATTGGTGCACACAGTTGTAGCGTGTAGAATTTTTGAAGTGTTTTTTAAATTTGTATTTTATAAATTTTCTTTCTTATTTTTTTATGTATACTCTAATGCCCAGAAGATTCATAGCCATGTGAAATATTTTTTAATTTATAAAAATGAAAGGAAAGACTCTTCATTTTTACCTATCACTTAATGAAGCAGTCATTTTAATTATAGGGTAATTTAGGCAGAAGTTTATGGATTGAGGTTCTGTATCTTTTTCAAGCTAACAGACAAAAATTTAATGTTGAATGCCAGCTCTTATTTCATCTCGTAGAGCGTCAAAAGGGATAAACAATTTTTTAAATAAAAATTAAGATTTTTTTATATAGAGACAAAAAATTGTAGAAAATAATAGTTTTGGAATATAAACGGAAATAGTACGGAAAATCATTGGAATTTAAACGTAATAAAAACTTCAACTGAGGCATTATCGTGTTTATTTCAATAGATTTAGAGACTAGGAAAATAATACACGCTCATTTCATTGTTTTATAAATCATGCTTCATTAAAATATTTTTCAGTCAGCATTTCTTTATCTTCTCCTTTTATACGAATGTCCTTGTCCGGATTTTAAATATAATTTTTAAAACAACAAAAATTTGTGAAAAACTTTAAATATTTATAGGAAAATATTTATTAGAGAATGTATTATAAAAAATACTTTTGATTATTTGTCAATAACTTTTTGATAACTTGTCTCGCAATGGATTAAATGACAGTATCCAATATTGTTATCAATAGCACATAGAATTCAGTGATTTATCTCTAATCTAAATTGCTCCTGATTGACAAGTTGACACAATCTCAAACGAAAAGAGAATGGTAGATTGATAATACCTGATCATAAACAAGGTGTGACTTACGTCAAAACTCTGTTGAATCCAGTAAGTGAAATGATAAGGATCACATTCCTTGTTCCTTAATGTTTAAAAACAAAAGTTTTGATCGGCGTAGATATTTTTTTTACTGAACAATTTCTCTGCTTCTGAAAACAAAGTCAATGTGTTTTTTCATCCACTCTTTCGATTTATGAGAGGTATGTATGAATTTAATAAAATTTGAACTACATAATAATAATCATTTTTAATCGGCATGAAAGGCAGTGATATTTGTTTTTCATAATAATTAGTGTAATTTGCACTTAAATATTTTTAAATAATTTTGTTCTTTCACTGTTTAGAGGGACTCTGGTTGTTACAGTTTGATTCTTTAATTTTTCTATTATTAACCGTTGATTAAAGCTACAGATGCTGGGTATTAATTTTGTATTGTTATTAATTTAAAGTTATGAAGTAATATATAAATTTTTCATATTGGAGTTTCATTTTGAATAATTTAATAATTAGTTGGAAAAATAATTTATCTGAAATATTTTGATTTATAGAAAATATCAAGCAATTTAATTTAATAAATTGATATTTTTACTTATACAATTTAATGAAATATGTGCTTAAATTAATTTTCTAAATTATTTTTATTAAATTTCTTAAGTTTATTTATATAAATTTAAACATCTTTTGCTAAAAAATAAAATGATCATGCAGTGGAGGATTCATAAAATTATGTAATAATGTTTTTGACCTCCATCACATAAAACTAATTGACGCATTGACAGTCAGAATGGTTCGGAGGACAAATCTCTCTAAATTAAGTTTGGCGCCATATTTTATAAATATTAAATATAAACTGCTTGGCATTTTCTGCTATCTTGTATAAGCAACAAAAAATTTTTGGTGCACTCTAATTTTGGGAAAAAAAAACCCAACTAGTTTTCCTATTTAGTGAAATGCATAGCTCGGTGAAGCTAAAAATATGTTTATCCACCCTGTTTTTCAGCTCTAAGATGAGTCATTGTATATTATGTTGGTATGATGTAAGAATTTCTAAATAGGAATTCCAAGGTTACAGCGAAAATCTGGTGCCAGCATTCCAGCATCAGGATACGAAAATCATCTATTAATGAAACCTAGTTCTCTCAATAATGTGAAGTCTACTCATTCTTGGTGCAAGTTAAATCCATCTAGAACAAAATCCTTCAATTGATGTGACTTGAATGTAAGAAGTCAATCATACCAGTTAAAGGATTTTGTTCACACCAGTACGGTTAAGGCGACTTTGTCTTCTGACATTGAAATGACGAAATTCGTCCGAAGTCAGTACTCTTGTAGCTCAAAACGAGACGTTAAACTAAAGCGAAACTAAATCAAACTAAGCTAAACTTTTTTTTTCGCTTAGTCATTATTTACATGACTTTTCCCGGAAGTCCAATTTGCTCACAATTAGGCAACCTGATTAATTATTTGCTGGAACAGTAGCTGCCATGTGAACAAATACAAGAGTACATGTTCAAAATAAAACAGAAAAAAAAAAGAAGTTTCAGCCGAAGAAGAATTAAACGAAATGAAAATTAGAAGTTATAACCTATTAATATATCCTCTTCTACTCTACTTAATAAAAAATTCTTATAAAAATTTGTTTAAAAGGCTTCCTGATTGATAGAAAGTATGTATATTTATTTTTAGATTCTTTCAACTGTTTCCATTCCTTTCCGGATATTTTTTGTTAATATAATCTTTTCAATATTTTCATTCCAATAACTTGGATTTTTTATAATAATCTGCACATTAAAGATAAAATTGTAGTAAAAATATGCTTAAAAATCGCAAGCACGTTTTTTTAATCATGAGATCTGTCTAAAAGAATCGGATATTTTCTTAGTTTGGGATTAAAATATATTGAGTTGCATTTAAATACTACTATTGTCTATTTGTGATTTAAACCTTACATAAAGATGCCCGAACTCCATTCGTGCATCGAATTATGGCATTTTTAAATTTAAAAACAAAGACTAAGTCGCTCATAGATGTTATAATTTGATTTTTAAATATTGCAATTATTCATTAGCATTTCAAGTACTATATGAGCTCTACTTTGAATCAATACGACAATGCATTCCCGAAATAAATGGGAGTGTACTTATAATAAAAGTAGTTAAAACTCCACAGCTAAAGGGTTAATATAAAATCATGGTTTCGTTTAGCACTGAATACATTTTTACAGTTTCCAAGAATAAAATACAATACATTTGAAAATTATAGAAACTTTAGATATAGTGTTACAGTAGAAAAAAAATTGTTTTGTTACCTTCAAAGATACTATATGATAGTTCTTTTTCAGATGAAGGTTTTGGTGACATCTTTCTCTTCTTTGAGAATTAAGTAAGTGTATGAATAATTCTGCTTTCGCTTTAAACTATAAGTGAAATCATTGAAAATACAGTTGAGTGTAATTTGATGGTAAATGTATTGTTAGAAATTTGACTAACTAAATTTACAAAACGATATATTGAACTATGCACAACAATTATAAGCAAAATAATTTCCATTACTTCCTTTAGTAAATTAACTAATAATTTGTAATTGCTCATAAACATAAAAAAATGCAAATGTTTTGCTTTTTAAAAAAAATGCGGAACATTCATTCTTAAAATTCATTCGAAATATTCATTATCCTTAAATAACTACAAACGGAACTTTTATACGAGTAAATTAATCCTTCAGAAAACAGTATTTTCTCTTTTTAATCAAGAGTATCTAATGAGGCGATTTCAGCAAAATAAATAAATAAATAAAAAATAAAGCATTTGCTTAAAATCTTGAATATTACTAAAAAATGCATTTGGAGCCAAAATCTTCGTTAAAAACAAAAACGTTCTAAATTTTTTGTGATATTAAAACGTTTAAGTAATTCAAGGACTGTTATTATAAAATTTTTAAAAAATAGCGAACACATGACCAGAATAGTTTTGAAAACGGTTTAAAAAATAGTTCATTTATTCATTTATTTTCGACGTTGGAATATGTCTGAGTATTTCAACTTTATTATAACCAGCATACAATTTACTGAATGCAATGTTTAGCTTTCTTTTCTTTTTTTGGTTGTTTCTATCCAAACACACGTGACTTGTGAAACAATTATAGATCTCAAAATAAGAAAATAACATTTGAACTGTACGGTGTACATGACAAAGGCAAGATAATATATATTCATGAGTTCAGAAATACTCTTCAATAAAATTGGATAAATAAAATTTATAAAGTTATTTTGAATATTTATTTTACAATGATGCAAAACTCTTATCTAACCTAGTTCATGATGCAAAATTAATAATTCTTGTAACTGTTATAAGTCTTATCAGTTCAAATACTATATAGCTTTCTACTCATCATGCAACATCTGTAATAGAAGCGATACTAACAATGAAAATATAAATTTGGAATATCTTTTTCAAACTTAGATTTGCAAAAGAACAATAATAATTCAAGCTAACATACAAAAACAAACCATATAGTTTTTGTAAAAAGATTATCTAACACTGAAATCTCTAAGATCGTGAGAAACAGAACAGAAGTTAGAATAGAAAATCGGTCAGAACTTTACATATACTTAAGTCAAAATAAGAATGAGAAAACGAGGATGAGAAAAACAAGTTTCAATCAAACCCATCTTATCTCAGTCAACAAATTCTTTATATTTTACATTTTCGATATTTGTTTTATACTTTAACACTCTGCCTTATTATGCTGTATCTTCATAGGTTCAAGCAGAAAACATCATTAGAAAAAAGTCTAATCTGTGCATTGCTTCTTCTCTCTTTCCTTCTTATAGGGTTGACGACTGCCCTCATACTTTCTCATACCAAGAAACAAGGGAATAATCGTAAGTTTCTTTCCAATGCCATCAAATCAAAACAAAAAATACCGCAATAACTATTATTTAGATATTTTTGATGTTTAGAATATTGTCTTCATTAAGTTCCAAATAAAGCTAAAATTTAGACCTGAATTCTAAGTAACATGTATAAAAAATGAATTGTGGTTTTACATATAAATACGTGCGAAATATAATTAGATGGAATGGTTAATAGAACAGTCTTTAGAATAAAAGTAAAAAAATGGAAATTATACTTTTATTATATGTAACATTGCAAAATATTACATATCAAAATAAAAGTACTGCACATTATTTTTCTGGTTTCGTAAAATCTAACCAATACATCTGATGACTTAACGATTTTTCTTTCCTACAAAAAAAAATTCTTCTTTTAGACCCTGCAGTTAAAATATTACGTCTCTAAAATGTATAATTCTTTTTTAATTATCCGATATTCCTTGCCAAATATACAATTGTTATTGCTTTTTCTGTAAATCTAGATCTGCGATGGCGGTTTCTACAAAAGCGATACATCTTTGCAAGATACTCAACTTTCCGATCTTTGCTATGAGAATTCAGTATCTCATTGCCATCATTATCGTGATCAATTGCCAGCTTCTAAATGGAATTGTAATGCAAATTGGCAATTTTTATTAGAAGACTGTTTGGGTAAATTTTTGGTTTAGTTTCTGATTCATTTTTGAAAAAAGATTGGACAAATTTTCCATTTATATCACATTTTTTAACTTACGAAAAATTTAATTGGGAGTAAAATAAGGAACCACATCATTCTGGGTTTTACGATATTTCATATTAAATTAATTCTTAAATGTTTACAAAATGATGTAATTATAATAAAATGAAATCTACAAACATCTGAAGGAAATTATCTTTTTAATTTCTTTTGACTGCACATTTGTTCTTGCTTCATCGTATTATGGATTTTTTTTTAACTTCTGGCTTGAAAGATTATTTCTCGGTTTGTATTAATTATGTTGTATTTGTTTTCAGAAATAGTATGCCAAACTGCAGCTTGCCAATCAGTTGGTGAGTACTAATGATTTGATGTCATAATTTTACAACCAATAAGTTAAACGGGAATGCCCCCCAAAAATGTTTCAATTAGTAAATTTGAAGCAATGATAAATGAGACTAGCAGTAAGTACCCTTCAAATGAAAAGAATTACAAACAGAGTCCGTAGGATCAGAGTTTTTAGTCAAATTCTACCCTTTTCTCTAGTTTGCATGGAATGTGTGAACTCAATCAATAATAATAAAAGTTGAACCTGACTTGAATCCATCCTGTTTCTAATTTTCACTTTCTAGTAATAAATTATATGAAAATGAGATAGTACAAAACCTGAAATTTACTGTAATCATCAATTTAGAAAAAAAAAAAGAAAGAAAAATATCTCTTAATTGACACTAATGCGATCTTGCCAGTTACGGTTATGATGTTTTTCCGGACAATTGAACGGATGTTTCAGGAATTTTATCTGATTATGTTTTATGATACCGTCTATAGAAATTACAGCACGCGAAGATCGTAGGTCATGTTTTTCGATCTCTAATGCAATTAACCCTTAGCACTCGACGCATGCCTATAAAATAGGCATGTATGTTTTTGTTTTACTTTTAAATAATACATGCTTTGGCTTAAAACACATATAATTTAATTTTTTTATTCTAGCGGTATAGACAGGCTTTTACTGAGAACACAATTACTAATTGCAGTTGCTGATTACTAATTTTGGTTGCGCAAAGTAACTGCGTTGTGATCCTGGATATAAAAAAGATGGGATTATGTGTGTTTAAGCTTAAAGTATGCATGCAACCTAATGTCGCCGTAGTTGAGAGTTCAAAGAGTTATATAAATAATATATAAATTCATGCAAATAATTTTAAATTGCAATACATAAATGTGATTTTATTTATCAGAAAAAAAAATTAAACGATATCTTGAAATTACCACACATAATACCACATAAAATTTACTTATTTCTTAATGTGATTTACGATTTCAATTGGTCATCTGACTAAGGGATAACCAAAGGAATTTTTAAGATACTCTAAATACGAAACGGAACTTCACAACATCATATGTTGAAGTTGATGAACCTTGTTTAGCAAATTTAATGACAATCTGAAAGCTTTTATCTTCCACGAAACCTTTTCGATATGCATGTCGTTTTCATCTTTTCCCTTCTCCTCGTCGCTTTTCTTTTTCATTAAACGCCTTTACTTAACTTGGCATGTTTAACCTTTTTGATATGGATTTTTTTAAAGAAATTTTTGCACTTAGAACAGATTTAATTTGGTGATGCGAGGAATAGTATATAAAAGGATTATTGACGAATTAAGTTTTATTTGGTTAATTATTATAAAGACGGATAAAACTAATTAAGAGATTTATTGACAAATTAAATACACCCTTCTTAAATTAGATAAAACGGTTATTTGATAGTCTTAGCCGTCAAATGTACTCAAGAGTTAATGCCAGTAATGATGAAACTTTGTAATTGATAGGCTCGTCACTCTTTATATGCTAGAATTCAGAAATTTTGAGCAGATATTGGTTCCCGGTAAAAATAGAATATTTTAATAATTTAAGAATTCTTAACCATCAGTTAATATAGCAATTTCACAAAAAACTGATTTCACAGAAAGCTCGCCATCTTGTAATTAATTTGATAAATATTCCTTTTTTAGTTCCATAATATTATATCAAGATTATGAAATAGTAAACAATAACCACAAAAAAAATGTTTTAGATACCGTTTTAGCAATGTAAGAAAAAGTAGGAAAGAGTATTTTTTTACCGAAAATTTAGTAATATTATAAAGAAATTAAGACACAATGTAAATATAAAAATGATATTCTTGGATATTCGTTGAAAGTTAAAATATAATTCTTTTAAATTCCAATTAACAAAGTATTCCTATCAGAATGTCACACTTTAACGGTTTTGCTTTTTACTAGTATTTTTATAAGAAAATTAATAAAAGTAAGAAATAAGGAAAGTTATGAAAAGATTTAAAGATTAAAAACTTTATTCTTAAAGTAGGATTACTAATGTAAATTAGGAATATTACTATTGTAAATTAAAATATTTATTATTCTTGTAGAATACTAAATATATAGATTATGTGCAAATCAATGATTTCATCCAATACGTGAATAATACTTAAGTGTTTTATTTCTTCTTTAAGCCCTCATTAACACCATAAAAATGACAAATAACTAGAAAATAATAAATGTAAAAAAGCATTCTTTTTATTAGTATACTAAATAGAAAATTTTTCCCAAAAATCTGGAAGCCAAAGCAAGTCACAAAATCGTGGAGTCACAGAAAACAGTAAAACTTTTATTCCCTAGTTACTAATTCCAGAAATCTATGTTAAATTATAAAATTACCCTGGAAAGGAGCAAGAATTCATGAGATTAATTAAAAATCGCGGAGGATTGATTTTTTTTAGGCAGCACAAAAAAATTTTATATTGCCCCTTGTAAATTTCCAAAGAGTGAAATGTTTGACATTCAGAACTAGGTAATGTATCAATGCTAGCATTATTTCACCAAAATCCCGAGAAATAACTTAAGGAAATCCCGAGAAATATACAAAAGCGTTGGAGGAATATTCACAAATTAAAGTATAAATATTTAGAGCATATGTATTTAAGAAATTACAAAAATATATGCAATTAAGTATGCACAGATAAAACATGCCTCTAATCTTCAAATTTATTTAAAAAATTCTCAAAAATATATTCCTTGACAAACATATAAAAATTTTATCGGATTGATGGGACAGTTAGTATAGAATAGATTTATGTAACTGAATTTTAAATAAGAAAATGAAAATTGGCCTTTGTTGAAAAATATAATTTTAATTTAGGAATGCGATTTCAAACAAAATGATGCATTAATCAAAGCAAAATTTTTTGGTGTACCTTAGATCCATGATCTCAAATTAGAATCAGTTCTTCAATTTGTTTGGTTTACCGTTTGCGAGATTCCTGAATTGGTTCCACAGTGAAAGAATATATGAAATCAGATATTAAATGCGGTTATTTCTAGTAGCGTTGGTAAACTAGACAATAATTTTGTAAATGTGATTTCAAATGAATAGAGCTCCAGCTCATTACACAGCATCAATAGGTTGAGTCGAGATTTTCCAGATAGATTTCCCAGGTTTTGAGGGCCGCAGTGGCCTAGTGGTAAGGTCTCGGCTCTTAAGCCGTAGGGTTTCAGGTTCGAGATCCGATTCCACCGAAGAACCGTCGTGTAAGGGAGTCTGTTGCACGTTAAATCTGTCAAGGCGAAACGTCCTCCCGCTGATGTGGTGTGGTGTGGAGAGGGGGATGCCAGCTCAGGTGTCATCCTCGTCATCTGACCGCGGTTCAAAATTATGAGGTCCGTCCCAAAACAGCCCTAGTGTTGCTTAAAATGGGACGTTAATATAATTAACTAACTAACTAATTTTCCCAGGTTTTGACTTGCTCAGGACAACAGAATTTCCCCCTAGATGGTCCGATTTAACTTCTATGGGTTTTAATTTATATGGTCTTTAATGCGGATCTATTTATCTGCCCTCTCCAATAAATAAAATAAATTGTATCAAGTTGACAGACTCATTCAGGAATCTTGTCTCGAAATCAATGAAAGTGAAGATTTATTTCACAGAAGTATTATAAAATATACTAAATTCTGAAATGGAAACCATTTGCAATGAGTTTTGTCTATTAATTTTATAATTTTTGCTAAGTTTTTTAAGTTTTACAGTGCTTAAAGTTTGCATGCGTTTGTACCAAAAGATAAAAGAATTACTATTTCTCTATATAATCACTGTTTCACTTTGTTATTGGTATATTGCCTCTGAGGTCAGATTCATCGACACTAATTTCCTCTTTTGCAATATATTGATAAGTAACTTATTTGTTTCTTCATATTTCTGAAACTTATTTAAAACAATGCTGCAATTTTGCGTAAGATTTATTAATGTGATGAAAAGAAATTAAAATGCTGAAAGGTGAACATACATAGTTCCTAAGAAAAAATTAAGGTTTGTATTTTATTTCTTAAAAATAACAGTTGTCACAGTTTTAGTTGATTTCACGAAATGTTGCAGCATTTTTATGTAGCATTTAATCTGAGCCTTAAATCTTTAAATATTGATCTCATCCCTGCATTTCTTGGACAATATTTAAGGATTTTAAAGTCCGGGTCACTATTAATGTGACCCTGTATAATGGCCCGCAGTACAAAAACAATATTTCAAGAAAAGGATTGAATTCAAGAAACATTTATTAGAAAAATTCATACAGCAGTAAATCCTTTTGACGAACAGAAACCAACATGCAAAAATTCTGAAAAGAAATTTGCATCTTAATTTAATAATAATTTATAAAACATGGGAAAGTTTGAAATAATTATTAAAGCTCTTTATATGAATATCTCAGGTATTTGACCATTCCTTTCAGAAGAGAATTGGATACATGTACCATTACTTGATTATTAGATTTTCAAAAATATTTCAAAGAATCTATCCAAATATGAAACAACTTTATAGCAGGAACAGATCTTTCATAACTACGGTATCAGTATTATGTCAAATAATAAATAGATCAGAAATAGTCAAAATTTAATTGTAATGAAAAAACCTCTTCGTTTCCTAGAACAATACAACGAATGTCCGTAAACTTCATATACAATTTAAAATAGTTTTAACTCTGTAATGATATGAAATATTTTTACTCTGATAAAACTGGCATACGTCAATAGTAACTTTGATATATATGTATGTTAAATTTCTAAAAATAAAACCTTTAAAACTAAAAAAAAGGTAGGATATATAAACTTTTCTAAAGTTTTTCCTTTATATAAATATTTCCCAATACATACACTTAAAAAGCTTTTTTTAAAGTGCTCAGGGATTTAATGGACACTTTTTATATACAAGGTTTGTTCACTCGAAACATGATAATTTAGCTTTTAAAGCTCTGGAAACTGTAAAAATCTCTACTCATAAAAAAACTAAATGATTAACACAATGCATATTAATCTATTAAGTTAGTTTATCCTCTCGTTTCATCTTATTTCATTTAAACCTGAAGCTATTAAATCATATAAATTCCAAAAATATATTAATTTTGTGATATTAACTGCAGGAAAAAGAATTTTTGGCAATTATATAAAGTGTTCATGCAAATTCGGATAAATTGTGTAGAATAAGATTTCTCACTTGGTATACAAAAAAAATTGTCCAAATAACATTCCTTTATTTAAAAAAATAGTTTAGAAAAAGCGTTCAAAAAATATATTGACGTCACACTGGAGCACTGCAAATTAGTTTTAATGGCAAAACTGTCCATCTGTCTGGCCGTTATGATCATCAGATATGATTCATGTATTCTGATTGTGGATACTGGAAGGATTCAAAATATCGAACCCCATACATTACAGAAAGAGACTTAATTCACTTATCTCGAAACTCCGTTATTGGATCACTTACGCATTTTCAATATTTTGAGCGGCAACTTATATAAATGCCACGTAATGCCGTGTAAGCTCTCATATAATGCCATATAATACCATGTAAGTACTAAAGCTTACTGTAGTATTAAATCTTTTTCTTCACCGAATGTAACCTCATATTTCTTCTTTCACTTTTTTTTTGGAAAACTATGCATCGTAGATGGTTCTTTGGACAATTTTTATGTATTCGTAGGGAAGATTCTCGTTCTGCATATTTTGTTCGGAAGCATTCGAATAATTTGTAATTATTGCCAAATACCTTTTCTTAAGTGGCTAATTGATACACTTCTATCTTTAATTATTTAATTTCGAATAAGTGCAGAGAATTAAATGTATATATGTAAACACATTTTAGAAGTTGCGTGCCCGAATAGAAGAACCCTTTGAAATTTTAATTTCGATTTGTTTCACCGTGGGGAGGCATAATTTACGAACAAAAATATAAGTGGTAAGAAGTATGTCAGTCTACATCGCGACACAAGAGCAGAAGACCAAAAAAGACCATGATTTTCCTATCACTGATTTTATAATGAGATTTTGATAGGAATTTCTTTGACACGTGTAGTCTTATGAAAGGAAAATTTAGAAATCTTTAAAAGAATGTGGAAACATTAAGGATTTATATCTCTTCACTCGGAGCGTGGGAACCTGCTGAATTCAGCAGTTTTATAGATAGTATGTAAAATTAGTTAAATATAAAAGTGGAAATTGGATCAATAAAAATAATGGAAATAAGAGGACATTTTAAAATTAAATATGGGTTAAATTAAGATAAAAAAATTAGGAAATTAAGATTTTAATTATATTAATAGATATCATTACATATATATCAAGAATCAAATCCTTGGCCTATGGATCAAACTTTCATAGAATGTTTCTTTCCAAAGTGCAAAAAAATCTTTCCATGCTAAAATTGCTTACTTTTTATTTCTGAGTGATTGCTACGTCAGCTCTTTAAAAAGAGCAGGTGCCTCTAATCCAACTGTTTTTACGAATTCAGTTTACAACTCTTGTACCCAAGCTACTGTACGGTACTTTTATTGCCCTTTGAAAAACGTTTGACGTGTTGATGCATTTCATGTTTTTAAAAACGTTCTTTTACTCTGGTTTCATAAATATCAAATCAGTACACTTCTCTGAGTCATATGTTTTTCTTAGAATAAATTGATTCATATGTTTAATTCATGTAACGTTTATTTTTCTTCTTTTAATATCGCATTGTCTTCATTTTTTTCTTCATTATTTGGAGAGGCTTGAAAAGCGAAAATAATTCGGTAAATTATAGATCTGATTATTTTGTCATTTGTTAATAACTAGAAAGATTAATTACGTTACTATGGACGATAATATATGCAGTGATTTCAGAAAATAAAATGTATGCGAGAAATCTCTTTACTTTTACTCTTAATCCCATATATTTACAGTTTTTATATATATATATATATATATATATATATATATATATATATATATATAATATTCAAAATATTATGTAATCAGTTTCGTATGTACGTTAATATTCTACTATCTTTGATGATTTCCTTATAAGTATTTAACAGAAATTAAATGAGAATAATGTGACTTAAATGAAATCCAAGTTAAAATTTAAGTCACATTATGACTACATGTCTTTGAAGAAACGAAGCTGATAGTTTCTTTAACTATGCAATCACTAATCCGTTAATTTATTTTCAATGATTTTTTTTCTATCAGAATTTATTTGAATTGTTCAAACGAGGTCTTATTAAAATAATTCCTCTTGAAAACGACCTAATAACAAGAGCAGAAAGTTTCTAATGTGATTAAACAAACTAAAATCGAATATTAAACGTTCAATGAATACCGACTGAAAAAACTGCATACTTTTTTAGATCTTGATTTTAATATCTCAGATAAAGTTTCTATTTTTACAGTTTTTTTCTTTGTGAATAGCGAGACCTTTTTATATCAATCTAATATTAATTTATACGAATTAGGATAAATTTACTAAAATGATTGCTTTCGATATAATCGATTTGAGTGACTAGAATAGTGATCTATCAGTTTCGTGTTACTAAATAATCCTACTTTCTACAAACAAACATGCCGCACTTGCATACGACATAAACTAGACGAGTTATTTTGTGAAGAAAAGTTCTTTTTCAACGATTTATGCTCCTTTTAATTAATTCCGATATATCGTATGAAATAAAAGCGGAATGTTTCAGTAGTTCACTATTATTTATAATTTACAATTTTGTATTTATAGCAATAAATAAATCTTAAATTACTTTCTGTGAATTAAGAAATGACTAATGATAAAACGCCCAACTTCAAATGTAAAATGATGCTGAATAAGTTTTATGAGTAAAATATTCATTGCGGATAAATACAGATTTCTGTATCGCTTTATTTATTATCATATATTTAAAAATTATTTGCACTAAATAACATGAATCTTTCGTTGAATTTTAATTCATATTACTTCGAAGAATGCTAAATATAGAAATTTGTACTTGCATTATGGCTTGATTTTGATAATTATTTCGATAAGTTGACCACCCTTCAAAGATATATTCTCCATATTAAAATGTGAGGAAATTTATCATTTTATTTTTTATCTACTTATCTGTTTTATTATTTCCTCTTTATCATTGCGTAAATGTTAAATGTTTAGAAATGAAACTAAATGTAATTTATTTCAAAAGGACAATCAATACGCAATTCACTGGACAGAAACGTTGATCCTTGCAATGATTTCTATTCTTACTGTTGTGGAGGCTGGGAGAAAAACCATCAAATACCTCCTGACCTGAAAAAGTATGGAGCTATTGAAGAACTTCAAATGCAAGTTCTTCATCAACTAAAAGGTACACAACTTTTCATGAAATTTGCTGTTGCTTGATTAATTGTTTAACCAAGCCACTACTCTTTAAACCTTGAATATTTTCTTTTAGATCTATTTGAAAATAAAGAATCTCAAGGTTTAGCGACCAGAAATATGCTCAATTTTTATAGGTCTTGCATAAACACGTGTAAGTATTCTGAAAATATTATAATTTGTAGGAAATGTTGTGCCTAAAGCCTGCTAATATTTTAAAAAATAAAAACAAAATCTTAAATATTTTTCAGTTTTAACTAAAAATGTAAGTTTTTTTTTTATTCTAAAACCAGTTTAATGATTAATTATTTGATTGAGTATTGAATTATTTCGTTTAAATCATTTTAATTTTTTTCTATTAACTTATCAGCTAAAAGAAGTGAAAATGAAGGAAAGGGTAAAAACACAGTTCATTTAAATAATTATTTATGAAGTTTATTTTTACGCTAGAGTTTTAATGTGATGATAAATTTGAAAGTGGTTTTATAAATTTTAACATTTAATGTTTATCGAGAACCGAAACCTTTTTAACTTATGATTTTAATTTTTTACGGATGATAAGAAACTTAGATAAAATCTTTAAGTTAGTAACAACACTGATAAGAGTATAAAAACAGAATTGTTGTAACATACTTTGATAATATTACACGATTTTCCGAAAAGGATGTTGCAAATTTCTTTAGAAATTTATTTCTCAAAATTAAAAAATCTTTTTACACCATTTTACATCTTAATTTGGGATCTAAAAGGAAATTGACTTTGCTACACTATTCGTTGAATTTTTCAGACGGAATTGAAAGAATGTTTATGAAATATTTATGGTAAATATTTTAAAGTGTTACCAATATCGTATGCTGATACTTTTAAATGCGATTTCAGAAAAAAGATATTTGGTCTTTGTTTACCAGTAATTTTTTGTTCAATAAAAAACAAAATGAATTCGTTCTATGAATTGGATTTTACTTCGTATCCAAATCTGAAAATCGAATGGAATAAAGTAAATTATTGTCAGAGAGATTTCATAAGCCAGGGTAAAACTCCCTAAAAGAAATTTTTCTCCTAGCACAACACAACTTTGATGGCTTATAGAAAAAAAAATCTATATATAGCACATTCTTATTCATTTATATAGAGTTTTAATTGCTTATTAATCCCAATCATATAGTATTAATAATGATGATAGTATAATATAAATAATAAAATTTTAAATAGATTTTATATGCATTTTCTATTTCTTAAAATATTACTTTGCCCGAAGTAAAACCAAATGCAGTTTAACATATTAAATTCGATAGCTATTTAACATATCTATTTCAGTTTTTTAATTGCTGCATGCAATAAATTTGATGATATCCAAATCAAATAAATAATTAAATAGAATAAAAAGAAATTTATACTGATATTCAATATTCAATGAAGCCGCTCAAAGTCAAAGTCAATTTTTTAAATTCTAATACAGAAAAAATATGTCAGTCACCAAAACAATGTATGAATTTCTTCCAAAGATTTTTTGTTACAGCATTTAACCATATCTTTCAAATAATAATTTAATTGATTTTTTTTTTCTTTTTGTAGCATCTATTGAAAACCGAGGATCTACACCGTTCTTAAAATTTGTAAGAGAATGGGGTGGTTGGCCTGTTATTGACACAAATTGGTCTTCAAAGCTCTTTGATCCTCTTACAGCATTAGCAAACATACAATTAAAAACTGGTCGAGGCTACATTCTTCCTCTCAGTGTGTCTACAGATCCCAGAAATACTTCTAGAAAATTAATAGAAGTAAGTTTCTATGCAAAGAAATTCCTTTTTGTAACATGATGTAACATTAAAAACTTCATTATGTATCAAATGCTTGGTTTACTATAATCATTTTATAATTTTCTCTCCTAAAATATTGAAAGTCATTCATTATTTTAAGACTCTTATTTCGTCAAATTTATTCGAACAAGAAAAGGTAAAACTTGATTTAAAATTTTCCCTGTGTGAATATTAAGAAAGTAATTTTAACGGATTAATTTATTACATGCGACATTTGAGAAAATTACCATTTTTATAAGCATTTAAAAAAATTTTAAACATGAAAAAATGTAATGGCAGTTTACATAAGAGTGACATATTGTCAGTGTCAGAATTACCTTTACAGTAAAAATTAATGATTTTAGCAAATAATGTTTATAGACTGCATACAATAAATTGTGGGATCCATCTTGCGACATGCATGAATCAAAAATCGTTGAAAATGTTACATTGAGCAGGCCGTTTGACTTGAAACTACCAAATGATTACTTGCCTTCCAGGCAGTAGTTACTACCCAATAAATCATTATTACTTGGCTTGTAGTTACTTTTTGGGTAATGGATATTCGCTAAAAAAGGGATTTTTTATGCTGTAATTCAATTTTTAGTTTAAATCATAAGGTTTTTTCCTAAGAAACTTCAGTGCATATTATTGTATACATCTGCTTTTTTTTTCAGAGATTTAAGATAAAAAATTTTAGCTTTCCAGTGATAGCAATTTTATTTGCGTACATTTTTTTTATTTTAATAAATTTAAAAATATTCTTAAGTATCTTTTACGAAAATACTTTTCATTACTTAAATTATTTCGTTTATACCTATGCGCATTAATTAATTTTTTTGTGGCCACGTTATTGTAACTATAACTAACATTAAACTTCTAAAAATAATATAAAGACAGATGAATGATGATGACAGATGACAGATGAATCAAGCCTAAAGTTCGATTATGTTATCATGTTTCGGTCTAAAGTTTCAAATTTCTTTAAAATTATTTTTGTCTTTTAAATTTTGTTCAACTTATCAGGGAGACTAATAAATTGAAACAAAATTCGCATAAACATGCTTAAACGAATGTGGATATTTCGAGATATATCTTTCATTTCAAGTTGTATATGAAATCCTGATTAATATTTTATTCATAAAGTATAGCGTCCTTCCTAGAGTTTCGAATTTCTTTTAAATTATTTGTACCCCTTAAATTTGGTTCAATTTAGTAGGACTGACAAACTGAAAATATCAGCATTTTTAAACAAATGACGAACATTTCAGGCTGATGTACGTTTTCAATTCCATGTGTATAAGAGATCCTAAATGGTACTTCATCAGCCAAATATGTTATCTTTGCACAGGATTAGCATAAAAAAATAACCGTATTTTAAAAAATGTATGTTTTCAAACCTGTTACTCTTAATATAAATAGCAATACATGAAAATAAAGAAAACCGTCCCGAATGTTGTTTTTAGCACCGCTCAACTGGTGTCAGTGACTTGAACAGGTTGAAATATGGTTATTTCTACAACTACGGGGGTATAGTAAGAATTTTATCCTTTCAACAAGATGCGATCCTTTTCCTTTAGGGCTTGAATATTCGTAGCATATCTAAACGAGGAGCTTTTTACAATGCTGTACTGGAGGTGCAGGTAGCTCTTATTTACCCTCCGTCACATGTAGGGTTTGACGGTTTTTCAAACCCGGTTTTAAAAATACCGGTTTTTTAAACTAATTTTGTCACATTTGAAAATAGGTTTTAAAATTAAGAAAACCAGTTTAAATAATTCAAATTTAAACACTGGAATAAGTTTGAAATTATTATATGCTTTAGAAGAACGTATTCAAGAAAGATGACAAGTAGAATTAGCAACTCTTTTACAAAATCCACAATACATTTCTAGTTCAGCGAAGAAATCTAGTGCACTTTCTGTACTTCTACTGTACTTTCTTTAGCTTCAAAAACCGAAATTATTAAGTTATCTCGAAAGATATTGTCTAGAATATTTCCAAATTCTTATGTGGGAACCGATTCTGATGAAGAGCAAATCGAAGAAATTACACATCAGAGTAATGCTTTTTTAAAAGAAGCCATGAAAAAATCAATTTATAAGTTTATTGAAGATCCTGAAGAAAAACATAAATCCAAAGACACTGGAGGCTGAATTTTCATTATTTGAGACAACGAATAAAAAAACAAACTTTGATTTGTTATTAGATGCCATGAAAACTATAAAACCAAGCTCGGTAGCTAGTGAAAGAATATTTTCAATTTCAGGCAATATTGTGTCTAAAATAAGAACAAAACTTAGCCATCGTTCAGTGAATATTAAATGTTTTTTTAAATATTATTTTCTTAGAAGAAATTAAAATTAGTGAAACTAATATAAATATTATTTGAAATTTTTGTTTTTTTCGTTATTTTGTGCAAGTAATATGTATATGTAATCCTTTTTTTATATATTTTGACTTTGATATTGATTTCGTTTTTTGTTATTTTATATAAATTAAATAAAATGTTTTCCCTATTTATTTATTATTCGACAAAAAATTTTGACAAAAAAATTCAAAACCGGCTGAAACTGGTTTTTTGGAAACATTTAATTCGAAAACCGTTTTCTCAAAAAGTCGGTTTTTGTATAAACCCTAGTCACTTGGTAACCAAGATCCCGATATCTTACATAATGTGATTTCTTTTTATTGATAACATTAAAGACCTCTTTATAAGTTTTCATTGCCTAAAATAGTCAATGAACTTAAAGGATGACTCAGTTGAGGGTTAATAACCATTGATGTGCAAAACTTCAAAATACGAGAAACGAACGTGATTACCGACTCGATGTCTGTCGTATTACAAAAGGTTCGCACATCGAACATTTATAGCTGAAAAAAATTGGAATATTTTCTTTATTTTCATGTGTCACTGATAACATTATGTGTAATTGTTTTAAGATATAAATGTTTAATATTCAATCATTCATATTAATTCTTACTTTGAATAGTTGAAATTCATATTTGACTATAGCTGACAGAGATAGTTTTGCATCACTTATCTTAAATAATTTGATAATGAAACATATTTCCATCTTCGTACTTTTTAATTTTTAAAAATATTTTAATAAACTTTTTATTCTTCAAAATGCTTTAGGTATTTTTGCGTTTATAACTGTATTTTTATATACAAGAAGCTTATCGTTACATTTATTTACAATAATGTATGTAAGTAGCATTTTTTAAATTCAATATATTGATAGAAAAATTGTCAAGTAAAGAAACAGTTTAAGCTATTTAGAGGCTTTGAAATAAAAATAAAATTGATATTTAAGTTCTTGCATTTATATCAGATGAATATGAAAATAGAATATTAGACGCTGACAAATTTAAAAGAAGTTATTTCTGTTTTTTCAATAGATTGATCAGGCCCCTTTAATGATATCGGACAAAATTCTGCTGAAAAGAAATGAGGAATCAGCTCAGAAAGAATTGAAGAGATTTGAAAACTTATTTATAAAATTGGCCGTAATGTTGGGTTCAACGCGGAGCAATTTTAGTGGAGACTTCAACAGCATAGTAGATCTGGAAATAAAGATGTTACAGGTATGATTTTAAAAATTTCAAAACAAACAATAATTGTACAATTATTTTAAGCATAAAAAGATCTGCAAACAGTAAGTTGAGCCAGGAGAGGATTAAAGATAAATCGTTCTGGTGGAGTCTAAAGATTTATAAGCTATATCTTTTCAGTACTGTACAAATGTATCAGTATTCTTATATATTCTGTGATATATTTAAAGAATTCCAACAGTAATATTAACCTCAAGGTCAATATCGGTATTCTTATATATTCTGTGATATAATTAAAGAATTCTAACACTAATATTAACCTCAAGGTTAATAAAGAATTAAAGATAAATCGGTCTGGTAGAGTCTAAAGATTTATAAGCTACCTCTTTTCAATGTTGTACAAATGCATCAATATTCTTACATATTCTGCGATATATTTAAAGAATTCCAATTGTAATATTAACCTCAAGTTCAATATATGACAGTATTTGCACTGTGAGTTTAATCCGTATATGCATTAAGAAGAAAATGTTATTTCATTTACTTCAAAACAGATCTTAAATTTTTATAGAATGTTTTTCTCGGATTTCTTAAATAAAGCATACATTCCAAATATGTTTAACACCTTATTCTCCATGTCAGTCAAATGTGACTGACACTATGCTTTCCGTTCGGATCGCGTTAGTCAGCGGTCATAGACAGTATGCTTTTCTTTCAGGCAATATAAGTCACGTAACTTTATCTCCTTTCAGAATACCTAATTTGTATTTAGGCTGCATCAGTCATATACAATTAAAGAAATTATATCTCCTGTTAAAAAATTTCAAATAATTTGGAAATAATAATAAAATACACTTAAAAATGTTATCAAAAAATTTAATGAGCATTATTATAGCATGTATGCACATACAAAAACAAAAATGATTGCCTTTTGCAAGTTTTGTAAAATGGTATAACTTGTTTTGTCATCTTTTTGGCGATGATGGTTCAAGTCGTGCTGTATTATCTCAGAAGCGTTTTTTTTTTTTTTTTACAATACTCTTTAGGAGTTTTATTATTATTGTCAGTTGTAAAGACATATTTGAAGTATATTTACAGCTTAGAAATTCTTAATCCCGACAATTTGACAGCATATCAAAAATCATATCGCTTGTTAAAAGTAAAGGATACCAAAACAAAGCATTTTGCTACGAAATTTACTACTATGAAAGCTGCAGTTTTTAAAAACTCATAAAAAGTCTTGTGTTACAGTAGCTAATCATATAAAGGGGAATAGTAAAGGCTAAGGATGAAACTTATTCGTCATGAAATAATCCAGTAGTAATTTTTCTTATGACATGGAAATTTAGAAAACATCCTATTTCAGTTTAGATAATAGAATATTTGCTCCATATTTCATCAAATCATTCGAATTTACATTTTTATGGAAGAATTTCCACCCTATTAATTCTTGCCTTCTCATTATTCTTTATAATTAAAATACTGCGGAACTGTAGAAATTCTCCTTACATTTCTATATAATTTCTGAAATCAAGACTTCATATTAATTCCTTATCCTTACAAAATAAAATTTGTGACGGAGCATTTTATTAAAGCATTTTTATTCATGTTTCTATAAGTCTTTAAAAATAACTTTTTGTAACATGGGAATAAATGAATCATAAATATGTTTAAAAGGCTTTAATTAAACCTAATAATTTGAAATTTTTACCAAATCTTATGTTCTTCAACTTAGATTTGTTAGTTACTTAGTATTTACCCTATGCTTATATACAAAACATAATGTAGCAAACTGGATGATATAAAATTTTATTATACTAAGAATTGGTGCTTAAAATTTACATTGTGGTCAGTTAATGTGGGGAAGAACATAAAACTTTGCTAGCAGACTTTTAAAAAAAGTTGAAAGACATGATCATAAACAGTGTTTAAATCACAAAAACAACGAAAATACCCAAACAAATTATAACACGATAAAGGAATTGGAAACAGTAAAAAAAAGTATTTAATGGCATCTTTACATCATAGATTGTTGCTATTAACATCATAATAATGGAAAAGAAAGATGAGAATGACTTATGGAAGAGCCAAGTGCTACCTTAGTTAGTAAATTATAGCAAGTTACTTAGATTTTTTTGAAAATAAAAATTATGTAGTTGCTCATTATATGCTTATGGAAGAGCCAAATGCCGTCATTGTCATCTGACCGTGCCTCAAAGCTTCTATGCCCGTCCAAAAATAGTGCCCTCGTGAAGGGGACGTTTCGATTATAAAAGATTTAATTACTTCACTCATGAAGTTTATTCATCGTTTAAGGAAACATTTATTAATTTCTCGGATTTTCGAAATTAGAACGAAGTTGATAAAAAATGACGAGGGTAAAGTAAAGGATAATAGAAGTCTGATCAGTTTAAGTATTTAATATATTCAATCGGAAACAATACTTTACAGAATAATTAATAATACATAAACTGCATAGGTGTTTATTACTGTATTTTTACTATATTTGTTTGAACTGCAAACATTTTAAAATAACTAACACGACTTGAAACTTTATCTTTTTCCCAGTCTAGAGTTTTGAATGGACAAAAAATGGGAGCTTTTCCAAACCACCATATTAATCGCGTTCAACTATATAGAAAACAAGGAAATGAATATTAAAAGAATGCATTGAAAGATTAGGACCTATGAGGCACAATAACAAATATGATTTACTAACCCAAACCTCTGTGTCTTCTTATTGTAATAGTTATAATAGGAAGACATAATATATTTGCTAATTGTTGTAAAGGAGGACGAATAAAGATGTAAGAGATAGTTTAACAATTAAAAACAATTAAGATTTGGTAACGTACGAACGCGTGTATACACATCTAAGAACACTTCACTGAGCGGGGAGTGAATGAAGCTCTTCAAACTCATGGAAGATTTAAGTGAGTGCTGAAAGAAAAGAAACAACTTAATGTTGGAAACTCGATACACGGACATCACTTTTTTTCTGTCGTGACACATTATTGTAAATATATAACAGCTTAAATAATGTACTTCGGATGGTATTTAAGATGGACTCGAACCATGTCCATTTTAGAGCAACACAGTTCCTATATACGCCAACTAACTAAACTCGTAGAGAAGAAACTATGTGAAGCAGAAGCATCGTGTTCACTCCTTTTTTTCAACTCATAAAGGAATTTCCCCATGTTTTGAAAGTGAAACTAAAGAATTGTTAAATCAGCAGTTTAAAAGAGTTCAACATTAGGTGACAGGAAAAATCAATATAAGTTACAGTTAAAGTTACAGTTTATCCTTACCCCATATAGGATAAAGGCGCGGAGAAATAGTATTTACCCTCTGCTTATATACAAAACACAATATAGCAAACTGGATGCTATTAAATTTTATTATACTATGAATTTGTAGTCTAAAATTTACATTGTGGTTAGATAATGAGGGAAAGAACTTAGAAGGTTGCCAGCAGACTTTTAAAAAAAAAGTTGAAAAACATGATCATAAACAGTCCATTCCATTCAAAACACTCATAAAGAGTCAAAAAGACTCTAGACTGGGAAAAAGATAAATCACAAAAACGACGAAAATACTCAAACAGATTCTAACAACATGAAGGGATTGAAAAGTAGAAAATAACTACCACAAAAAATATTTAATGGCATTTTTACATAATAGATTGTTGCTATTCACATCATAATGATGGGAAAAAATGATGAGAATGACATCAGCAAAATTATTACAGCTGCGGCTCGAACTGATGACTGCGGACGTCATTTCTGACATTAAAATGACGTCAAAACGATTTCTGGATGCGTAACAGGGTAAATTCACTGCACGAATTTAGTTAATTAGCCAGCATCATTTTGCACATTTTCTGGTGTCTGCTGTTAGCATTTCTCAGTTAAGAAGAGAGAGCAAAAATAGAAAAACCTGAATGTTAATCATTTTTTGCGTAAGTAAATTAACTACTGGGAAAAAAATTTATTCAAAATTGAAACAATCTGCCGGCAGAGCACTTTTTATTATTTATTTCAAAACAAAACACTGTCATTATTATTTGATTGAAATATGACATATTAAATTTTTATGTAATTTTATGCATTCGTTTATTTATGTATTTGTTTGCATTAGTGGTGATTAATAAACGCCTAGTTATTGATAAATGATTTTTATATGATTTCTGCTCAAATGATCATTCAAATAAATGTCATGGTGAAAAGCATTACTACCTTGACAGGTAGAAGCCGAAGCAAATTAAAAATTGCATGTGCAAAAATTTAGAGAATATCTCTCAGCCGACATCAGTTATCGTATGAATAACATCAGTCCGGATGAATATAAACTCATTAGAGGAAAAATGTGATCTTATTTTACCGCATATATATAAATAAGAATTCCTTATTTTAAAACCTAAGTGTCATGATATCACATTATTATCTAAAGCCATAAACAACGAGTCATTAAAAACACAATAACTAAGAAAAAGCTAAGGTTTTTCAGACGACTCTACAGGGAATTGGATAACTGCAAGAAAAAAAACATCAAATTCCAGCGAGTGATTGTTTTTTTATTATAATGCACTCACTAAATGGTTAGTGAGGTTATTATTCTCTAATGTAATAATTGCGTTTATTGTTATTGATCATCTTTCAAAATTTCTTTTTTTTTTTCATTTGAAGAAGATGGAACGAAAAGGTAAATAACAAATAAAATGCATTGTGTATTTTTGCATAGAAATATCTTAAAATTAAGGTGCGAGTGCATGAATGAGAGTTTTGTGCTTTCTCGATTTTTTCAATGCTTTTGGTTTATATATTATATGTAATTAATGATTTAAGATGAACCATAATAAGATTTTTATATTATATTAATCATCTTTTTGAGGGTAACACTTCCGGTTACCTCAAAAGTTAGGTTACCTACTTCAAACATATCTAAATGTAAAGGCAACTTCATTTCTTGTCAAAAATGATGTACGATTTTATGATAAATGTGATAATACATTCGGGGGAAAAATATTCACATCTGTTACAATACTCTGGTGTTCAAATGCTAGAGAGCTTTTGCTTTTCAAAAAGAATATTTCCAGAGCTATTAATCATATTTTACTGAAAGATTTGTCTGTGTATTGTATAGATCTCAAATAATCACTAATTATGTAACAATTATAGCATACACGCATGACCGTCTGTAACTTATTAGCCCAAAAAGGACATAAGTATCGGAAATGAAAATGAGTCAATAGGAGGTAAGATCCCATCTAACAGTTACATAACTACTACAATGTGAATTAGAATTCCCCTTGTAGAATTCTAGAAATGAGTCAATTTATCAATTACTCATTGAGCCAACATTTCTAGTAATTCTGGGAATGAGAAGTCAAGTCGCATTTGCCCTCATATGATCACCATTGGATGTTGTAAGCTAAGTTAAGAAAATATTAAATCTATTTCTTAATGTTTTTAATTAGATTTCTTCATTAAATTTATTTTTCATTGTGAATGAAGAACTGTGCAAATTTTCAACATTCCAGAACATCAGAAAATGAGTGTAAAATCGATTGCAAAATTCCATGTTTACTAACAAAAAACAAGTCATCTTTAATAAAAGTTTATAAAAACACAGCGGAGGATAAATCATTTTGAACCAAACTAACTGCACTTACTTCAATGAGTTTATGTTTCACAAGTTACAGAAATCCCAACAGATCTGTACAGTTTGAAATTTTCTACTGTGGAAAATCAATGAAAACGAGATGCTGATAAAATTTCATCGAGATAACTGAAATTTGTATGAACTGAAGCTTCGAATTTAATCTAGTCTTGGATTTCATGCTGTAGAAATGACTGAAGAATTCCAAAGAATTTCATTTCAAAAGAAATTCACTAATAAAGAAAATTAAACGTAGAAAATTGTAATTAGCTTTTGAGCATCCGCGGAAGTAGTCATCAGCGGTAGGGAAATATACTTGTGCAATGCGCTAGTTCAGCACAGGCTATTCAATTCGCGCATCGTAGCAGCAGATGTCAAATTTTATAGGCTCTAGCGACCTCAAAGCATTCGGTGAAAACCAGATATAACAAGTTCTTTAAATGATGGCGTATATAATGGTGGTTCTCAATGTGAAGTATTTAATAAATACCGTTTACAACCTAATAAGCCGGCGTCTGACATAGGGGTAGCACGTCTTCCCCGTGATCTGGACGTCCCGGGTTCGAGTCCCCGTTCGGGTATGGTTGTTCTTCTGTGTTCTATCTGTGAAATGTGTGAATGTGCCCCCCTCTAAAAAGGGGTTGAGTAAGCGAATGTGACGCATGAAGTAACTAAGTCACACTCTTGTCCCTAGTTGGCGTTTTTGAAAAAACAAGAGATGCTCACTCAGCTTAAATCAGACAGATAACTCTCAGCGGGCTTGTAAAGTGCCATAAGTCACAACAACCTAATAAACCGCGAAAGGGTAAAAAATATTCAGCTTGTTTTATGTGTCAATTATAATTTTTCTGCATTATAAGACATTCATTGCACTATAATTTGTAATTTGTGAATTTTACATAAAACAATTATTGGAATAATTAATTTTTTTTAAGTGAGCTTAACAGAGGATATGTTTTTTTTTTTTTTTTTTTTTTTTTACTTATATGGACGATTCTTCATCTTAAGTATGAAAAAGCGAACATCTATGGCTTAAGGAAAATTTTATGTAGTTTGTATGTTTGTACGTAGCAGAAAAAATGCTGGGTACAATTTATTTAATGTTTTAAGGGTTCCTCACCTATAAAACTAAAATCTCGAAATAAAAATGCAGATAAATGCATGTGATTGATTTAATTTAGATAAAAAGAGATGTGAAGGAAGATTCCTTAAACTAAATCAACAGAAAGGCTAAGTATAGGAGTAAATTGGTGTGATGTCATAATCACATGACTATGTCATTTGACTGCTCATGTCATCTGACATCTAACTGCAAGTTGCTTTGAGAAATGATATGATTCAATTCCCCTTTTTAATTTCTAAGGATGCGCTATGGATTCTAAAAATCAAGTTGGTGTGGTGCACTTGACGTTTATCACGTGATCACGCATTGAGCTTATTCTCTTACTGATATTGACTCTGAACAAATCAGCAATTCTTTAAACTATTTCATTTTTCCTTACAAGTATAACTACCAACTGAAGTTTGGAGTAAATAAATTTTGAAATTCAAAATTTTAAATAAGGGGGAAATATTTTTAAATTTCAATGACTTTCATTTGTACTTCTCCAGGATAGTAATAGATCCAAGTTAATAAAAGTTCCCAAAACAGCAAATTATTAATCTTAGGACGACAACAGATGGCAAAGTCGGAGCTAATAATCAGTACTGATTATCAGAATTATACTCCCATTAATATCGTATACATGAAGAAAAATATATAGTCAGTGCTCTTGATAATGTTAAAAGTATAATTAAAACAAAATTTTTTAAAGAAAATAAGTTTTGATGTTCAAAGCTATAAATATGGATACAAAGTTTTCAAATTTCAATGAACCTTAATTGAAATTTTTCTACATAGTAATACATACAAGATAATAATAGTCCCCAATGTAACAGCTTAAATAATTTTCTATAAATCAAGCTTTCATGAAAAGTGTCAGTGCATAATCATATAATCTACTCTCTAAGTTTGGAAGAATGAATATTAAGCAGTTGTCTATTTTCGAAAGCAGTCTTCAGAACTCAGTAGCAAAATGGTAAGGTCTCGGCTGTTGGGTCTGAAGGATCGAGGTTCGGAACTTAATTCTCGTAAAGATCCGTTGCTTATGTGTGTCTGGCCCCTTGTGGGTTAAACGTCTTTTTGCCTTGTGATACAGACGTTTGAAAAAATTACTAGAGCTGAAACATCGTCATTTGACTGGGGTTCAAAATTGAGTGATTCTTCCCAAAATAGCCCTTGTATTCCATCAAAACAGAATAGTACTATAACAAATAAAATGAACTCTGTTGAGAGTCGGCATCCATTCGTTATTTTTTAAAGCATTCATTTGCACATTTTTATATTCGAATTAAGTTTACAGAATCTGATCTTTGTATAAAAATTATAATTTAGAAAAAAAATTAAAATTTTTTAATTGATGAAATTTTGCCGATTGATTTTAAAGCAGAAAAAAAAAAGATTTTCAAGTATCAGACTTCTTTCCAATTATTTAGCATCTATACTGCTTTTGACTATTCGTTCCGACCGTAAATGGTTCCGAACGTATGGACCACGACCTACTTGTGTGCTGAGGAACGATATTTTCATATAAATGTTTTAGATGCTGCTTTTCGAAAATTGAAGACAAAAACTAGTATATCAGAAACTATTTTGAAGAAGACGGAACTATACTATAGAAGAAGACTATAACTATAGAAGAAGAACTATTTTGAATTATCATCAGACCAGACTTTAAAATTATTTTTTGAAACAGCATTACTGATTCTGTTTGAGGTCATATCAATTTAAATGAATCTTCAAGTGCTCCCAAAATGCTCTAGGTCTCTCTCTTGTCTATTTCTAAAGTAAAAATAAATCTCTTAAACTTATAAAAATTTCAGCTTTTTTGATGAATGTTTTCAAAGAAAGTTATTACTCTGTTAAATGTTAAAATAAAATAAAATCGAGATACCAGTAAAAATAAGCCATCTTCTCTACAGAATGTTATAAACATTTTCATTTCAAATTAAACAAAAAAAGTTAGAAATAAGTTCAAGTTTGTTTATCTTAGTTCTTTTTACGTTATTTCAAACTTTTCTGCAATTCATATTATTGCAAATGCTAAAAATAAAATCAATCTAAGCTTTATAATAATATTTTATAGACATTGAACTTCAGAGACAAAAACAAAATAACAATCAAAAATTTCTAAATATATTGTAAAATATCTCCTACGGCTATAATTTACGGCTTAAGAATTCATAGCAAATCAATTGTAGCAAAATTAATCGCAAGAAATTAACCAGTGTAAAATCGAGGAAGATGTCACAATATTCACTTTCAGAAAATGGGTAAATATGCAGTTTTTTCCAAGATTAATTTGTCTAATAGCGCAACTTTTTTTTTTAAATGCAATAGCTCGTGAAGTCTTGATCATAGAATTTATCAAGTTTTATTTTTCATATAACATTCAGCACGAATATCCTTCTTTTCGAATTATGTTCTTTCAATCACAATGGAAATTCAATTTGTAGGTAATAATTAAAGCCTATTAAGTTCTTTTAGTCAGACAACTATTTATTACTCAAAATTAGTTCCAAATTAATATATTAACTTCCATCCTCTTACTTGAGATTTATTCGAGACTGAAACCAAAATTTTTTAAATGATTATCCTAAAAGCGATTTCTTTTCAAATAATCAGATGAATCTTTATGTAATTGCATTTGTTTTTAAATTCAGTTAACAATAAAAAAGTTTTTAAATTACGAAATTAAAATTAAATACTTTTCCACATTTGGAGGAGAGGTTTGCAAATGTTTCGAGCTTCATACCAATGTCTTGCTGTAACTGGCTTCCAAAAATATTTTTTTATTTCAACAGTTTTATTGTTTTCGTACTTACGTTATCAGATGTTATTTTATAGCATTGTGATACGTATGGGGGCTGTACGTAACTGGTAGTAAATTTCAAACCATTATACAATAGGCATTAAATTTTCATGAATATTATTTGACCAAATATTTTGTGAAAAATATAATACAATACGTTACAATTTATTCTGTATTAGTTACAATTTATTACCAAACATTTTTAATATTGCATTGAAGCCATGCACATTCCAAATAATGTTTTCATCTATTGATAAAATGTCTTTTTTTCCGTAATAGCATATAAACTGAAGAATTCCATTATATAAATTAGAGAAACATGTCCGATATTAGAGATCCATTATATAAAAAATATTAATAGCAAACAAGATACAAAATAATATTGTAACAAATACGTTTATAATAATATGAAACTGATTAAAGTCTGATTTAAATAACTTTTGGAAAACTAAAAAATTAATAGACAATAAGACAAAAGGAAAAGCATTTTTTTAAAAATAAATCAACAAATATTAACCTCTTCATTTACAGGTTTCTAGAAATCTCTGGTTTATGAAAGCTGTGATGAAATCAAATTGTGCTCGGTATATATTAATATATACTTCTTAACATCCATAATTAATATTTCTCAATGACATCATATAAAATTTTGAAATTGACTCCTAGTGCATTATGTAGCTTTACGAATACATCAAAATCGTCCTTAAAGAAAAAATGGTACACTACGCGTAGAGTAAATGGTGCTGATCACTAAAAAGATTGATTAAAAGAAGTACTGCTTTTAAACAGTAAAATTCCTTGAGTTTACAGAATTATCCGAGTGTTTCATATTCTATGAATATCTCGCAATAAATAAATAAATGCAAACTCGTCTGTATGTTATTAGGCACTCTCACTGCAAATTTAACTGCGTACTAAAAGAAGATTCTTGAAATAAACACTTTAAACTTTACAGTTCGCTGAGTTATTCTAGTTTTGAAATCCTGTATTCAAAGCCCCCAGAGAATGTTTAGTACACTAGACACTAGTGCTAGAGACAGTCAGTCAGCCTTTTATTGCTTTACGGATTTCCGTCCGCCATTGACTATAATTGTAAAGGAGGAATAAGACCATTTAACTCGGCTAACATTTCAGAGTAATGAAGACTGGTGAATTTATGTTCAAAGCACGGTGGAAATGCATTTCAGATTTAACGAAAGACAACCTTGGTTTCTGTTATCATTTTTCAATACTTCACATACATCTGCTCTTGACATATTTATGATAGTGTCAATAAAAACATACATATTTTGCCATAATTTTGAAGACTTGAGTAACCTCACAAACATCTGCAGTACTTAACATCACCTGCTCTGGTGAAATATCGTTTTTGAACAGCGATTGCGCATTACCGAAGAGCCAAAATCACTAAGATAATTTGAAAACAACTAAACTAATGTCATTTTTCGTGATTAAAATATACTTTTAATGATGATATTTAATTTTGCCAAGGAGCATTTTCAAAACGACGCAATGTTCACAGATGCAAATCATCTGCACTATATTCTTATCCATGTGATTTAATTTTAATGAAATTAGAATTATTTGTTTATTTTTCTCTTTTTTAATGATTTTATGAAAATCTTACAGATGATGACACCGCCTGAGAAGTTGGAGTCAAATAATCAATGGTATAATAAAATGTCCATTAAAGATTTAAAAAGACGAATTCCACAGGTATCATCCAAATATTTTTAATAAATATTTACTTAGTGAAATATAAAGCTGAAAATGTATTAAATTAGACTGAAAATTTATTGAAATATCCTTATCTTTAGGTCGATTGGTTGCGTTACATTCAAGAATTTAGCAATTCTAGCCTGTCTATCCAGGGTAAAGGGAACGAAATTACCAAAGAAGACTTAGTTATTGTAAGAGATTTACCATACGCAGAAAAAATTTCTCATTATATAAGAAATGAAAAGAACTTTAGGTAAGATTTAACGTACATTTATTTCGTCTTTGGAGTACCGTTAGAATAAATTTCGTATTAGAATATTCAATCGGATAATACAGAGAAAAAGGCGTTTGCTGTTCTAAGAGATGGTTAACATACTTGATTCAATTTTTAAATTTTTGATAGTTCTGCTTATTATCTGTATGTTCTATTTGCGTGTCACTTGTATGATACCGAATTTCGGTGGTTTTGAATTTAGTATCTGATACTAGGTTAATCTGATTTTAATGGATCAATGATTACTAGCAAAATAACCAATATTATACATTTAAATAGTTCCATTTCTATTTGCCATTTATTTCACTGGAAAAATCATAAAATGGATAAAGCTCTGAGTTAAAATAATTTAATGTTAATTTTAAATCATACTTCATCTAATTACAATCATAACAAATATATCATTACAAACATAAAAACCTGTTCAAGCATCAAGAATATTAGATAAAATAATTTCGCAAAAAATCGACTTTTTAACGTAGTCATCTACTTTCTGAATCTTTCCAATACTTTGATTATTGCTTTTTCAAATTTTTGATAAACATGAATACTTTAAGTGTGATTTTGGATCATATCTTGTACCAAAAATGTATATCCCTCTCTTTATCAGTTTTTAACTATTTAAAAATTACAGTCATTCCTTCTAAAAATTTGCTACATTTTAGAAAACTATATTTAAATGTTTTTTGTTATTTATATTTGCACAGTTTTGCATATAAATAGATTATTTTCTTTAAGGCAGATTTCCACCTACTTAGGATTGAGAGTTCTGTTGTCTTTGTTAACGCATCTGCCTGAGAATTTCACCGTTGCTCTTCATGAATTTTACCGTGACAATGGAGTTCCCTTGCAAATCTCTGACAGATGGAAAATATGCATCAATCGTATAAATTCTATATTCGGAATGATTGCCGGTTTCTTGTACGTTAAGGAATATTTTTCTCTTGAGGACAGAAATGAGGTTCGGATTTTTGTTTTTGCTTTTCAGTTCGATATATTTAAATATAATTACTGATTACGTTGTTTTATTTAGAATATTATTTTGATCTAGTTGAAAGTAATGTTTGATTTTTTGATATTGTTTATAGCTTTGAATGTGTATGTACAAAAAAAATCATAACTATTTGATCCATAATTGTTGATAAAAAAAATAATTCATTATATTTGCTGAATCCTCCTATTGAAATATTTTACCAAAGACTTCTAAATATGCAAAAAAATTATTGATTTCAATAATTTCATCGTTTATTATAAAATATTGTATGGTAAATTCAAAAGCAAATTTGTAATGATTTAAGAGCTTGTTGAGAGCAAATATTTAAAGGCAGAATTTAATAGCTTATTTTAGTAGATATGGAATAGTTAGAACTAATTTGATACTGAGCACTTAATAATTAATATTTAATGTTAGAACTAATTTGAAAATTCTTTGCTAAACGATAGAAGACTTGTCTAATCAAACAATATTTTCTAAAAAAGAGCTCTGATTACTTCAAATTCTCGATATTTTTTTTAAATGACACCAGAAAGAAGACAATATTAAACAAATTCGAGATTTACTTTAATGTTAAGACAGAAAAAATTGTTATGCATAATTAACTGGCAAAAAATTAATTTTTTGTTGTTGCAACAATCAAATTTGATTAACGCTACGCAAAAAAAGATAGAAGATATCTGAATAACATATCAAGCGTTCAACGTGACTTAAAAGCAGGCATACAAGCGAATGACAACTGAGTTCGGCAGATTTAAATGCACTAAAATATAGAATAATTTTTAGTTCTATGGCTAAACAAACCTTTGTTGATACAGAAGCCGTGTCTTTAAATATATTATCTCGATTTGTAAAAGCTTTGCTTTGGTCGTTACTTTCCTGATCAAATGTAACCCCGATTCTGACGATATTCATTTTATAATATAAAACTTATATACATGCTGGAAAGCGTATAAGATATGCAAATATTTAATTTAAGAGCGGATATAATTATAACTATAAATGCGTATGTTTACACACGGCAAAATGATTATGCGTTGCATAATAAAATCATCAAAAAATTGCGATCTTTGTGTATGAATGGTCTACACCGAAAATAGAAAATGCGAATTTCATTTTGTAACTTCTGACTCGTTTCAGGCCTTACGCCCTTTTGGCCTACCCTGTAGGCTTGGTTGGTGTGAATTTTCCAACGTTAGTTTGCACAATTCGCATTATTATTGCAGAAGGAATTAATGATTCGTACATTGATTACTTTTATGTAACGAAATCAACACCAGCATCAATGGAAAAACAAAACTTCACACACTTTTCACTTTCGTTTTGTACTATTCGTACACATGGGGGATTTTTTATTAGGAAATAGACGATGTCAAACAATTTTTTAACTGATTTTTTCCAATTTCTAAATTCCATTTTCTGCCTTTAGAATTGCTACGAGTATTCTTATTGTGTAGCATATATTCCTTTTGAAATATGTATATACCATTTTTGTATCTGTAACTACATCCTTTAACAGTCTAAATTGATGCATGACTCTATATATATTCTCATTACTTATCATAAAATGAAATTTTATAGTGCATCCAATATCTATACTTTGCATTGGAATGCATATTACTCTTATCTCGTTGGCTGTCAACATTTCAATGCTTCTAACTCAACTTTTATATCAATTTTAATTACCCTGCCTTGATTTGTTAAATTTAGAATTTTTAATAATTGTTTCCAAAATACCTTTGGATTATTTATTTGTCTTTATCTATTTTTGTATTAATAGAAATCTTTTTTCAAATTTTAAAAACAAATTTTAGAAATCTTTTTCTCTTTCTTGACACCTTCCTTTTTTAATCCGATGTTCCACGCTCTCTGTTCTCTACAGAAGCAATTTTTAACTTATTTCTCAAAGAAAAAACATGAAGCATTAAGAAATTGAATCCGCCCATCCATGATTTCAGCTACACCAAGCAGAGCATCATGTTAAAATGGAAACACGTTTTCTTTTAAAACATAAATAACACAAAATAATTTTAACTGCTCTATATTAGACAGCAGCGGCCTTGCCAAATGGTTCACTTTCAACCAAATAATTTATGTAAAATATTATATTTATTTCAGTTTTATGAAAATTGCAAGTTGATCTGCGTTTATCCTCAGAACTTCATAAATAGAAATGAATTTATTCCAAAATTTCTAACAAGAGTTGAAAAAATACCTTATTTTAATCTTTTGCTGAATTTTGAATACCTTTTGCTTGAAATTTCTGATAATCATTTTGCAGGTTAGAAAGTTAGTATTGGATTTAAGCTTTGAATTTGAAAAGCAACTTCTCAATAACAATTGGATGGATCGAGAAACAAAAAAAGCAGCACTTGAAAAGGTAGGCAGTGATGAAAAATTCATTATTATTCTTTGAAAGACATTTATTATTAATTAAAGATTCAATTATTAAATAATTATTAATTTATTTTAATATATTTTAAATAAAGATAAAAAAAAGGGCAAATCCTTGTTTCATCTTTGAATCTCTTAATAGAAATAAATAAAATTAATGCTTTAATCTTTCCATTTTTTTAAAACTATATTTAACCCTTTTTTTTATCAAACATTATTCGACCTTCACTTTCAAGAAAATTGAAATGTAAGATGAAACACTTATTTTATAATATATATATATATTACTGTGTAACATTTTCAGTTCTTTTTTATCATTTTCATTGCTTGCGTTAGGATTTTTCATAAATTGCCCTCTTAAAATTTACTGCCACAACATGGAACTGTGATATTCTTATTTATCTATGAGGATACTAAACATTCACAATGACTCTAAATAATAAAAAAAATCATAATAATTGCATGTTGCAATAAAGAAAAGAGAAACCGATGGCTTACATAAAACATAACTCCATCAGATACCATTAAGTTAGTTTTTTTCTTTCAGATGATCAGTCTTATATTGTATACTAGGATCAAAAAATTCAGGAACTTTAAAAATATTTTCCAAATATAAATGAAATATGCCATTTCCCGTAGATCAAGAAAACTGAAAGGTTTAAGAAAATTTCATCTAGTTTAAGTACTTACAACGCAATATCACATAATTAATGATTACAGGCATTCAAAACTTCCCTTCATGGGAAAAGTCAAATCAGGGGAAAGAGCTTCATCACAATAATGTGCAGGCTCACAAACCATTTTTGGTGTCAGATTACTATCGAAACATCAAATTCCATCAAATCCGTAACCAATAGCTAATGGTGAAATTAAAATCTGCCTAGAATAAAAAGCTCTCCTTACATTTTCATCCCTTCATGAATACATATTTCAATTTGAACTGCAGTTCAGGTTTCTCAAAGCGAACCTTTTTCCTACCAAGAACGCTTCTACATTTTTTTAACATTGAAATTTTGCATTTTTAATACTATATTTGCTTTGCATGTATATTTATGCGTATAAATGTATCCATACTTTTTTATTCATTTACTTCTTTAATAAATTATTTTATTTTACACTTCTTTTTTGTTTTTTTTTGTATTTATTTTGTTTCTTCCCCTTAACTTTTATATTATTTTGGGTTTTTTTTTAATATTCTCTGAGCTGTTAAACCCATTTTTGTCTTTCTCATAAGATTTTTTTAATAAACTCTTAATCATTTCCTTTTCTTTTCATTTGATAGCTAATTAATAACTAAATAGAAAAGCATAATCCCGAGCTAAATAGCAATTTAGTGTAGTAGTTTATGATAGTTTAACTAAACGCTCTGTACATTAAAAAATTAACGATCTAATAGCGGTTTTTTCCCAAATACTTTCTTCTCTTATCGTTTATTCTTTCTACTTCTTTCTTTATTTTTCTTTCACTTTTCATATTGTTTGTTTTATAAACAGCGTTTATTCCAATCTCACAGTTTGTCCATTTTCTGTTTTTATTTCGTGATTGTTTTCGTCTTGTGCATTTGTGTAATTTTGTCTATTCAAAGTTCTTGTTATCAACATATTTATGTCAAATTTTGTAACACAAAAGAGCAGAGTCCAGCCTCGTAAGCCCGATACTGATCAATCTTCCTTAAGAATTTAATTTAAACAATTAAATTTCGATGCTGATAGACTAGAGAGAACCGAGAAAGATCATTACCCTCAGGGGCTGTGATTTATCTTCAAGTTCACGATACTGCTTAAATAACCATATAGTTGCTTACTGCTTAACAACCTTATAGTTGCAGGAGGATATTACGTAGTAATATATTAAAAGAATAAATAAAGCCAAATCCAGCTAGAAGACCACCAAAAATAACTAACTATTTATATTCACGTATTACTTCAATTACATTGAATATATATTGTCACTCAAATAGTATTTGTATAAAAATGTTACTTACAATATATATTTTGCATTTAATCAAATGCATTTTATTTTTCTATCCCCTATTCTTAAAAGAAATATAGAAATTAAAACTCCGATGTCATTGCGGTTAACAAATTTCTTATAAGTGCTCCAACACTTGCTGTTGGATTCGCAGTTAAAAATCCACACTGCGTAATAAAATTTAATAAAATACTATAAAACGCAAAATAGTTGCCATAAATTCCAATCATTCTCCTATGGCAAGTCATCCTTATTTTACTTAGTAGCAAAGTAAATCTTTCCGTTGATATGACAGATATTTATGGACTTAAATAATAATCAATTAATTTTTTTTATGAGCAACAGATTTTGTAACCCAATTTCGCTAATAAAATCAAAGACTTTACATGCAAAATGTCAGCATCAATCTCTTAATAATGGAGAGCACTTATGGATCTATTTGACCTATCAAATATAATAATTAAACGAAAAATTTATAGTGACATCTTCAAATCTCGATTCATTTTATAACTAATTATAAGTATTAAAAAAAACTAAAAATGTACTAGGATAGAACCGACACAAAAAGTTTGATATAAAAATGTGAGCTAGAAATAAACAATTTGTACTATCATTTTATATATAAAGTTCGAACTATACTTATATTTGCATATATTTCCAGTTACGTGCGATGAAAGTAAATGTTGGATTTCCCGACTGGATAACAGATGAAAGCAATTTGGATGATTTTTACATAAAGGTATTCCTTTATAATTGCATTTGCATTATGTTCAATATGTGTTGTGAAAAAATTTTCAGTAGGAATTTATCAAATGACAACATAATCGAATTTCAATCATTAATCAGACAGTTTTCAAAATAATCAAATATATATAATAAATGTCTAAACATAGAAACATATCAGGAAAATAGGTCAGAGTAACAATAATCGAATTTCTTATAAGGTTTCAAAGAGTTCTATCTCTTCCCTTCCAAGCACAAAGAAACTATTTTGATAGGATGTATATCAACGGCTTCTGTTTATCTCAATTCGATAAGAATAAACATTAGTAAACGATTAGATATTTTGGCTATATGTTTCAGACAATATTGAAGATATCATTTTAATTAATTATGATTTCTTGCTAAGAAAAACCAGTAGCATTAAAATGAAAAATAATACTGAAACATCCTTAGACAAAATGAAATGACAATTATTTTAACAATCAAACATCAAAGAAGCATACAGATGGCTATCAAAATAATGAAAATACCTGTGAATAAAAGTGAAATTTAATATTGAACTTAATATGTATTAATATATAATCCTAGCTACCAGTTTTTTTAATATTAAAGGTATATATCATGGTTGCATAAGATAGTTTCAATAAAGTTGTATGCTTCTTGGATTTTTGTCGTAATCATAAAATGTCAGACCTCACTGATTTTCAAAGAGGTCAAATTGTAAGAGCCAGAATAGCTGGAGCAATTGTGACAGAAACATCCCAGCTTTTAGGGATTCCCAGAAATACGATGTCTAAAGTCATGAAAGCTTACACACAGCGAGACAAGACAAACTCGGCAAAGCCAAATAGTGGACAGAAAGAGAATTTGAGTTAGAGACCGACGGGTATTGAAGCTAATTGTAATGTCTAGAAAGAAAAGAATGACAGCCAATGTGATCATAGAGTTCAATCAGCATCTGAATCTACCATTATCAATAATTACAGTTAGGAGGCATTTTCATAAACAGCACATTGATGGCTGAACAGCTATTCCCAAGCAACTTGTCACAGATGTTATGCTAAACGTCGTCTACAGTTGTGCAATAACAACAAAACCTGGTCGATTGGTAAGTGAAAGACAGTTATATGGTTAGACGAATCATCTTTTACACTTTTCCTCACAATAGCACAGATACACGTTTGGCGGACACCTGCATAAACGTATTATCGTGACTGTCTTCTTCCGACTACTGTCAGGCATGAAGGTGGATTTAACTTGTGATTGCAGCCGTGTTATGGTTTTCTATTGATCCAATCGTAACCATGAAAGAAAGATTACTGTGGAGAAGTATAAAGAAGTTTTAGCTGACCAGGTCCATGCTGTGAGGCAAACTTTGTTTCCTGCGGGAGATGGAATTTTTCAGGATGATACTCCTTTCTTGCTTAATACAGCAGGACTTGTCTAATCATGGTTTGATGAACACGAGGATGATGTAAAGCATTTACTTTGGCCGACACAGTCCTCCGACCAGAATATAATCGAACCGTTACGATCTATTTTAGAGGGTTCAATCCGGAATCGATATCCTCCACTTGAATCTCACCCGAAACGTTCACAATATCTCCATGAAGAATGGTACAATATTCCTCTAAACACTATTTAGCACTTGTATAATTCGATTCCTAAGCGAATCGAAGCTATATTATATGCCAAAGGTAGTTTTAGGTCTTATTAATAGAGATTCTTGTATTTATTTGTGGTATTTTCATTATTTTGATAATCGCCTGTACTTCAACGGTATGAAATATCTACCAGAATACCAAACATTTAATAACTCCTCATCACGTTATCTGAAAAGAGGATTTTTTGAAAAATGTCTCATATATATATTCCATTGTACATTTTATATCTGTTTTGAATGCTATTTTCTTCTAGAAACATTTCCCTGCATTTGTTTCCCCCGATCTCAACAGATTGAAATTCACTTTAATTAAAGAGATAAATCAAATGATTATTTAAATTAGTTCCAAAATATTAAACAAATTGAAAAATGATAAATATAAAAATTCAGTTTAATAGGGGCAAGTATCATTCAATCACCATTTAAGATTTAAATACCAAATACGAATTTCTTGAAAATAGATTCCCTTTGTTATATATATATCAGTAATGAAAATCTTAGCTTTGAAATTCCGAAATGCATTTTATTGGTCACATGGATTGAGTTAATTTAGGTTTCAAGATGCTAAATGTGTTTTACTGATCTTGCAAGATCTGTTGATTTACACTTTCTTTATCAGACAATAAATATTAAATAATCGGAAAGATTACTCCAAATATTTGAATTCAATGCGATTCTATCGAGGGTTTCGAAAATGGGCAGTAATCTTTTACTGATTTTAAAAAATTAAGTTAGCTACTCTGTAGAATTTAAAGATCATTTCAAAGCTGAGCTAAAATTTGAATACTAAGAAACGCTTAGCCTCCGAAAAAAAACCCATTTAAAACAGAATATTTAAAAATAAGTCTTTAATCTACTAACTAAATGAAAATATATTTACACATGCAATTAAAAAATGATTAGTTCCTAGATATTGGATTACGAGTAAAATATGGATTTTGATTGCGTTTGGAATACAAGATTTATCATTTTAAATATTTTCCGCCGCTTTTTTTTCTCCCAAACTAAGATCTTATTATGACTGCCAGAACAAAATTTAGTTGTTCTAGAAATCATAACATCTTTAAATGTTTTAATACTATATAATTTTTTCATAAAATTATTTTCTACGTATCTTATTATTGTATTTAATGCAGTTTCCAAACGATACATTCAATAATGCGAAATGTATAATTTTGGACGCCCAGTTGTGTATATATAATCAAAATCTTGTGTTGACATCAAAGATATATTTCACTTTCTTTTTGGTTTTAAAACAATACCTGACTTGTAATTAAAAAATAAAATTTGAATAATATAATACAGAGTTCAATCAGATCGAAGCTGAAGCTTCAGGTTTTTATAACGTTTAAAAACACATGGAAACATTTTTGCTGTTAATATATCTTCAGATCAATTAATTTACAACTGAATTATGTATCAGATTTTCAATCTCTATCTCTACTAATAACAAAACAAGTTTGTGTGATTATTGAACCAATCGTTTCTAAATTTTGAATCGGCATGCTTTTCTAGACGTAGAAAGAGGAACGTGAAACTCGATGCAATTTAATTACAATTATGTACATTTTAACATTTTCCCACATTTAAAAAAGAAAATATTATTTTAACCCTTAACACTTAAGAAAATATTATTCAAGGAAAATTATTTTTACAACATTTTAAAAGAATAATCATCTCGATTAACTAGAATGGTAAGTATTGCAAAACTTATTTTAAATATAAATAGCAACTATACTTTTATCATTTTAATAAAATTCGAACTAATTTCACTATTTCGCCAAATTTTTAAATGATTTGTTCTTCTGTTAAAAATGATACAAAAATATCCTCAGTTTTTCAGCAAGCTTAAATGCTCATTTTTTTGGGAAGATAATCCTTTTTTTTTTCATATAAATTAAATTCTATTTTGATCTTTTGTTATAAATAATGCTTTCAGCAAATCTAAAAGTAAAGTATGTTTCAAATTTTAAAATTGATTCATATAATTAAATTAATACTGTTAATATTATGGATAAAACAGCTGGTTGCTTAAGGCGGCTACTTCTAAATAAAGCTCATAACATAATTTACAGTTTGATAAAATTGAGATTTTTTGGACACACTATATCCCAATTAATCCATTAAATCAAAGATTATAATTTATTTGCTTTTATTAATAAAAACAAAAAGTCAAAAGCCAATAAATAAAAAAAAATTCACGCTTTATATTAAAAGGAATCTTTTATAGAATTTCATCTAATTTCATTATTTCAGACAAATATGCCAACAATGGAAGATGAAGTGTTTGAAAACGATCTCAAAATCACTCAATATAGAATAATGCAATTAATAAAATCTTTGAGAACAATGCCTAAGAAAGAAGAGTAAGTACTAATTTCTGTTTTTATGTAAAGAAAATGTATTGTGCAACTTTTAAGGAAATAACAATATGTAAGTGCTATGCAAGTAATATGAATACAATATACTAATTACTTTTATAAAAGAATTTTGGTTGATTCTAAAAAGATACATATTTTAAAATTACACTAATATTGATATTTTTTTTTTCAAAAAAAAAGATAATGAAATTTATATGATTCTAATAAAATGCGGAAATTCCTCGCATTTTTGGGATATTATTTATTGATGGCGGAAATGTAAAAATGAAAATAAATAATGCTCAACAAATAAAAATACATCCCATGTTAGTATTTGTATCTAAAGGATTTCATTTCCATATTTTATAACCTTAGAAACCTTTTATTAATATTATAGATAAGTTAAGGTCCAAAACGTATGAAGTAAAAATAAAGCTGATTAAAGAAAAATGAACGAATGCCATGCATATTATAATTAAAGAAATATTCTTCTATTACATATTATCTCTTTTAATGCATAAAATAATCTATCTCTAAACAATATATACGTACTCCTGTGGGTTGTATTTAAAAGCGCACTGTCACTGAATGGACATTTTTATTTTACACAGGTCACGTGGCAACAGAAAACAATATTAACTCTGCGGAAGCCCCCGGAACTAAAACCGTATAGTTTCCTGAATATTATTTCTTTTCACAAAAAATGATATTTTACATTTTTTTCTTTCATGTTCAAAAACATCGTCCAATCTGCTTTACCCATCCTTTAAAAAAATATTATAATTGCTCTCCTAATCAATTTTAGACTCCTCAGATTTGACTAAGCACAAGAAAACATCCCAAATTTTCTGCCATGTACATATTTCACAATATTTTGGGGGAAAAAATCAACAATTTTGATGCAGATATTCAGTTTGTATTAAAATTATAATTTATTTCAAAAATTAAATTTATAAAGGAGTTTTGATGCATTTATTTTCATACAAGCATTCAGTGAATTTGTTCGCTATTTGAAATGTTCTGTTTTCTTCACTAATTGACATTCCTGCTAATTATTGATATAAAACGGATTAACGTCTATTACTATTAAAATGAAGCTTCTTAATTGACGTATATCATGTAAACACGAGTTAATTCCATTCTCTGGTTAACAGAAAAAATGCTATAAATGGAAAACATACCAATATTGTAAAAAGCGGCTTTTGCAATTCTTCGCTACAAATGGAAACTAAGCTTTACGTGGAACTAAGCTCTTTTATGAAGATATATCTGTACAATTCCGGAAAAAAAAATTTATTTCCTTTTTCGCCTTGAAAGGAATAGCAAAATGATATTTGATATTCTCAAAAAGTATTTAAATAAATATGTTTTCGAGCTTAGAAGAATTTTAATTTCTAAAATTAAATATTAAATGCTTCCTAATATTTTATTCATCCTCATATGAAGTTTCTTATTGCTATTGTACTAGAATTTATTGTTTTCCTACGCAGCTGAAATATTTTCTTCCGAAATTCCAATGTCTTAATTTTTCCATTTTTACCACATACATAATTGCAAATAACCAAAGAATTTTGCAATAATTTGCAAAAACATTACTCACCAAGCAGTTGATCAAAATTCCTGAACAATTTTATTGCATGACATTTTTTAACATTATTTACAATTTGAAATAAGTAGATTTTCAAAAGTTTCTGAAAGACCTTTATATCAAAGCAAATATAACTAATAAAAATTGAGTATTTTATTTTAGCCAATAATAACCTGAAATAATGTCAGTTCTTATGGTAAAACGTTTAAAATTTCAAATATTGTCTTATAATTGTTTTATTTCTGATTTATAGCACCCACTTATTTACCGCAATAGAAAGTTAAAGCGTTTAGATAATCTTAACATTTAGAACTAATAGTAACATAAAATAAATTCAGAATTATAAAAAGAATTATTTAAAAAATAAAAATGATTTTGAACATTGGAAATAGTTAATACTATGCAATCAAATGTATACCAAATATACCGATCCTTTATATACATACTAACGTGATGAGATACGGTGGCGTCTGATATGAATTTGTAACATTCCATCAGGGAATGAATAACTCAGTTTCTCTTTCATTATTTTAATATTCTCTTTAATATTAAGATAGTTCCTAAGTATATTTTATTTACAAACCTTATAAATTGAGTAAGTTTTGCCAATCAACAAAATTTAATTAAAATTTCTTTTGATAAAATGCATAATCACATAATGATAAATTATTCTTTTTTATGAAATATTGATTTGCTGGGTATTTCTTTTTTGAACTGCGAATATTTCCGAATCAATTTATCACATTTTTGGAACAATCATCATTAAAAATGCTATATAGTTTAAATTTACGTAAAAGTGCTACAGAAATTTACAAATATTTTTGATTTTCTGTCGAGAACTGGTTAAAACGAAAGAGTTGGATGTTCTAAAAATTATCAAAATGGAAAGTATGAATTACTTAGAATATGCTGATTATTTAACCCGGTTGTTAATTTATTTAAATTTCTATTACAGTTATTATAATTTTAAACTTTTTAAAATATACTCATATTAAAGTATATTCCTGTGAATATTGTTAGGTTTTTCATTTCAATATTTTTAATATAACATGCTCTAAAGTTTTATTTCCTTAGATGGCCTATGTCTCCAACTATAATTAATGCTGCTTACAACAGAAACATGAATTCTATAAGTAAGTGTTTCAGAACGTGTAACGAGTTTTTATTTGAAAAATAATTTTTGATTTTAAGCTCAGTACAAACTATGAAACGAAAACGCTATTTCATTCAGCTATACATAAGTGCAGATTTTCAGGGTTGTTATTGAAATAATGAATAAGGAAATAAATCCAACTTTAAAGAGTTTTACATTTTTAAATTAGATTAATTTTAAATTAGCTTAATTACATAAAACTGCTTAAGGGTAAATAATAACCAGATTTATTATATTGCATGTTGAAAGATTTCGTTATTGTAGGAAGTCTGACATTCAAATTCTGCACAGGTGAAATCACAACAGCCGAAAATATCATTAAAATGCTGCAAGTTTTTTAGGAATATGTAAAATATATAAAAATATTTTGCAGGACTCGTTATCGAAAATTAAAATAAATAACGACGTTATATGGGAAATTAAAGAAATGTTAGTAGGTGAATAATTTATAGATATTTTACATGAAAGCTCATATATTATAAGTTACATATCGATTTTTTCGAAGAAAAAAAAACATTTTAAATAGCATCGTACATTTTAACCAAATTTTGAAAAAGTAGTAAAATTATAATGAAATTTTTTGTTTACCATGCAATTCAATGCATGATTAATGGTAAAATTTATTCCCATCGTGCTTATTTTGATTCTCAGAATCAACAAGCTCTTTCTTATCTTTTTTAAACTTTCTTCGTTTCTTTTTACTGTTACCTTTCATTAATTGCGTGTTATATTTAATATCTTCTCTATAAAATGTGATGCATCACTTACCATCCTATATTCAGATATTTTAAGTTAAGGGCTTACTGTCGTTTCAAAATAAAACAAAATTTCAAAAAGACAAAACCTCCAGAATACTTTAATAGGAATGACAAAATATTAAAAATTCGATAAACAAACAAACAATTCGATAACAAAATATTAACATTCTTAAATAAGCTATCAAATGGAAGTCATAAAGTAGTAAATCTCAAAAAATAAGTAATATTATATAAGTAAGAAAGGAGTAGGTGTTTCACGGTATGACGTTTCCAAATATCAGAAATTTTCCTTTTTCTCTTTTAACAAAATTTCATGTACTTCTTTTTTTTTTATTTGTACAGTGTTATTTTTGTGAAGTAAGTTTAGGTTATAAAATTATCTAAAGTTTTGTTTTAGCTTTTCCTGCGGCATTTCTCCAACTGCCTTTATATAACAGTTCATTACCTAGGTAAGCAAAAATTTGAATATACATACATTCCTATTTGAAACAAAAGGAATTACACTCACAAAATATTTAATACTTTTACAGATATTTCAATTACGCTGCAATTGGTTCTATCATCGGACATGAAATCACTCATGGTTTTGATAGTGAAGGTAAGTTATTTCTCTTTTAATTTACATGAAACAATAAGAATATGCCAGCATAATTTTTAAAAAATAGAAATAATTTCTTTCACATATATCTCATATGATTTTATTTTACTCAACACAATCGAGAAAGGCGGGGGGGGGGGATGAGTATGGATTTAGTCAAAATGCAAACAAAGAATAGGGAAGTATGTATATTGTCAAAAAGTACTTAAAAGTCAGTTTATCTGTATTTTAGATAAATTATCTTTAACAAAAAATTATATGGTATTTTAAGTACTTCAACAAACAGTATATCTGACTGCTACAAAACCAATACATTATTGATCACTTTAAAGCACAGGTATTTTATAAAAGTTTGTATTCAAAATTATTCCATACTACACATTTTATAGGGAATTTTGCTTTGCCTTCATAACTCCCTTCAGTAAAACAACTGGTGTTAAATATCAGTAATAAAACAATTTTTCACTTTTAAATTTCGGAATTTTTGAAATTTCAAAATTGCGTACACCACCGTGGCACTCACTTTAAACAACCAATCATACACAAAATTATTATTTTTAGCAATCACTCGCTTTCTGAAATATTTTAAATAGATCGACTACATAGATATTTTTGAACTTTGTACAGTTTTTTTTTCTTACTAAAGATTAAAAGGAGCTTGAAGAACACTTACCTTCAAAGATTTTCAATCCACGTACTAGCAGTAAATCTCTGAGCACCTGATTTCACTGCTCTAAAATAACAAAAAATAATCACTTAGAAGTAAGATGTAGTTTATGTATCCAGCAGTTTTTATGGCTTACCATTAAGTTTTATAGCATATCACTTTTAAAAGTGCTCCCGCTCAGGGTAAGTATTTCGCTATGACATTGAAAAAATCCTCGGTTGATACTGAGCCCCTCAATAGTGATAAAGCAATGAGTGGTTGGAGCTTCCACCAAATTGTGTAAGCACCACCTTGTTTAATCTTCAGCTGTACTGAATTGTTACTGCGTCGTCCAATTGCCAATTGAAATATATAGCTTGGAAGCAAATACAATTCGTTCAGCTAAACGCTATAAAAAAACAGCCTGGACAATTTTACGAACAAGAAGAATTTTCTAATCCCACAAATGCTTTTTTTTTATAACGGAATTCTATGATGAGCAAAAAAAAAAGCAAAATATTGACGCTTATTTGTTTTAATCACAGGTTCTGAAAAATAGAAAAGGAAAAAAATTAGTGTTATCGGTTCGCTAAATTCTCTAACATAAAAAAATACAACTATGTATTACATTTTTGTACTTCTTTTGGAAGTAGAACATAATGTGAAATAAGCATAAAGAAGTTTTTATTATTAATGTGGAAATAACCTTTTAAATTTGAGAGTAGCATGACTGCCATAGAATTTACCAAAACTGTCTTTTAACGATAATTTCAATTATTTTTGAAGGATCTCAATTCTTGCGATCGCTAGATTGTACATTCAATATAGATCTCAATTTTAGATTCTGGTATACAGCTCCCATGAATGACGTGGTCTCATAAACATTGTTATAGTGTGTATCCAGTCAAGTTTTTGTCAGCGTGAGACGCAAGCAGATGAAATAAAGAAGGAGCGTTTCGTAAAATATAAAACATACAGCAAAAAAAAAAAAAACTTGAAATGAACGTAATTTGTAAATTCAGTCTCCATTTTGTTAAGATGGCATTTTCAGTTCGCTGAACTGATCTTTTGGTATTTTATTGCTCTTTTAAGAATGAGGAAATCAACAGACGCACACTACCACAAATTTTACTTTATTTAAACAATGTTTATGTTTTCCATTACATTTCAGAGTAAAATAATGGGTTAACATTTTACAATTTCAAGTAATAGCATATTCCAAACTTTAAATTTCTACCGATCCAACGGTGAAAATATGCATATATATAATTTCAGTTATATAATGTTATGCGATACCATGTAAATTTAGTAGTCATTAACTGGAAAAAACCTATGTTGGAAATTTTAGCAGAAAAATATTATAACGTGAATGGTATGACTTAACCCACAACCAAAGGCTTACACAATAGGTTATAAGACAAAATAGGTCACTTTGGAGAAACGTGAAGCATATGTAAATATGCCTGTTATCAATGGATGCGCAGTATTAGAATAGTTTGCTTTTGCTGTCGCTTTTCATTGCATTATTCCTTTCATATTTTTTTATTATTTTCGTTTACAAATAATAAGTAAATGTTATAGTTTTATTCATTTTGTTTATTAACCAAATTATGTCCTCTTTAACATCAGAAGAAACCCCGAAAGATTTCTATTAAAATATATCTGTAAATAATTACTTGCTCATCTTCAGAATAAAATAAAATAAGAATGGGATGTATAATCCCAAAAATTTCTATTTACCTACCAATTTCAACCAGAAAAGTATAAATTATTTTTAAAATAGGTATATGGAAATTTGTCACTTGATGTGAAAGATCTAAAATTATGATACAAATTATTTCACACAAATTTTAACAAAAATGTTGTTGTTGCATACTGTGTTACTTTGTTGCTCGTGCCTTTTCAAACAAACATAACTGCCAGTTATGGAGAATCAATGCAACATCCATTTAAAATGAAATTTCAATTCATGCAATAAAAAGCCCAAATTAGAAAATCAATCTGAACTACATTTTGCTCCATTGGTATAGCAGGATTTCTAAACACTGAGCTCGCTACACGGTATCCCTATATTATTATTGTTTTGTTTGTTTAATTTCGGTATTATTCTAAATTCTCTGTAAATATAAAAGTATAAAAAATAACTTAAAATTTTATTTAAATCATAACTATTATGAGAGAGAAACCTTTCTCATATGAGTCCTGTATGCAAGGGATGGTTCTAATTTTTTTTCAAGATATTAGGAAAACATAGTTGTAAGTTTTAACATCAACAACGAAAGAAAGTTTATAATTCTACGGTGCAGAAAATTCGAGGCTAATACAATTTTGTCTAATCTTTTAGAAAACAGGGTATCCTGAATATGAAAATGCCTTTATTGATTTTTTTTCGGCACTACACATGCGCAAATCTATAAAGTTTCCTTCTTTTTTCTTTATTTATCCAAAAAAATTAATTTTGTTGAACACAAAAGAATATGAAAAAATTGATATAAATATAAAATTATAATTGGAATAGTGATACATGAATTATTTGTCCTGAAATTTTGCTGTGACAATGCCGATATAACTTCGGTTTCAGTACGTCATAATTCAGAAACAAATAGGTATGTAGTGTTAATTTTTTTAAAGAACCCTTTAAAAGATTCATAAAGGTTCATACCTTTGGAAATTACATCGTATACTATATAAATTTAATTACAATAATGACAAATTAAGGTAATTTTTAGGCAATATAAATTTAGTTTTGAAGTTATATTTTAAAATGCAGATATATTTATGTATGGTATTCTTATATTTAAATGTTATACTCTTTGGAAACTTTCTACATACTTAAGTGTTATACTAATTCTTTCAGTTTGTTCTTATAAAATTTATTAAAATGCTTTGGTTTAGTAAATAAATAAATAGGAAGAATAAATTAATTGCTTGAAATGCTAAACCAGCAAATGAAGAAAATATCGTTCTTTAAATTTCTTACAATTATCATCCTTCTCTTACATGGAAATTTATTATTAAATGATGGGGTATGAAAGCTTTTTCTTCAACAGAAAAGGGTAAGGGCAAATTGTCTACTGAAATTTGAGAAAATAATCTATAAGCCTTTTCTTAGATCGCATCTCTTAAACATTGGATTGCCGATAGCATGCTCATTGGAGAAAAGAAAATCTGTAATTATATTTTAAAATTCACCACTAACTGATAGAACTGTAGATTATTATACATCAGGCAATAAATTATAATTTTTGATTTCATGCTTTCAATTAAAAAATTATTTCACTCAATTTCACAAAAAATGTAATAATATTTTTAATTTTATTTAATGAAAAATTTCTACAGATTTTAAAATTTTAGACTTTTTGACTAATTTTAAAAACAAATTAACATAGAATAAACGTTACGAAAATCAAGACTTTCATTTGATACATTTGAATTAATAGATAGATAAAGTTGTCTTAAAACCTTAACGAAAAATACTTCTGGTAAATCTATCTTAACTTCAGTTTTTATGAGCAGTGAAATTTGAGAAAAACTGGTAATTTCATTTTATTTTCGTTTTCTTTGGAAGAGCCTTGTTTCAACACAAGTTTTTGATAATTAAACTGAAAGATGAAAGTTTTTATTACTTTTAAGAAGGCTTTTGCCTTTTACTCCAGTTAACGTCATTCAGATATTAAAATTAGTCGGATGCTGGATATGCATAACTTTATAACATAATTTGGGAAAGAAAACAAATATGAAGCAGGAAAAAAAACCCAAATATTCATTTTTGGGTATTAAAATCAATAAAAGGGTCTCTCTAAATATTGAACTAATTCACTGCGTGCAAAAAATTTTAAAGTGAGAAAAAAACTGATAAATTTCAAGTTAGAAGATAAAAGTCGTATTTTTACGTTTATCTTAAAGTTACTTATTTTTTACCTACACCAAAAAACCCTGCCTATACGATGTAAAACACTGTTTAGGAAGTTAGGCAACTTGAATTCCTAGCAGTTACATTACTAATTTTGTAACATTAATACATACAGTTACAAACGCAAACTTTACATAAGCATTGAATCACACAATATACAAAAGGCTGCATCATAAAATCCAAAAATACTTTAAAAACGGATATTTATGGAAGATTTAAAATGTTTGTAACATTATGAAATCAAAATTCATGTATATTGTCACGTAGGTTCTTTAGTATGGAACTCAATGACACACACAAGAAGTAGAGCTAAACCAATTTATTAACTCAACTCTGAACTGAGAACATAGTGACTGACAGATCTGCTTTTATACTAGCAGGGAAAGTTCCAGAGTACTTTTCTGGAGACAATAAGAAAAGTCCAGAGCACTTGTCTGGTAAACTAAAGAAATGTCCAGAATCTTCTGGAACATGAAATAAAGGAAGACATAAAATCAAGGAATTAAATATTTACACAGACTGTGAATCGCATTGTCTCTAGCGGGATTCGAACTTACGATCTCTTGATTAAGAGACCAGTGCTATGACCATTCGGCCATGAAGAGTCGACTGCATCTTTTCAATGCGGCAATATGAAATATATAAAACCTACCATTTACGATACAAAATACATTATAGCAATTTAGACCACTAAATTAATTTATAAAAATGAAAATTTCATTGTTTTTAAAAATTAAAACCCCCAAATTTGTTATAAAGAAAGGACGGTTCACTTTTTTCGGAAGAGTTCTTGCTATCAGAACTTTGTAGAGGCAACTGTAAATTCTAAAAAAATCTTTCAGTTTCGGAAGACATCTTTTGATGGTTATTAATATTTTTGGTCGTGGGATTTTGTTTCCCACAGAAGACCTATTTAAATGAAAATGTATCGTAAAAATTCACTCAAAAACATAATGGTCTATGTCACCCCTTGAACCATATTTACAGTTTTGCTGAATATTGAAAAGAAATAAGATATAAACAAGGAATCACAATTTATTAAAAAATAAAATACCCATTTATTAGTGATATAATTAAATTAGAAACAGTAGGCTCAATTAAGCCTTTCACCCAAGCTTTCGTTTTAAATTTATCCAATAATTCTTGCGGTTGTTTAATATAATTGTTTTAATTTTATATTTTGATAAAAATTAGGGAATAGAGATATCAATTTTTTGATCGAAAAATGCAGTAGATATGCATTTATTTTAGCAAAATGATTAGTTCAATGTCAGTGACACCATTATTAATCTTAACCTAGAATAAACAAATTGCCTCTATCGCGTTGTTGTCACACACGAAATTACACGAAAGTGGATTTGAGGCTAAAATACTTCAATGGATCTATAGATGAGAAACTAGCAGCGAAGATTTTTATTTTATCTCTTTGTTAAAAGGAAAAATAGAGTGCCGCAAGCTCGGCCTGAAAAACTGAGTTATGCAAATTTACTGATAGTAATTTTTTTTTTAATTTCTCATGATCCATACAGCGAATCTTGAGTTTCCCTCTTTCATATGACATTTGACTTTAATCTTGAATTTTTCTGATTTTTTTAACTTTTTTTCTAGCTAGGATATTCACAACAAATTTGAAATAAGCAAAATATACGCTTCAGACGCTTTATATTTACTTTTTTTAAGAAATATTACGTGCAAAGTTTGAGTTGTAAGGTAGATGAGAGGAATTCGGATCAAAACATTTCGAAATATCAATAAAAAGGTTAGCAAACTGTATTTGTGAGAATTTTATTATAAGAGTAAACCGATTTCATACAAGACACTATTTAGGTCTGTGTTGAAATTTTAAGATAATCAAAATAAAGACAATATAGTAAAACAGAAACCAGAATTTAATATCCTGTCAGTTGTCCGTGATTGTTGTTGTTGTCAGTTGTCCGTGATCAGAATTTAATGATGTCAGTTGTCCGTGATTTCATACATAGGATATATTTTAACATTGTGCAGGAATGATTTACGCCATTCATCGCTGAAGTATGTACCCAAGTTTGTACATTGTAAGAAAAAAAATCCCATTTTGAAAACCTTTTCTTGCTAGATTATGTAAAATTTTCTGTATTGAATTTAAATCAGGATTTGACTAACCAATACAAAGTCTCAATACTATTAATCTGATAACAGAAGTTTGTTGTGCAAATTTCATGGTTAGACTCGGTATCTGATTCGTAGATCCAATTTTCCCTCGCCAGAAGAATTGTAACATATGTACAATAAAATGAGTTCTTGCTGTTCGTTACTTTTGCCATAAATAACAGATTTTTTCAAAAAGGATTTTTCTATCGTTTAAGATACCCAAATTCTATAATTGAACTTACAACCACATTAAAAGCTCTTCAGTAAATTTTTAATTAATGATTATATATTTATTTATTTGATCACTTTATGGCTCGCGTAAGAGTAAGAATAATCTTGTGTACAAATAATATCACCGATATGGATCAAAACTCAGGTACGCTTATGACTTTTAATAATATACGTGCATTATTCTTTTGGGAGGGGAAGGGAGGGAGGATATCTTTTGGGTACAGAACAGTTATAAGCCCAATATTTAACAAAGTAGTAGTTTTCATAAAAAAAATCAGAAGTATAATACCATCGCTTGACGAACATCAACAATCTGAATTTTTCAAATTTTGTAAGAGCAGGAAAAACTAACTTTTTGCAATCTTTAACGAATACATATTTTTTTTCCACATCTAGTATGAACATGAGTCTGGATATTCTTATTATATGTGAAAAAAATCAGAAATATTCATGATTGTTTGTGAAGAATTCAGTTTTTTTTCTTGTAAAAGCTGAAAAATTGAGTATTAGAATTAAAACTACTGGTAGTGTAGTTTGTTAAGCGACGATATGTATGAATTACATTTTTAGTATCACAGAAATAGTTTAGTTCAAAATGATTTTAGGAAACGTTCAGATAAGACATGAAAAGGTTGGACATCAGAAGTATAAAAATGTTTATATATTTAAAAGACCTCATAAAACAGTTAGTGCAAAGCAAAGCATTCATTTAGCTCTCTTGAAAAGTATTTTTCGTGACTCTTCTTTTTAAATTTGACATTATTCTGATATGCAGCAGTGTTATTTCTAATACGTGGGGGGGGGGGGGATTTGCCCCCAGTAAGATATTTTCGCTATTTTTAATATAAAATTCATTTATTATTAATCTCTTACATCTTGGATTGAAAGAATTCCATATGATGAAAATCTTATTCTTAATATATTGTAATTACTTCTTTTACAAATTTTTATAGGATTGTATCTTGCGAAATAATTTGTACAACAAACGGCCTTAGAAGGAAAAAAGAATTTGTATTAGAATTTTGTACATTCGCTTAACGTTTTAATGCTCTGAGTGTCATTATTGAGCTTCTTTATTGATACCTTGTTTTTGTTTTTGTTTTTTTCACGCTGTCTTATTTTCTAGGAAGCAAAAGAAACGCCTCTGGCGAATTATTTAACTGGTGGACAGATGAAACGAAACAAATATTTGAAAAGAAGGCGGACTGCTTTATTAAGCAGTATAATGATTACGGAGTAGGTATTACAATTTACAATTTTTAAAAAGTGTTTCCTAATTTTAATCCGTTGTCGTTTTATTTTTAACGTTTCTTTTATTTTCAGTTAGATGGTAAAAGAACACTAGCAGAAAATATTGCTGATAATGGAGGACTCCACCAATCTTATAAGGTGATCAGCATCTGTTTTTCGTTGGTTGTTTGTTTTCCTATTTTTATTTCTTACATATTAACATGTTAATTATCATCTCTATTAATAATAAAGGTGTGTGTGTGTGTGTGTGTTGTCCCTCTACAAATCACACCATTTGACCTATATCTGTCAATTTGGCACATATACACCTTTTAGAGCGAAAACGTGCGCCTCGGAGCGATTATTTTGATATTTTAATTAATTAAAAAGTAATCTGAATTTTGGCGTTTTTCCGCGATAATTTTTGAAAATATATTGTTCAAAAATGAAGTTGACACCGTTTCAAAATTTAAGTAATTGTCTTTTTAATGATACCCATTTAACAACCGTGCAAATTTTGCTGAATTTTGGAAATTTTTTTTAAACTATTTTTTGCCTGATTTTTAACAATAGATTACATTGTTGCCCTGAAATTCAAATCGTTTTTATTGTTTCATCAAATGCTTAACCCAACGATTTTCTTCCATTGATGAAAGCTAAAGGAGATGGATTCTGTTTAATATCTGTATAGTTTATAAAACAAATTTAAAAAAAGTGAAATCACGGTATCTCGAAATTTAATAGATAAATGAATCGAATATTTACATTTTTAATAGAGATGCGATGTTAGGAGTTGTGGAAAAGTTCATATTCACAATAAGCAAAACTTAACTGATACAATTAAAATAGCATGGCTATAAGGTCTGACAATGTGGGAAATTTGGTTTAGTTTAGTTATATTAAAGTCCCGTTTTAAAGCAACACCAGGGCTATTTTGAGACGGACCTCGTAATTTTGAACCACAGTCAGATGACGAGGACGACACCTGAGCTGGCATCCCCTCTCCAAACTTTCACAGCAACCAGTGGGAAATAATTTGGCGAAATCATAGACATAAAGTTATATTTAAATGATTTATTTGAAATCAAAAATAGCCTATGCCGGGCGAACCATCTAGTAGCCTGAGGCGACTAGTCTACAATATATCTCGTAATTATTAGGATGTTTTACTATATTATTTTATATATAATTCGTTTAGGGTATATAATATATTATACTCTAAACACAACACTAATAGTTTTTTTGGTTTGAAATTAGTTACATGTATATTCATATTCTATACAATCAAATGAGCATGAGCTTCATTTTATTTTGAAATGGATATCACTGATGAACAGAAAGGAATGACAATGAATGTTTACTCTATCCAACTCTTATTTAAGTAAAGAAAAGAGATTTAGTTTCTTTTAATCCCGCTATAATTAGTATTAGGGTAATGATGTATTTAAAATAACTGAAGGCCATTTTATAGTAGTATTACTTTCCATGTAGTATTACTGGAAATATTCTTGTAAACATTGAAAACTTGGATAAATCTTACTCTTCAGATTAAATAAAAGAACTTTAATGATATGCAGCTGATAAGTGCATAATAATAATGACTCCTTTTATTTTTGTACTAGCCGCCTTTGGCGACCAGCCGGTTCGCCAGTATTACCGCTCGCTACAATTTTCAATTAAATATTTTAAGTAACTGGTCTCTTAAAGGATTCTCAAGCAAAAAAATTTTAATCTTCAAATTATGATAGTCATGCCAAACTTATACTGTTTAAATTGTTTCGTTCAATTTACTATATATATTTTGCTTATTTGTTGTCATTTCCAGCAAAACTTTAACTTTAATTTAAAATGTAAATGATGAAATTGCAATTAATATTACGATATTTTTTAATAAAACCGAGCGTTTGATTTTATTTATCATCATTATTGTTATTTATTAATTTTTATTATTATTGAATGTGAGTATTGCAAACAGAATCGCTCGGTATTTAAGTATTATGTTAACTACAAAATATTTTTCATCATTTATGTTATATCTCAAATAATAATTCAACAAAAATTTCTGAGATTCAGCATAAAATTAAGTTTTTAGTTTTGCTTTCAAAAGGATTGAAATGAAATCAATAATAATATTTTGTTCCGGCCTATAAATATATTTCAAAAATTATGACGTCTAAATTTAATGCAGTAAGGTATCATATTTTGAAATATTCTGGACACACCAAATTTTAAATAAATGAATGAATGTTTCTATTTTCTACGATCATCTAAGACTTATTTATGAAGTTTTAAATGTTCAAAATGTTGAAAAAGTCAACATTTTCATAATCTTAGGCCAATTAATATTGAGAAACCTGCGCGCTGATTGGCGTATTTTCTTTGAAGCGATCGATGGAAAATCTAAAATTATCCTTTTATTATTGAATAGTCATATTCAAATTTTCATAAATCAGCCAGTTTAAGTGATTGGAAATTGAATCTTAAAAGTCAGTGATTTAGTTGATTGGAAATTAATTCTATGACCACCATGAAATCTGTGCTTTCTCTTGTGGTATATGCATTCTCCTTAATATCCGCACGAATAAAACATCACATACAAAAGTACTACATCAAACACATCAAAAGTAAACATAACATTTCAATAGTTGCCAAAAACAAAAGAGAGAAAAATGCAATTAATAAGCAGACGATATTTAGAAAAGTACAGATATTTAGACTGGAAAATGAAATTATCTGAAATTAAAAACACGCGCAGACGATATTTACAAAAGTAAAAATATTCAAACCTGAAAAGGAAAATATATAAGTTATTCCATCAATAAATGCCATAAGTTTGTTTACATCTTCATTATTTTATGAGTCATTAAATATGAAAATGGATCCGTATAGAGAGTGTAAAAGATCATAAAATAATTTTTCTTCAATTTATTTTTTAGAAAAAATAATATTTCATATTTGTTTCATTTCCTACAGACACTTGCCAAAAATTATATTTTTGTAGATTTCATTTCCAAAAAGATTTAATTTATTTTCAGTTAGAGCTTTAATCAATGTGATGGCAACACTTTGAAAAAAGCTATTTTTTTTCTCATGAATGCGAAACGTGCTTAATCCTCATTTTTAATTTTGACGAAAAAAATTATTGAAAAACAGAGTTAAAATATTTATTTAAAAATTCATTAAAAATAGAAATTTAATTTTAAGATTAAAACAGTAGTATCATTTAAAAGATAAATTTTTTATCTTTAACTTCATGTAAAAATCTTTTTTGTGCGGTAATATTTTCGGCAGTTATAGCAGAAACACGTCAAAATTTCGCTTAATTTTTAAATAAATAAAATTCTAGTTAAAATTTCGAAAAAATAACCCCCAGGTGCACATTCCCGGCCTCCAAGGTATACACGTGCCAAATTTGGTAGCTGTAGGTTGAATGATCTGGCCTGTAGAGCGCCAACACACACACACACACACACACACACACATTGAGCTTTATTATAAGTATAGATATAGATATAGATTATAAGATAATGATTGTTTTTCATATATTTGGTCAAATTTTTAACATGCTACTTCTTTATCTTGATTTTTCGTCTGTTGCTTCTTTAGATTATGCTTCCCATTTTAGTTTTAGTTTAAGAAATAGTTATTTTCTTTAATATAGATTATGAATTAAAATGCATTTTATCTTGCAGGCCTTTTCTTCATGGCGGAAGAAACAGTTAACAGATATAAAACTTCCTGGCTTAAAAGATTTTTCACTTGATCAATTATTTTTCATCACATATGGATCGGTAAATATAAATTTATTTAAATTACTTTTCACTGGATTTTTTTTATTATTAACTAGCCGACTTTGGCGACCAGCCGGTTCACCAATCTTAATGTTCGTTAAAATTTTAATAATTAAATATTTTATGTAATTCCTATTTTAATGGCTTCTTCATAAAATATTTTAAAACTTCAAATTTCAATTCACTATTAATATTATAAAGGCCTTCAGTCATAACGTAATCTGGATCTCTCTAATTTTCTGTTAGCTCCCGTAGAATTTATGCTTTAAATTAAAGTGGAAATGATTAATATGCAATTAATATAATAATATTTTTTACTGAAACAAAGCATTTTTTTTTTGTAATATGATTACTGAAAACAGAGTCAGTGAGCATTTAAACCTTATGGGCACTAAAGAATATCTTTCTTAATTTATGTAATATCTCAAGAATTTGTCAACAAAAAATTTTTTTCCGATTCATCATGAGCAGATCCATTAATTAACAATATTTAATTTCAAATGCATCAAACGCAAAGAAAATACACAGAATCGTTTAAAATAATCGGTCGAAAACAAGTAAAAAAAATTACTTAAAAAACGATTAACTTAAACTAACACAAATACAATTTAATTATAAAAGCATACAGCTAACCTAAAAATAATTTAAATCAATCCGCTTCCTTTGAAAATAGATGTAAACAATCAGAACACAATGCACATGCGTGAATTTTCAACGCCAGTTACGGTAACGCAAATATGTGAATTTTTCTACACCAATTGGGGTAACGCTATGCAGATTAGAAATTTTTAATTTTCTTTATTCTGTTTTATTTTAATCAAAAAGTTCTTCAGAATGAATCTGAAAGATCGATTAATTAACAACGTTTAATTTTAAATGTATCAAACATTAAGAAAATAAATAGAATCGTTTGAAATAATCGGCCGAAAAATGTTAAGCCTAAGCCTCATTAGCGTGGAAAAAAATGCTGAAGTCTTACTCATTTGGCGGTGGGGAAATGAAGATTTTTTTGGCGGGAAAGTTAGTTTTTAATTAATTATTAAAATTCTAATAAAAATTTCAAAAAAAAGGGACCCCAGGTACACATTCCCGACTTCCAAGGTATACACGTACCAAATTTGGTAGCTGTAGGTCAAATGGTCTTTTCTGTACAGCGCCAAAACACACACACACACACACACATTGAGCTTTATATAAGTACTAGCAGCTTTTGGCGACCAGCTGGTTCGCCAATCTTAATGTTCGTTTAAATTTTAATAATTAAATATTTTACGCAATCCCTACTTTAATAGCTTCTTCATTAAAATATTTGAAAGCTTTAAATTTTGATAGTCATATAATTTATTCATAATATTATAAAGGCCTTCAGCCATAACGTAATGTGTATCTCTCAAATTTTCTGTTAGCTCCTGTAGAATTTATGCTTTAACTTAAAGTGGAAATGGTTAAATTGCAATTAATATAAGAACATTTTTTTTTATTGAAACGAAGCACTTTTTTTTTAAAATATGAATATTGAAAACAGAGTCGCTGAGTATTTAAACCTTATGGGCACTAAAGAATATCTTTCTTATGTAATATCTCAAGAGGTTTTCTACAAAATTTTCTCAGATTCATCATGGACAGATCAATTAATTAACAATGTTTAGTTTTAAATGCATGAAACTAAGAAAATAAACAGAATTGTTTGAAATAATCGGTCGGAAGCACGTTAAGCCTTCAAACCAAGTCCGTATCCGCTGAAAACAGAGTTGTCAACAATCAGAACACAATGCGCATGCGTGAATTTTCAACGCCTATTATGGTGACGCTAATGAGTGAATTTTCTACGCCAGTTGGGATAACATTAGCGTAGAAAAAAAAATTGAAGCCTTACTCATTTTGGCGGTGGAGAAACGAAAATTTTTTTGGCGGGAAAGTTAGTTTTTTATTAATAATTAAAATTCTAATTAAAAATTTAAAAAAAAGGGTCCCTAGGTGCATATTTCCGACCTCCAAGGTATGCATGTGCCAAATTTGGTAGTTGTAGATAGAACGTTCTGGCCTGTAAAGCGCCAACACACACACACATTGAGCTTTATATAAGTATAGATAGATGATAATTGCTTCTTTATATGTTGATGAAATATTTGTAAATGTACCACTTTTTTGCGATGAAAAATAATACATCCATGTTCAAATGACTCAGACTCTTGGTTGCAATCGTGAGATATGAATTTCAAATTCCAGTTTATGCGCACATTCTTTATGCGAACAAATAAGTTTGTACCAACATAATAAAACTCTGAAAACCGAAAAAAATAAATGGCGAATAGTAGGTTTTTTAAAATGAATATTCCTTAGGAAAAGTTAAATCTCATACAGTTATTCATATTAACAACCTAAGGATATAAATTATATTTATGGCGTCTAAGCAAAATTCGGATATTTTTTTCATACTAAATGTGTTAATAACACCTTTTGTTATATAGATATTTCGCTTTTATATTCACGATGCAGCGTCGATAACCTCGATTAATAAAGTTTTAACTGCGACATTGACAGAAACAATTAATTCTCAGATTCTATACTGGAATTAACAAATGAAGTTAAGCAAATTCTTATCAATATAAGATATAATTCTTGAAAAATGGACACAATTGTTGTAAAATTAATACAAAAACAGGATGGTGATGGATTAATACTTGTCAACATTTAGATTATTTATATATGCTATTTTTTCACACTAATATTTCAGTATGTATTTATTTAAGTAGATAAAAGATATTTTCGTGTTTTTACCATGTGTTAAGAAATTATATTGATTTTACTTTATTTTTAGATTTGGTGTACAAAATATGCTCCTGGCATGCTGAACCGTACCATAAGAGAAGCTGAGCATGCGCCTTCTCCATATAGGTATACACACATAATTAGAATTTTCTGATTCGAAATTATGCTTATAATTTATTTCTGTCTATAAGTTTCACCTAGTTATTCAATTTTCACCATATGTAAATGCTAAAAAATTCCACAGGAATTTTTAACTTTCATAAATGCTATCTCCAAAACTTTTAGATGCCACCGAATTTTTGATATTCAGAAGTTGAGAACAATTCTGTGTGAAAAGTTAGCATGGAATTTAATTAAAATATATTCTAAAGTATTGCTAATATTTTATTTAATGCTAATCATTAATATTGCTAATATGGGTAATTTTAGACTAATACTCCCTTATGATTATGCATTAACATAAATTATAAGCATACTTCCCATCCATATTTCCCGTGATAATTTGAAATAGAAAAAATGACAAAGCTTACGAAATTCCTTCCCAGTTACTCTAATTGGTCCTATTTATTTTTTTATGTCTATTGATCCAGATATACTGATTAAATTCCGCTTTAAAGTTTACGAATTTTGTTCTGTTTATAATGCAGAAATCTCTGCAGTTCAAAATTGCCCTGGTTGAAATTTCAAGATGATGACCTGGTGAAAGTTCTATAATCTGCCTTTACTAATTACAATGATTAAAATGTTTGCATTATTAGGGTCATCTATTAATTGTCAATGTTTTAAAATATTCTTATAAACGTCTTTTACGCGGTTTTACTGTTTATTTTACTGCAAAAGTGAATTTATTTTGTTGAATAAGTAGTAGCCAAGAGAAGAAAATTGGCATACAAAGTTGGCTTCTGGATTTTCCTATGCATCTTTTCCTGTATACAGTCTTGAAAATTATTTTAAAGGCATTTTTTTTCAAATAGTCAAGCATAATGGAGTCTTGCAATGAGAAACAAACTAAATGCAATTAGACTTAACAGAAAATTAGCCTTTTTTGAAAAATCTAAAAGGCAGCATTATTTTAGTATCTTGAGCGATATACTAGATTTTTGTTATGAAAATTTGTTAATAGGAACAAAGGCTCCTATGTGTCCATACTGCGCTTTCTCCACATCTGTTTCTCCCAGTCTGGTGAAATATTCATTTTTCAATCCTCTCTGTCTACAATACTTTCAAAAACTTTCCTGCTCTCTCAACGTTGGTAGGTAATATCTCACACATTCAATTTATTTCCATTTTTAAAATCTATAAGGTTTTATTCTCTAATTTAAACATATCATCGCACTTTTATTTTAGGAAACCATCGAACGTCATCAGTTGTCATCTACACACACTGGTTTTTATTATTTCTACCATTTTTATTTTATTTTAATCAAATGAAGCAGCAATCTGGTAAAGAATGGTTTTTACACCAGTAACGCTAAAAATAGCCTACCAGTTAGATTAATACTTAGGGAGTGACCAAAATTCTAAAGTTTCTTATCTGTTATTAAATCTAAAATTGAAAATATTTCATACAAGCTAAGATTAATGAATTTTAAATGAGAATGATGAATTTTTTTTATTTTCTTTACATTCCATGCTTTATTTGTTTTACAGACTCCGAATTACTACAGCGAATCTTCAAGCATTTTCTGATTCATTTAACTGTCATTTTAACATTTCATCGTCTTTCGGGAATCGTTGCTCAATTTGGTGAAATTTTCTGTACCAGTTTGATAATAAATAATTTCTTGAATGTGTGTACTAATAGTTTTGTTACTTGACTATCATGCATAAGAAAAATATTATAGAAAATTCATTAAAAAAAGTATCAATTCAATCAATAACATTTTAATGAGTTGTTAAATGTTTAGACAAAAAATATGTCCTTTACAGATTCACTATGTTCATGCATTTATCAGTGTACTCAACCGATAAATTGCATATTATTCATTACCCTTATTCTATCCTAAAATGTTATGGAAGGATTTGAAATGATGGTGAAATAATTATGACTCTAATATATCTCACCATCATCAAATTTTTCACTCTATAAAATTTTCACTCTTCGTTATATAATTCCGAAATAACAATTATATTTTTTTATTTCTCTGGAACCTGAAGTAATATTTTTGTTTGCAATTTTTAAAGTAGCTTAACTTTTTAGATAATCCTAATAATCTGAATAATTACAATTATATACACATTCTAATAGTGGTAATTAGGAAAACAGTACACACATATATCCTAATGATGCAAACAAGTTAATACTCAAATTTAATGTTCATATATATTATTAAATATGCCCTTACATTAAAAGATACTGGTATTAAAAAGGTATTCAAAAAAGACCCCAATTAAGTCTATGAAATAAAATACAATTCGATAATGAATCATTCAAAATTTATTTAAACGCTATATATCCCCAGAAGGAAAATTATTTACACAATCGCTTGAAATAAATTAAGGATTTACTTAAAATTTGAATTACGTGAATTTGATTTTGAATATATTAAACTAATAAAACTAAAAGAAGCTTCATTTTTCTTTCATTTCACTAAGTTAATATACATTTCTTCTGATGTGATTATTGAAAAAGAAATATTTAGCTTTGAAACATTTTCCTTCAGCTAACTTCTTAAAATTTAAATATTGTTTAATTAATCCTTTAAATCTTGCCGTTCTTTTAGATATGAAATTAATTAACTTTTTTCAAATTTCAGAGATTATAACAAACTTATCGAGCAACTCACTGAATTAGAAATGAATGATTTTCAGAAAAGTTAGTCGGTTTTTCATAAAGAAGCTTAAAAAGAAGTAGTATTAAGTTGCTAATCTCTAAAAACGGCTAGCGAAGATATTAAAAATTCATTCTTTTCTGCATAAGTCTAATATTTCGATAAGAAATGAAAATTAATTTCATTGTGTCTCATTTTTTTTAAATTAAAATATCTCTATAATAATCGAAAGCCAAGTAATCTATACTTATAATAAAGCTCAATGTGTGTGTGTGTATGTGTGTGTTGGCGCTCTACAGGCCTGACCATTCAACCTACAGTTACCAAATTTGGCACGTGTAAACCTTGGAGGCCGGAAATGTGCACCTGGGGGTTATTTTTTCGAATTTTTAATTAGAATTTTATTTATTTAAAAATTAAGCGAAATTTTGGCGTGTTTCTGCTATAACTTCCGAAAATATTACCGCACAAAAAAGATTTTTACATGAAGTTAAAGAACAAAAATTTATCTTTTAAATGATACCAATATTTTAACCTTAAAATTAAATTTCTATTTTTAATGAATTTTTAAATAGATTTTTTAGCTATATTTTTCAACAATTTTTTTTGTACAAAATAAAAATAAAATTTAAGCTGCACGAGCCCGCTTCGCATTCATGGGAAAAATTAGTCTTTTTCAAAGTGTTGCCATTACATTAATTAAAGCTCCAACTAAAAATAAATTAAATCTTTTTGGAAATGAAATCTGCAAAAATATAATTTTCGGCACGTGTCTGTAGGAAATGAAACAAATATGAAACATTATTTTTTCTAAAAAATAAATTCAAGAAAAATTATTTTATGATCTTTTACACTCTCTATATTATTAATGCAATAAATCAGTTTTATTTTAAGGCAAGTTTTGTTTAATATGAACAGGATATCCTTTCAAATCAGGGCCACACAGCTAATTTGTAAACCTTTAGTAAGACACAGATCTGCTAAAATGGTCTAAAGGGAAAATGATTATATTTTATGTAGCTTGATTCAATAAATGCTCTAATAAATAAAGAATTTTTGATTTTACATAAAGCTTCTGCTGTGGAAATCACGATAAACAAAGTGTTCTTGAAAGACTAATATTTTAAATAAAAAGAGTTAATTTCCAATCAACTAAATAAATCACTTAAACTGACTGATTTATGAAAATTTGAATATCCCTATTCAATAAAAAAAGAATAATTTTAGATTTTCCATCGATCGTTTCAAAGAAAATACGCCAATCAGCACGCAGGTTATGAAAATATTGAGTTTTTCTAAATTTTTAACATTCAAAACTTCATAAATAAGTCTTAGTTGATCGTGGAAAATAGAAACATTCATTCATTTATTTAAAATTTGGTGTGTCCAGAATATTTCTCAGAATATGATACCTTACTGCATTAAATTTAGACTTCATAATTTTTGAAATATATTTATAGGCCGGAACAAAATATTATTTTTGATTTCATTTCAATCCTTTTGAAAGCGAAACTAAAAACTGAATTTTATGCTAAATTTGAGAAATTTTTGTTGAATTATTGTTTGAGATATTTCATAATTTATGAAAAATATTTTGTAGTTCACATAAGACTTAAATACCGAGCGATTCTGTTTGCAATACTCATATTCAATAATAATAATAATAAATAAATAACAATAAAGATGATAAATAAAATAAAACGCTTGGTTTTATTAAAAAATATCTTTATATTAATTGCAATTTCATCATTTCCACTTTAAATTAAAGTTGAAATTTTACCGGAAATGACAACAAATTAGAAAAATATATATAGTAAATTGAACGAAACGATCTAAACAACAGTATAAGTTTAGTATGATTATCAAAATTTGAAGATAAAAAATGTTTTGTTTGAGAATCTATTAAGAGACCAGTTACTTAAAATATTTAATTGAAAACTGTAGCGAGCCGTAATACTGGCGAATCAGCTGGTCGCCAAAGGCGGCTAGTATAACATATTTTATACTTTATTACGTTTTTTAAAGATAAATAGAATTTACTTGTGAAAAAAGTTATCTTGTATATTTAAAAAATTCTCTTTTTATTTTTCCTCCGCATGTGCTTTAATAAGTATTATGGTTGAGAAGAACAAAGTATCGATGCAATTTCGAATAATTCTTTTAAAAGATTAAAACTCGTTCTCCGAGATAATAATTCATATCCCACACAAGTCTCCTTAAATAATTTCTTCTGAGTGCTAGTAATTAGTAACAATTTCAAATTCGGAGAAATCAGATTGTATAAATTTACCATAATTTAAATTTAGGATAAAATAAAGTTTTGTGATTTTCAAAAAGTCAAAGAGCTTTCCGAATACTTGTACTATCAGTAAACTATTTGTCCACTGAGATAATAAAAAGCAGTAGAATTTTCGGAAAATATATCTCTAAAAATGTCTCAATTAAAAAAAAAACTTGTATTTTTTCTACCTTTACATTGAAAAAAACACACACCCCAGAATCATAACCTAACCAGGAATTCCCAAACTTTGAAACATTGTGACGAACTTTTTTGAGACCCAATCTATAGCGACACTCGTCATCCTGGGCACAATGATTTATTCTACACGAACAACACACGTTATTTCCAGTAAAAATTTAATGGGACTAAAAAAAAACTTTTGTCAAAAAAAAAACACCCATTTATCATTAAATATAATAGATGTTTAAACTAATGATAACGAACCCCTTTGAAATTAATGCGTACGCAAACTGAACTGAATACTTATAGCGTAAAAGAATTTCTAATATAGTGGGCGGGATCTGAAATGACACGAGTTGGTTATTTGTGAAATACGCTTTTTTTTTTTTTTTGTCGTGTTTCTCTCTGTGACTAGATGAAGATTTTAAACCTGATATGTATACATAAGTTAAAACATATATACATTCAATATCTTGTAGCGACGACCCGCAATAT
>JAPMOR010085606.1:438916-475345 GCA_026543865.1 Argiope aurantia | reverse complement strand
AAAGTAAGAAATAGTTTGAAAACGAAACTAAAATGAAAACGAAAACAAAACAGTTTCGAAATCACAACTAAAAAAATATTTCCGATTCAAACTCAAACCAAAAATGGAACAGGAAAAAACTTCATAGTATTTAGAGAGCGCAAATGCAGCTACTTCTAAAATACAGATGAACAGATACAAAAGTATAAAAATCAAGTTGATAGGAAAAACAAATAAACCAAATAACAAAATATTGTTACGAATTTTCTGCCGGGGTTCGTTTGGATAGTGGAAGTGGTATGGTGTAAAAAAAAAACGCTCAATCAGTAGGCAGAAGTAGAATGAAAAAACAACGACGTTTATTTACACGAAGACACACAGGACAGCACAAAAACGATAACTATATACAGCACAGAAGACGATTATCTTCACCCGAGACGTGTAGCATACAACAGCACACACAGCAGCATACAACCAGAATCTACTGCAGACAGTAGCGCACAGCTCAGTTCAGCACTAGCTTGACTCGGTCGCTTCCGACTACTCCGTCTTCTTCTTCTCCGACTCTGACTCGGATTACTGACTTCTCTCCGTCGATTCCGCTTACTCTTCTTCGACCACTCCGTCCACTGGCTTTTCCGCTCCGTCTTCGGACTACCCCGTCGTCTCCTTTGGCAGCGGCGGCCGCTTCCTTTTATAGGTCTCAGGAGGCGGGGCTAGAAGCCTCTCAACCAATCAGGAACGTTCGAGGCGTATCTCGGTTCCTACTGGACGGATCGGGAAAATTATCGAAGTTTCGGGTATTATCTATTTTGGCGCCAAATTCGTCGCCAAGTCGCCAAATGGTCGTCAAGTTTGTCGCCAAGCTCTGGGACCTCCGACGCACTCCTGGACTCCGTCCCATTCAGATGACTGTAAAACTTTCTTTCCAATGATGGATCAAACTATGCTGGGAAGCCGAATTGCAGGTTTGTAACAATATAAAAAAGAATCCGGTCTGAAGACTTTTTCAAGGGTCACCCTCAGGCAGGGATTCAAAAAAAGGGATTTTTTTTTTCTGTTAAGGAAATGCAGACAATTAAGTCTAATGATGATTCCTCGTGACCCGAAAATCCCCTAAAATTAGGCCCAAGAGATATACCATTTTAACAGAAAGGAAAATACAAAACAACAAATTAGAAGAAAAACCACTAATAAGTAAAAATACAATAACAAAAAAAACAATAAAAATTAAAATACCATAAAATAACACTAAAGGAAAAACCAAAAGGCAAGAACATACCATCAGCAGTCAAGGAAATTTTAAGCTATCGATTGTGATTCCCGCTTATTAAAAACACAAAGCTAACGGTAATTTAGGCAAAAATTGTAAGCTCCCAGCGCCACCTATTTAGTGATATAATATGCAAGGAAAGTTCTATTTTTTCTTTAAGCCAAAGGATTAATCCCAAACCATACCTTGTTTAATTAAAAAATTGACATTACAGTAATATTTATGAAATTCATTTTTAATTAAATTTTTAATGAGATTGTTTGATGCTTCAATATAGGAATTTTTATTATTGCAAACCCTTTTAATCCTGTTAACTTGTGAGAAAATTAGATTTTTGAAAATTTTAGAGTTTAGATTGGAATGGTAGTTACATAGTTTTGTTATTTTATAGTTGAATTCATCCCTTTTATCGTATATACCAACTATTGTTTTATCATTATCAATTTCGATTTTTAAATCCAGAAAGGTAGCCTCAAGTTGATTTTTATTCGTTTCTGTTAGAATTAAATCTTTTGGATAGCAATTAGTAACAATATTAGTATTGTCGAAGTTAATCAAAAGTAGGTCATCAATATATCTCCACCCGTTTATTAAATTATATTTAATTACTTTTTTCTCATAGTAATGTAGAAAAATATTAGCTAAAGCACTTGAGAAAGCTGTTCCCATTGGAATGCCCTTAACTTGTTTATAAAAATTAATACCATTAAAAACGTAATTTTCAGTAATATTAAAATTACATAACTCAAGCCAGTTATTTTTAGGAATGATATTTTCATTTAAATATTCGTCATAGATAAAAGTGCAGACTTTTATTAATTTTTCATGAGGTAGATTAGTGTATAAATTTTCGAAATCAAAAGTATTAAGTTTATTAATGTTGTTATCTTTAAGAAAATTCAGAACTTCTTTGTTACTAGAAATAATAAAGTTGTCTTCATCTTTTATCTTGTCCAGGATAATTTTTAAATATTTAAAGAAATGTTTACCCGTATAGTAATTATAACTGCTAGTGCTGCAGGTCACGAATCTGAATTTTAATGGATTTTTATGAAATTTAACTGTTGGGAATAAATAAGGATAGTTTAGAGAGCAAGTCTTAGTTTTGGTTTTTTTTTGCGAAAGCCTGCATTCTTTTATTTAATTCCTTTTTCTCGGTGTTCTTCAACATATAAGTTGAGTTAGAGTTATATTCATTAATTAAAAGTTCTTTATAATAATATTTACAAATTAAACAGAAATTATTTGCTGATTTATCTATTACTGTAATAACAAATTTTTCTTTTAAATTTTTTATTTCGTTTTTCAATGTTTTACTAAAATAAATCCCACGTTCTTTAGATCTGTCAAAATCAATATTCATTTTTACTTTTGTACTTTATACTTTTGTATATATATATATATATAAGTAACCAATCTATAGTTTGAAAATGAAACTAAAATGAAAACGAAAACAAAACAGTTTCGAAATCGCAACTAAAAATTATTTCCTATTCAAACTAAAACCAAAAGTGGAACAGGAAAAAACTTCATAGTATATATATATATTTCATAATATATATCATAATCATAATATATTCCTATCATAAATCTCATTAATTAGATTAATTTCAGATTTATTCTGATTGTATATCTTAGGTATACTACTCAAAGAAGACATTTTATTATCCAGTTTGTAGATGAAATTCCTTTCACGAAATTTTTAACGCAACACCAATAATTTTCAACGTTAAATCTTGGTATTTATTCAATCAACTGTTCTCATTGTGGAAATTAATTTCAGAAAAATGTCATTTGGAGCATATACTTTGAACACTTTTCCAATTCTTTCAACAATAAATTTGTAATAAAAAAACGACATTGATAAAGAAAAGACTGATCTCATCAAATATTTTCATTTTTTTAAAATATGCATTCATTAGTGCATGAGGTAAATAACAATGAGTGCCGAAAAATGTTTTAATATTTTACAGTGCCTGGTTAAAAAGCTAAAAAATGATCGTTCCAAAATTGGAAAGTCATCTGATTAAATAAAATAGAATCATCTTTATATCTGATTAAATAAAATGGAACCATCTTCATATCTGATTTGTCGCGCTAATGTGGTGTGGAAGTTTGGAGGGGGGGGTGCCAGCTCAGGTGTCGTCCTCGTCATCTAATATAGGTTCAAAATTACGAGGTCCGTCCCAAAATAGCCCTAGTGTTGTTTTAAAACGGGACACTAATATAACTAAACTAAACTAAACTTGTATCTGATTTGTAATAATGATTGGAAACAATTTAAGAATGCCATTATTTGAGCAAAAAATAAATAAACAAATAAAATAAACAGTGCATCAATATTTTTACATTGCTAAAAGCATTCTTTAAAAAATTAAAATGGTTTTGCAGCCCAAGAAAAATGTGTATAACTATAAAAGGAAAATACCTCGTATGTTTTAAAATAAGTAACATAAAATAATATTTTGATCAGAGAAACAACAAGATTTTTAAAGAAATGTGCATTTTCGAGTCAGTTAGTGAAATTGTTTTTAACTACAATGTTTACGACCTCTATACTTAAATATTTTTTTTTTCGCCCCACGGTGACACATGAGGAAATTACAAGCTCAGAAAGTGTGAACTACAGAAAAAAAAAGACTTATCTAACGTTCTCATAAAAAAAATCTATTAACTTTTACGACTGGAACATTGCTTCGCAACTAATCAGAAATCAATTTAATACATATTGTTATTATTCAAAATTGAAAATAACTTTTCAGTCAAAAATCAATTTATGAAATAAAATTTAAATTTCCAAAAGGGAGAGTATTAGTACTAATAATTTAATACAAAATTATTTTTTCAAAATTTTCGTATGGCTTTTACTCAAAATATATAGAATTACGGATGTTACTGTTTTATTCTTCAGAGAAAAAAAATCTATATTAGCGTTCTGATATATCTAGTTCAAAACAATGCTGAACAAACATTTTTTTTAAACTTTTTATGTCGCTGCAAAGAGAAGGGGGGGGGGAATCCCTCTTGAACATGGTTATTTTTATTTATTTAAAAATTCATATTCACGGAACGATTTTTTTAGCATGTATGCTACCACGACTTGCACATGTGATCCGGATTGATTTGCCGATTTGAGGGTTGGATCGCGGAGGACTTTACCTAGAAATCCTTTATCTCCGACCCTACCATGGTGAGAGATGCTAATTAGTTTAGTTATATTAACGTCCCGTTGTAAAGCAACACTAGAGCTATTTTGGGACGGACCTCGTAATTTTGAACCGCGGTCAGATGACGAGGACGACACCTGAGCTGGCAGCCCCCTCTCACAGGACCAGCGGGAGGACGTTTGGTCCTGACGGATTTAACGTGCAACAGATCCCCTTACAAGAAGGTTCTTCGGTAGAATCCGGCCTCGAAATTGAAACCCTATGGCTCACGAGCCGAGACCTTACCACCAGGCCACCGCGGCCCGAAAGATGCTAAATAAATGCAGTTACGTAGCAAATGTTTTTTGGAAAAAAAGGAAATTAACGGCAAAATTACATAGCAAAGATGATTATTTTGTAAAACGGAGAGTGATCAGGACCATCAATCTAATTCATGTCTCTTGATTGTAATTAATTGATATCTCTTAACTGTAATAGAGAAGGAATATTTTAATTACAAAATGTATATTAATCACAGACAATTCATGAGGCAGCCAAGGTGTTGAATCATATATCCAATAAGTCATCATACTGTTCGAATTTGCATACACACAATGTCATTTTCGATATGCAGTAAACCCTTGCTGAACGCCAGGGTTACGTTATTAATACATTGTGTGTACGGCGAAATAATGATCCGCAAAGTCAAACTTTTTATGGGGTAAATTATTATGTATTGATTAAATTAAGAACATGCATGATTAAAAAGAACATAAATATTTTTATAGTTAAAAGGGGGGAAATGAAACAGATGTCAATGGAAAAGATTTTAATTGCTATCGAATAACTAGATGTTTGATACAATAATATTTTAAGCCAGTGGAAGTGATCTCCCGAAACGTTTTCCTATACTCCTTAGGGAAGATGTTATGCTCCCCGCATAACCATTTTGGACACTGACAAGGTTGTGAATATCATGAGATTTCAGATTTTTATTTTCAGTGACCTACACATGAGCTCTTTGAGATTAGTAGTAAGATGGAAGGTTGCTCATGTTGTACCAATGCCTAAATTGTATCATTGACTATATTTTAAATAAAGCGTCAAAAACAATTCGTTTACCGATGGTGAGATATACTTTTGAGTCAGTCATGTTGTTTTTAATTGGTCATCAGCAAAAAACATCCAGCTTCTGGACATGCTGATAAAAATAAGGTTTTTGTAGACTTATAATTTTTCTACCCTATTATTAGCTTTCATAATACGTAGATGCTTTGTTAGTACATATTTCTTTTCGGACATTCATTCTGTAATAATTAAAAGGCTATTTGATTTGAAACAGTACTTTGATGCGTAATTCCTGTACTACATGTATTCGCTTGAAATATAAATCATCGGCATCATAAATCGCACCATCGTGTGGCAGCGTAAGTTGTACCAACTTCAACGATTCCTTAATCGTACTACGATTTAGAGTTTGGAACAATTTAATTAACAGTAAGAATTTTGACAAAAATTGGGTAATTACTGTATTGTAGCACTATTGCGATATCATGGTCAAGATAAAATTGTTTTAATCTTTCTTTTATAGGTTCCAAAATGCCAAAGCGAATTTACAACAGATGGAAACAAGGAGATATGGTTCAATCATTAAGCAAATTAGCAGGGTTAAAATAAGATTAAATGATTCTCATGAACAATATGAAATTCTTAAATCGACTCTCCAACATTATCTTCAAGGATTAAACTCGCATGTCATATTTGGAAGATCCAAACAGAACAAGAGCTATTTCAGTCTAGTCTTACATTAAAATCTTGTTGTTGTACTTTTTAAATTACAGAAAAACTAATTTAAGTAAGTTGGTGTTTGAATATGCTAAAAAACATAAAAAATTCCAAATTGTTTTAACTTGGAAAAACTAAATTAGTGAGAAAATTGTTACTACAGGTTTCTGAAAAATCATCCCTTATTATCTTTATGCATTTTAGAGGCAACCTCAATACCAAGAGCTAGAAGTTTTGATAAAGACCGAGTTTATGAATTCTTTAACAAATACGAAGCTGTACTAAATAAACACAAATCTGTTGCTCATCAAATTTACAGCGTTGATAAAATTGATGTTCCGAAAAACTCTTTCAACAATACAGTAAATGGTTCACAAACACACAAAAGTAATGGTGAAAAAAGAAACATTTAGATAGAAAAACAAAAATATTTTCATGTCACGTCTATACTTAAAAAGTTGAAGCACTAAAATAATGTTTAATTATTTTTACCAAACATTTATTCTTTAGTACGATTTAAGCAATATGTGGTACAAATTACGATGCAAGTCTCCACAGTCAATCCTTTTTCACTTTTTGCTTTCTCACAAATTAAGTGCAGAGGAAGTATTGTAACCATTAAAAAAAAAAAAAATCTAACTTGACGAAATCCACACGTTGCAAACCTCCCGAGTCTGCAAAACACATTTTTGTTATTACGTCTATTTTTCTTAGAATACGGTAACTAAAAAAACAACAACCTTAAGCTAAATGGTTGAAATTTAGTAAATGAAATTACGACCAAAATTGTAAATTTCTATCAAATTTTGAACAAAATCCATTCATAGAAAATATGTCTGTCTGTCTGTCTTTTCGAGTATAAATGGACTCAATAATTACAAAACGTAAAGAGTTAGGTAAATAAAATTTGAAACACAAGTTAAGCATCTTAAATATATATTCTTAGCAAATTTTGAACCAAATTTGTGAAAGGGTTGATCGTCTGTCGGCCTGTACTTTCGCATGAGTGTAAAAGCAATAATTAATAAACACAATGACTTAAATCAAGGGAATTCGGTTTGTTATCTTGTGACTACAATTGTAGTTGATAGTGAAATTTTCGCTTCATTAGGTCAACAAAAAAAAGATTTCAAAAATACATATCCGTACGATAGATTCATGCCAAAGAAAATATATTTCGTAATTATTGTTTCCTAATGCCCAGCAAGCCATTTAGCCGTACTCAAGGTCTATAATTTTATGCGGGTAGGGGAGGGGGATTTAAATCAGAGAGTATGCAAAAACGTTTCGGGGAGACAACTCCCGCTGATTTTATTATTTTTATTTTTGCTCATTTCATAAAAATGCATAGATTTTTGGATTTATTTTACAATTAATGAAAAAGCTTTTTACCATGTTTATGATGATAACAAGTTATTTCTTATTTTTTCTTGCAAATTTTTGATTTATTCGTGAATAGTCTTAAGGGGTACGGCTTGAGTTTCCCCACTCTCCGCTAAAGCTCTTATCCCCCTTCCATTGCATAAATTTGCAAACTTTGGGTGAGGTTGCGCATTCCTAGCATGGCATTGGTGAAAGTTAGTTACGAAATATAAATATTTGGCGTGAAGTTAGCATTTTTCCTGAATCTATTATGAGAATACATATTTTGGACGGCTTTTGACAGCCAATTGACACCAAAATTTGCAACGAAACTATAGTTGTAGTCACGAGATAATATACCGAATTTTATTGATTTAAATCATTCCATTTATGCTATTACGTTTACATAAATCCGAAACTATAGGCAGGCATACGATCAACCTTTTCACAAATTCGATAAGAGTATATATTTTAGATGCTACGCCTAGGTGCCACATTTCAGCAACCTCTTTGCGTTTTGGAGCTATGGAAGAGTAGTAATCAAACAGCTAGAGGGGCAGAATTTATGCGAATTAATTTTGTTCCAAATTTGACTGAAATCTGCAAATTTTGTCTTACTTCCTTATACTAAATTTCAACCATAAATCTCAAAGCATTTTTGAGTTATGCTCACAGGCAGACTGACAAACAGACAAAATGGAAAATTGTGTTTTTCGGACTCAAGGAAGTCTGAAAGGTGGAGATTCGTCAAAACCTCGCGTTCGAATGTTTTGACGAACACAATACTTCAGTACTTCGTATAAGAAAATAAAAGTTTTTTTTCTTCTTTTTGAACCATGCTAGACGCAACACTTTAAAAAATTCTCAGTGAGGAAAGCATAATTATTCAATGCATCTCATAAGGTGACCATTTAGGCCAATCCCATTGCAAAATTAGACGGTTAATGTGCCTCTTTTTTTTTATCAATTCAATTTTCTTTATGTAAATTAAAGGATATTTATCATTCTTTTCTCCGCTGTTATTGCTTTCATCGTCGACTGATAACTGCAAGACTATCTTTCAGCGGTTCTCCTTATTCTATAAATAAAAGTTCTTCGCCGCCGATTACTTTTGAAGTTCATGGGGGGTGGGGGGAAGGGCTTCATTTTCAATCAATGAGAACTCTTCAAAATTACAGACAACTACTTGCGACGCTATTGAACGCACATTATATGACTGGAATTTTATCGATCTACTGCGGAAAATCGTGTTCTGCACATCCGAGCTCGGTTAACTTTCATTGTAATGGCTCCCACTCTTAAAAATAAGCAAATAAATCCAAATGCCTTTGTTTATTTTCTAGTACTAATCGTTATGAATTTGCACTCAATTCATGATGCACATGTGGTGATTAACTATTCCTCGTATTTTTTCCCATAGGTTTCTTGCAGTTCCCAACTATGATAAACTTTGTCTCGAAATTTAATTTCTTACCAAGAGTTTCGATATTACATTCAAGTATACTTCCCTTTAAACTACTGGCTTGTTATTTTCATTGCTTGAAAATAAACTTTCAGAAATTAGCTTCTATTTCATCTGGCTGAATAGCATGCCAGAACCACTACACAGCCTTAAAGATATATTTGTATGATTTTTTAAATTTATGTATGTTTATTATGGAAATTTATATGAAAAAAAAGGAAAGTAGACAACTTTATCTCAAGTCATGACAGTATTTTAAAAAAATCCTTAGAATCTTAATTTTTTTTATGTGAGCTCATATATATTGACATTTAACATGTGAAATATTTACATTTCAGTAATGATAAGTCATCTTGCATAGACAGTTACTTATTTGCTTTTATTTTTGTATGAGTAGCATAATAAAGTTATAAAAAAATATTTAATATTTAATTCCAAGAAAACAATTCCCTGTAAACCTTATCAAGCAACCTAACTACTTTCAAATTCAGCCCTTATATGTTATCATTGTTAATACATAAAGAATAAAAAAATTAAAAAAAAAAATTGCAATATACAAAAATTGCTTATCTGAATTTTAAATAATAAACAAATGAATGCACCTCTTTCTAATGCATAAAAAAGTTTGAAATAGTGCATCAGAAGTATCAAAACCAAGCTGACATTAGTAATTTAATTATATGAAATTAATAATTTCTCGACAAAAATAACTGCCTAGGAAAAACGCAATTGCACTAAATAAAAATGAACAAAAATGTAATAAAGAATATGTTATTACTCTGCTGTAAGACATTCACATTATCACAATTAATGGAACCCTATGGATATTAATTTAATGGTACAATAATTATGTTAGGTTTAAAGCATCATTAAGTAACTATCTTCGACGTTTTAAAAGGCATTTAAGAATTAAATACTAAATAGCAATTTAACAAAGTTGAGAAATAAAAATCTTGTTACTTTATTTCACTAATTAATATTCTATAAACTATAACTTCTTTATGTTTATGGATACTATATTAAAATGCATTTATGAAGATTAAAAATAAATAATCAACAAAAATTTTAAGAATGAAACAGTGTTTCAAATACTTATATATACAGTGGCTCCCAAAATTGAGTATACACTATACTCTTTCTTCTTTATTCTTTTTGATCTTAACATTCCTATTTATGGCTAATATTTATAAGAACGACAAAATATACATTAACAAAAGTATTAGGCTGAAAAACAAAACAGAGGAATCAATAATATTTTTATCACAGTATTTTTTATGTCAAGGTTACAAATTCCAAAGTCGCAAAATTGAGTATACATCTAGCAAAATCTGTCAACAAAAAGAGGAAAAGATAAATTAATATTTTGTTGCATATCCTTTTGCATTTAGAACAGCTTGTAAACAGTGTGGCATTGAGTTGATAAGAGTTTGAGTTGTTTACCCCGATATTTTCCATCCTTCTTTTTGTAATACTCTTTTTAAGTGTTCCTTCTCCTAATATTGTGTTTTTGAACTGATTTTTCTAATTGTGCCCACAAATTTTCAATCACATTGAGATCTGGAGATTGAGGAGGGGTGTGCAGTTGCATTTTACTATTATACAACAACGGTTAACTATTTTAGCTGTATGTTTCGGGTCATTATCTTGTTGAAATAGAAAACTTGACCCTAAACCCACATTCTGGGCACTTTGTTTTAAATTGTTCTTCAGTATATCCAAATATTTAATTTTGTCCATGATACCATCAATGAAAAGTAAATTTCCCACTCCTTTTGCAGACACACAGCCCCATACAAGAAGTGAACCACCTCCATGCTTGACAGAAGAATTGGTGTTTTAAGGAAGAAGTTCAGAATTGGGCTTTCTCCAAACATAACATCGACCATCACTACCAAAAACATTGAACTTACTTTCATCACTGAATATTACTTGATTGCAGAAGTCAGGGGGCTTTGAAATATGACTTTTAACAAAAGAAATTCTTTTCTCTCGATTTACTTTGGAAATGAATAGTTTTGTTCTGGCTACGCAACCATTATAATTTGCTTTTCGGATTACTCTTCGAATTGTTTCTGCAGAAACAAACTTTCCAATTGTTCTTGAAGTAGATGTAGCAATTTTTGTAGCATTCACCTTAGGATTTTTTGCTACCTCTCGAATAACTCTTCTCTTGGTCATGGCACTGAGGATTTCTTTTCTTCCTCTACCAGGTTTATTAGCAATTTGTCCATACATTTTATACTTCTGGATAATTTTTTGAATGCATCCGTGACTGCGTTGAATTTAATTGCAATTTCTCTTAGAGATTTACAATCTTCAGACAATCGGATAACAAGTTTCCTAATCACAATATTTGTTTCATTTCTGGAGCTCATTATGATAGCCAAAATGTTTGTTTTTGCTTGGAAATCAATGATTACCAATTAAAGTAACAAAACAATTTTATTTATTCATTTGAAAATAAATAGTGGCAGTCAAGTCGCATATTTATAAGGTGTATACTCAATTTTGTGACTTTGGAATTTGTAACCTTGACAGAAAAATTACTGTAATAAAAATGTTATTGATTCCTCCATTTTGTTTTTCAGCCTAATACTTTTGTTAATGTATATTTCGTCGTTCTAATAAATATTAGCCATAAATAGGAATGTTAAGATCAAAAAGAGTAAAATTAAAGAAAAAAGAGTATAGTGTATACTCAATTTTGGGAGTCACTGTATATATTTGATATAACCAATCTGTCTGCAACTAAACTGAAATATATTTTATTTTCGAAATGTACCTTTGAGTATTTCTTCTCTGTTCATAAAATAAAATCATTCAGTTTTCCCAAATTCTAAGAATAACTTTCTTTTACAGATAAAGATTCAAATATACAGATAATTAAAAATACAATTTTCAATAGCAATTTATAATAAGAAACATATCGAAAATCATATTGCATACGAAAATTCATTGAAGAATATTGTTACATAGCCTTACATAACAGTCATGTAAACATGAATTAATCATATTCGCAATGCTATATACTGCTAAGCAGTAAAAATTATTCATGCAAAAATTTATAACTAGTAAATTTATGTCATTTTATAAAATGATTCATTTCAGCAATTATTGTGATCCATATACATCAAATATGACCCTTTTAATTTTTTACACAAATATGAACAATGTTACAAAATATTAAAACCCTTCTCATAATCAATCTTTAAGGAAAAATGGAATGCATTTAAGAAAATATATAATTTAATTTTTTAAATGAAGTAAATATCAAACTTTAACAAATTAAACATAATTGAAGTCAATCTCGAAGGTAGGAATTATAAAATAAAATTCATATTTACAAGTTAAAGAATTTCAAACACAATACATGAAATAAAAATGAAACAAGTCTGTTTATTTATTTATGTTGAAAATACACAAAATATATAAGTAAAAGGAAGACTCAATTCAGATGACATAGTTCATAGACTTCCTTGAGTGTATACAGAACTTAAAACTCTTCCTCTGTGACTGAATGAATAAAATGAAGGCCTATTTCCAATCACTTCATATGTTCTATAACAACAAAAAAACGAAAAATCATGCACTTATATAATGGAATTAAGATTGGGACCTATCAGATGCAACAAAAATTTTTAGGCAATATGTTAACATTTCAAGAAAAAATAGGCACACTGCAACAATACTCAAAAGAAAACATCAGTATTTCTGATTTCTAGATACATTCATTCACTTTGAATTCAAAACCCCACAAAACTTCTTTGTCTTTCAGGAGTTAGAAAAATTACACCAATAAAATATTTAATCATAAAATTTTATAACTTCATGTTTGAAAATAATGATATACAACTCTATTTATATATATATATTTCAAAATTTAACAAAAAAATATAAATCAGTCACCAAATTTTATTCAATGTCATCTCATCTCAAGTTTTGATAAATAATAAACCTCATGAAGATTACTCTGAGTCACAAAGGAAAAAAGTTTAACATATGAATGGTAGTTTACAATTTGAAATAAAAGCTTAAAACTAATCAAGAAAGCCAAGTAACAAAAAAATATCAAATTACACTTTAAAAGTAAAGCAACACAGTTATTTTATAACACAGCTCAAAGGAGAATACAGCTTTAAAGCACTAGTGATACACTGCAATAATTAGACTAGTTTAAAAGGTAGATCTATAAAGAAAATAATTTGATTCATAGTAAAATAGCATACAGAATATTTTAAACTGAAAAGAACAAATGAATCCTAAACCCTAAAGTAGAGTGAGTAGAATTTTAAAACACTGGATGATATTTTCAGATACTTATATCAGAGTTAACAAAATTTATCAAAAATCTTCTAAAACATAAATAAAATAAATTATACGAAAAAATAACATTTCTTTTAAACTCAAATACAGCAAAACACTGAATGCAGAATCTCAAACATGGAAGGAAACTGTTCAATTATGCCACAACTAGCTGTAAGATGTTACATCACAACCAACTACTCCGATCCGCTCTGAGGAAAAAACTGAATGACCACAATGCCATGACAGCATTGGCAGGAATTATGACTGAGTATTAAAGATCATCACCACTCAAGGTACAACTCTTCCCATCATCGGTAGGGGGTAACCAACCTCACACCATTTGTTTACCCACCAGGACAGCAAGAACCAATCATGTCGAAAACTTTAAACCCCTAATAAGGAATTGCCCCCCCCCAGGAAAATGTAGATGTGATATCAAAAATTTTAAATATTCAACTTCATAGTGCAGAGTTTGAAAAAAAAAATATTAATTCATAAAATGCCTCATCTATGATAAAAAAAAAAAAAAACTCAACTAGCAAAATCGTACTGGTTTAGAAAGAATTATATATTTACCCTGATTGGGTTGGAATTTCTATCAAGTGATTAAATCATTAAATATCTGTTTAGCACCCTAATAAGAAATAACTTATAACAGAGATTCAAAATTTATATATGCCTCTAACTGATAAAATATTAGTTATATTTATGTTAAAAGCTGAAAACATTTAAAACATTTTAGAGAATCAACAGATACAAATTAATGCTGTGAAAGTAAACAACACTTAACAAATTGGCTAAATAATGACATTATCAAAATTTCTAATTATAAACTTCATAATATACAAAGCATGAAAAAAAAATACTGCAATACTATTTGATGATGAACATAAAAAGGGGAAGCAACGGGGAAAAATAAATAAAGTTTAAAAATTTTTTATAACAGACAACTTTTATAATTTCAAGCTTATTTTTAGGATAGAATTTGGAGTTGAGCTTTTCAAATGGAACTGTGATCTAAGAAGTGCAATTCATAAATTACTGGAACAAATATTTTCCCCGCCATTTTAAAATTCAAATAAATGCTGCATATTATTATTACATATAATATAACTATTTTCCATATAACACTAAAGTTTTATGCTGATGGAGCGCAGTCCAATGCAAACTAACATATTCTAATGGCTACAATTTATATATAAAATATTTTTTTCTACATACACATAAATAAATAAACTCTCACTGCTGCAAATATAATTTCTTTTAAAATTATTTGTAAAGTCTTGTTTACATTTAAGTTTAGCTTTGAACAGGAATTCAAAATGAGTGAACATTTGTAATTCAAATACAATGACTTCTTTTGCTGTTACTCAAAAATAATATAGACCTCCAAAGTATATAGAGTTTGGAAAATTGAATTATGCACAATACAAAGAAAAGTTTATGCAAATGACTAATGAAGAGATTGATGAAACTAAGTGGAAAGTATTTGCATTTTATCTACCAAATATCCAATTAAATACATTAATGTAGCATTAATAATTATACAAAAATTAATTTAACTACTACTCAGTTCTAGTATAAACTAAAAGTGCACTTTTGTATACTTACTTATTTTCTAACTCAGTAACAGCTCGGATTTCTTTAAAATCCCCTGATATAACTGTCACTCCAAATATTGTCAGAAACAGACTTAAAATTGTCTGTGCAACAATCTAGACAAATAAAACAAAATCTTAAATAAATATGAAAAAAATCTCATAATTGTATATGGCAAATTACAGATTGATCAGAATTTATAAAAATCTATAAGAACAATTAGATGATTTGAAACTTTTAACAGGTAAATGCCATATTTTTGCCATGTCTGCTATAATATTCAGCATTTAACAATGTATTTGAAGTTGCTAGTTAAATTGTATTTTACATTGTAACCTAAAAAAATCTTTTGGATGATATTTAACATTTTTATGATTTTTATAGCATAAATTGCCAAATATTAATTCTGATAATAACTTTATTTTTTCCAATACACTTCACTATCTTGAAATAAATTAACAAATCTTCAATTTAATATGTATAATTTCAGAAGAGATAAGAACAAAATTGCTTAGCATGATTCTCATTTTAACATTTATCAGCCATTAGGAACAGAGTGTTGTTGAGATGAAAAAGTTTATTTCCCTTTTAGACTATGAAATTATTTCTTATCTTATTTCTTTCTGTCTCAATCTGTCAATTTCAATTGTCTTGAGAATTTAAAGGGAACCCTAAGCAATTGAACTTAACCGAGTAAATTTGTTTAGCATATTCACCACAGTGTATAAATTAGATGCAAGCTCAAGGAAAGAAAAGTAAGGAAAGTATTCCCTTAATAAAACTTATATATCAAAAGAAAGAAAATAATATACAAATTTTGTAGACATCCATCAACATGTCCCATTCTCCTAAGTTGATATGCAAGTCAAATTCTAACCCACAGTTAACACTGCCAGAACACAAGATAGTAATGAATAGTAATGATTGTGCCCATAGTAATGAATGTGTTAAATCAACTGCTACTTTGATTTACAAATTTTAAATTTCAAACATGTGTAATTTCATACATGAGTGTCACATTACTATAGGCAAATATATAAGAATATATAATATATATAATATAATAATAATATAATATAATAATAATGTAATATAATATATAATAATATAATACAAATATATAAGATATTTATAATTCCCTTTCACATTAATTTATAAATTTCAAATTAATATTTCTTTCAAACCAGTAGTAAAACAGCTTGAAAATTATGCATAAAAATAAATACAAAAAATGATTAATATCAGATGACTACAGTTAAAAAATTTTATGTAAAAAACAAAGATTTTGTGCATTTAGATAGAAACTGAAACAAGACGAAATTTTTATTTCATTACAGAAAAACATTAAAAAATCCATCTATACAGGAAGTATACTGAACATAAAAGTGAATAAGTATATTCATCCATGAAAACAAATTCTGCAAGTTTAAGCCAGCAGAGAGCACTTAAATTCATTAAGAGTCTTATACAATAGGATCAGCAATTTTACATGGTCTACATGGCATTGTTGTGAGGAAATAAAACAGGGTTGCCATTCAAACATGGAAACATATTAACCTGAATTTATATGCACAATAAGAGGAAATGTACAAACAGTACATATGTGCTAGCTATAATAGAATAGCAATACCCCCCCCCCTTATCCAATCTTTATCATTGTAAAAAGAAAATGGAAGTAACAATTCAATATTATGAATTACCCAAAATAAGAGTATATTAAATGAATATTTATATTTACAAACAATAAAAAAATCACTTAATCATTGCCTATAATTTATCAAGGCAAATTCACATGTTGGGGGGGGGGGGGTAGGCACTGATCTCGTGCTCCCTAAATTAAAGTCATGTAAAATTAAAGACTGAAGTGAAATAAAACACAAAATAACATTCTTATTATCATGATACAAACCATTTAACAATTGCTTAACAAACAAAACATGATAAATGAGTCTTTTTTGCCAATTTATATACGAGCCATATATTCGGCCAATTTATATATGAATTACTGCAATTTCTGCAGATTTTTTAGTCATTCTTTTCATTTTTTGTAACAATTTAGTTTGCAAAGCTATTTTGCATTTGTTCGACTCTCTTTTTTTCCCATGAACTTACCGCTATTCTAAAGCTTCATAATATCTCATATATGTTAATTTTGCATACCAAAGCAAATCTCTTCGGCGAATCAACCATTCACTGTTAAAATGACACTGCATAGTTTTCCAATAAATGTGAATTTAAATAAGATACAGCAAAATATTTATATATGCACTCAAATACTTTTTTTTTTTTTTAGTATTTTACAAAAATATAAAACACTAACAGTATCTTTTTTCAGTTTCAGTAATTCCAATAGTATTAAAATAGCTTGTAGCTACTATTCTAACATACGTTTTGTTGTTGTTGTTTGTTTGTTTAGTCTTGGAAATTGGACTGATCTATGCAGCAGAAAAAAAAGAGGAAGTAAAAATGGGATGAGCTTCTGCAGTTCAACAGTCACAAATGGTGTTAGATTTTGCAGCTATGGTGATGATCTTTTATTCTTGAAATGCTAAAAAAGACTGGCACTTTTTTTAGATGAAAAAAACTAAGAAATTTTTAAATCCACGTCATCTCCCAATTTTTTAAAAGAAATTTCAAAATCCCCAGCATTTCTACTGTTTTTTAGATTATTTTTCTATTCCCTATGTTTTCCCAGTGCTGTGGCAACCCTGTTAAAACATTTATATGTTGACAGCCAAAGTAAATATCAGGTTTCTGGTCTTAGAAATCAATCTGATTGCAATAAGATTTTCTTAACCTTAAATATAGTACAGATAAAATATCATGACAAGTAATGCCTAATAAAGTATCTGCAAGATAACTTGTAATCAAAACAAAACTACTACCTGTGAATTAGTTTACAATTTGCAATCAGCATGTTAATATAATTGCTATATAATATATCTTAGATTATTTTCAGGAATTTTAGAAAAAAGAAAAGTACTTACATCACAAGGTAAATTCTCAAAAGTTTGTTCGATTAATCTTAAATATGCTCTATCTAAAAGATAAAAATTTCAAAGAATAAGTAACAAAAACAAAATTATAAATTTTGCATAGTAGTAACACTAAAAAATAGTTATGAATGGATAATAAATATATGAATTAAGCATTATTTGCATTAAGGATAAGAATTTATAAAAAATAGAAATAAACATCTAGATGCATACACATCAAAACTGTTGATAAAAAAAATGAGAGGTAAACAAAATCATTTTACGTCAACAACGTTTTATGCTAATTAATGTTGTAAAAGTTAAGCATTTTCTAATAAATACATTCAGCGAAAAAATAATTATTAAATTTTAAAACAAAAATATCACCAAATAAATTTTGTCAGTTTTATTTTCATAGAGAACCTACCCCAAGAAATAACCAATATTTTTCAAAATACTTGGTATATAAGAGTTGTCTGTTTGTTTTAAAAGAAACAATTTTTTAGTTCAAGAGCTTGATTCAAATAACTGGCTAATTAAGTTTTATAATTTTTTATATTAGTTATTAAATTCAATTGAACATAAAAAATTAGATTATTTAGAGATCTCAAAAAATTAAATTTTTATTCCTACTTCAATATTACATTCATAAGCAAGATTCTGGCTTACAATGTTTAACATCAGTGATTTTGCTATGCGTTATGACAATTTCACACACACAAAATAAATAAACCTTCTCGGAATTATTAAAGGAGCATCAATTATTCTATACCAAAATTTAAAGATCTTGAAAATCTGCTTTATTCAGGCTTGCTTTAAAAAATCAGTTTTTATTTTCTTTATGGTTTTAAGAAATATGGAATTCCAGTAACAATTAAAGTCTACAGCTTTCCAAAGTAGCAACATAATGGGATGTCAGTTATCAAACCACTGAATACTAATAACCTCTCTCTATAATGCAATTTAATCTAGTTTTTTCCATATAATGCCATTAAATTTTTTTTTCTTTCCCCTAGATTAAAAAAAATCTTTAAAAAGGCTTGATATCAAACTAAAGATTACTACAGCTAATCCAGGTAATTACAAATACACTGTAAATTATCAGAATTAAGTGGCTATCATCATAAAATTTCCTGTTCATTATTTTGCTTCCCTGCCCATGTCAGATCTTCAGTCTGAAGAAAATTTATAGACTGTTTGAAGCAGAGTAATTTACAGAATCTTTCTATCACTAAAATGGGAACTATTTTCTTCGTCTTTGGACATTCAAAATAGATACTTTCCTACATTTAACTTTCCTTCATAGTATTCTATATATTTTCAGATCAGAATTGAGCTGAGAAGATTTACAAAGAGGAGATTATGTTTCTGTTGTTTTGAATATGCATAGAGAATTGTATTTCTAAATAAAAGGTTATTGCTCAAAATAAAATAAAGTCTTTGGGCCTATAGAATTATCCTTATTAATATGCTTGATTCTAATTACAGAATACCAAATGACTAGTATCAGCAATTCTGCACCAGAGAAACAGATAATTTAAATCATGGAGAAAAAAAGGCTTAGCTTTCTTCTAAAAAAACTGTATATTGTACAAAAGCAAATTAATAAGATTTCAAATTATATATCACTGAGGGAGTGGGAAGGAGGCTGAGTGTCCTATCATATTTGTTCATTATGCAAAAAAAAAAAAAAAATCCATTAATTTTAAGTGTGATTAATATAAATCTTCAAAAACTACTACATGATACATTTAAATAAAATTTAATCTTAGAGAAATGAACAGTTTATCAAACTAATGTAATAATGAAAATTTCAAATTTGAATATCTAGTATGGAACGCAAGAATAATTCAAATTAAAACATAAATTAAAATTCTCAGAATAATATTATCATTAAAATTTTATGGAATTTTTATTAAGTGAAAAAAAGTGCAGAACTAGTTATTACCATCCCATTAAAGATTAGCATTATTAATGCAATAGTTTTCTTCTTTTAACAAGATGAAAATATCTACTCTCATGAAAATTTAAATGGATGCATAGATAATTTAAGATATTCTATGCATTTAGAATTTTATCCAACAGAAATACAATTAAGAAGACTTATTAGTTTCATTTTAAATGCATGTATGTGATGTCTATATCCCAAAAATTCAATATAAAATTAACATAATGAATTTAATATAAAATGAACATTATTATCAAGATGCAGCCACAGAACAATTTTCTTTCCCTCTGAAACAAGTAGAATTTTTTTTAAATTTTAAACTATGTAAATTTGAAGCTTTAAGGGTTTTCAATTTAGATGGTTTAAATTGAATATCCCATTTGAATAAATCTTTCACAATTTTCAGTATAATAAATCATCTTAATCAAGTCTTGGGAATAAAGAAAATTAGTTCCAAAATAAAATAATTTTTAAGAAACCTTAATTTAAGCATGATTATGATTTAACTCTATATATTTAAGTAGTTATAAACAAGCATTTGTAACAACAAAAAAAATTATCTATAGAAGTATTATTTAAATATGAAAGTACATTCAAAAATCCTTAATCTTCTATCCATAATACTTTAAATTTTGTCCAATCTCAAAGGAAGCAATGTGAAGGGTCATGAAAACTATTTGTACCCTTCCATAGTCAAGTATCAACAAAAGAACACATATATTAATGAAAGATAGCATTTAAACATCACTTTCCGCATATTAGAAACTTCCAAAATTAATATATTTCTCATCACATGACTATATTCTGTATTTAAAAAGGGAGGCAGCATATATATTCAATATGTTATGCACAAAAATGGTAGAGAAACCAACAGAATACAATTCATTTTACTCAGATACAAAATATTTACATGATCATCTTGGAAACAAAATGAACAGAAGTAAGAATGAAAACAAAGTACAGATAAAATAAGCTAAACAAAAGTCACCACAAGAAAAAGAATTGAACTAAATCTACATTCTATACATAAACAAAACTTCCGACACATTTTAAAGAGATTGTGAATTAAGGTGTTCTAATTCATATATCAAAAAACTAAAAATCAATAAACATGCGATATTTAAAGACTAATCTGTTTGTTTGCAGAAGAGAGTCTAATAACCTGTTATGGGTATTATGGCTGGTAATTACTATAAAGGACGATTTCTAATTCAATATCACAAGATTTTTTTATATAAAAAATGAACGCAATTCAAAGAAAACAGACAATATTTAGTTCCAGAAGATAACTTACGCTGTGCCGCAGAATAAGCAGCGTGAATTAGTGAAAGTAGTCCCAAAAACACGCAAAAATTTCCTAGGCTGTTTTTGACCATTTTTACTTTTTTAGCCAACTACTTTTGTGCTTAAAGAAGAAACATGAGTAATTTAAATGACTATGTCAGCTTTGAATTCTTAATTGCAGATTTCAGACTACATGTAGCCTATTTCAATAATAAACAAGAAATACAACTTCGCCGCTATGTTAGCAAATACAAGTGCCTACGAATACTAGAGTCATCGTTAGGGAATTTTTGGTAGGGAAAAACAGATGCTCCTTGCTCCTACAGGATGCACGCGACTACTGTGTCGAGATCACGTGAACAGTTGAGCATTCAGCATCAAAATTCAGTCACATTCAGGAAAAATTCGAAAACGGCGCATTCCTTCTTTCTAATTGTCACATAGGAATTCTTATTTCTTCCAGTGATTCTCCGGTGAAATAAAGTCCTAACACGATATAATAAACTTATATTTTTTATTTTATCTTCGAATAAAGAATTGTTTGAGGTACTATTTTTTTACATTTACTCCAATTGTCAAACTATAAATATAATTTTTTTTTCAAAGAGAGTGGACAATGACATCTTCTGTTTTAAAAATAGACAAGAACTATTAAAACGTTACAAAATTTAAGAAATCTTTTGAATTACTATATGAACAAAGATAAAATAACATGCTTTAAACTATTAGATCAGAATGTTTTAATATAGATTATAACAATTCGAGTAAAACTGCTAAAAAGTTTGAAAAAATATTTTAAATAATAAGGCGAGATAAAAAATTGATCATTCAGAAAAATTCAAATTTTTTTAAGGTAAAAAATAAGATAAAATTTGTAATTTATACAAATTATTTCTAGTCTTGAAAAATGTACTCCTTTCTTATTCTGTAGAGAGAATATTTTAGTTTTGCAATGAAAAAGAGCAAATTGATTTCATTGTCATAGTTTTCTGTTTAAGGCTTCAGAAACGTATTTATTTTTCAGTTGCAAAAGTTCGTTTTCAAAGCCGAGAGACAAATACTAATTTTTCTCTAATAGATACCATCATTACTCAGAAATAGAAAATTTATTATATAATGATGACGTTGCAATGAACAACTTTTTTTCAGAAGATAAATATTGATCATCAGCGACAAAACTGTATTCCGATATTGATATTGCTACATTGATCTCTTATGCAAAGAAAGGCTGAAGTGGCATAGTGACAAACTCTGGCATTCCAAAAGTCGCGATTCTAGAACATGATTCCATCTAAGAACTCCTATACAGTCAAACCTCGCATAGCCAGCAATACAAAAGGGGAAGAAACTGACTGGCTTAACTACAGATAAGCGCAGAACGAGTGCTGAGGAGATACCGTGACATCGCAGCCTCTATCAGTCCGTGTTGAGCACTTGTTTGAAGAAAACCCTTATACCTATATGGAAGAAGTTTTCGCCAAATAGCGTTATTAAACGAGACTCCCAGGGATTTTTTGTGGATCCTTAATTGATGAGATTGTGTCTCTGGCCAATATTATGAAGCTATTCTTTTTCTTTATGTCTCATTATGACTTGTCTATTCATCTCTATTATTTACCTCTTTTATATCAGTTTTTATACAAATAAGGCCTATTCACTTAAGCCAAAACCTTGATTGATACTTATATAAATTTCCATGCAAATTATTTAAATATTGTATAAAATGTTCTTTGATAATAATATCGGTGCATTATAGAAATTCTATACGTTACTGTTTGTGAATTCTGCACCGAATGATGGTAGAAAATTCCCTATTTGCTAAAGTTTCGGCGAAAGCTGAAAATTTTTTAAAGCGATATTAGCGAAAAAGTAAAGATGGTGTTTATGAAAACTCCATGAACTTTAAAAAGATGAAGAACAACTAGACTCACTGTGGATAAAGCGGCTGAAAAGTAAAACTACATTTCAAAAGCTCTTCTGCTCTTTTTGTTTATTCAACATGTAACCATTTTATCAATTTTAGGCTAAAACATTCACAAAGAAGTTTATTTTAGCTCTTAGTTTATTTTGTAGGCACTAATTAAAAAAAAATTCTTTTATGTATTTTTTTCTTTCCAAATATCCTTGAAACCACTATTACAGGCAGAAGACTTCCAAATATAGGTTATTATTTTCATTTTTATATTGCTTTTCATATTCTGCATTTTCATTAAAGGATTTGCAACCAAAGAGAAGGAGCCGGTTCTGAAGGAATTTTATTACATGTATTATTGTATTATCCGTTGGTAAAAATAAAAATTAAAAAAATCACATTTTATTTGGTGTATGAAAGATGCAACTTAAATTCTTAATTTTGAAGAATTGGATTTGTATGTTGCAAGATAGATCTTAGGGTAACAATCTTTTATTATTAATCAATCTTCAGTAAGCATACTCTTACTCCCTGCCACTTAAAACTGCAAAATAAAATAATATAATGAAATTGTCCCACAGTTGAGCTTAACAAAATGATATATTATTTTACATTGCTTTTTAAATAGACATAAATATGTGAAGCTTGGCAAAAATAATTTTCTGTTTGTAAATGCAAAATTTATGTTATTTTCAATTGAAGTTTTCTTTAATTAAAATATTATGATGATTTATTTTTTTGTGCGTGAAATCGTTTTTCTAGAACTAGAGAGAACACAACATTTTGTAAGAAGAAAAAGATAGCTCCAACAATTACACATGTTCCACATCATCAGAAGATAAATTTTACAGGGGAAACACTGTTCTTTTGGCTATTAAAAAATTTGTTAGTAAGAATTAAGGGAATTTACTAAAACGAGTATTTTAATACAATTTGGGTATGTAATTTTTCAAACATATTTTATTATCTTCCAAAAACTTGATAATTTGGTGATATTTTATTTTTGCAGTAAATTCTTTACTTGGCAACACAGTTCTTCAATTATTTCATTAAAAGAAATTTAAACGTTCTTCGCCGGCGTCCTGACATAGGGGTAGCGTGTCTTCTCCTTGATCTGAGCGTCCTGGGTTCTGGCAGGGTTGTTCTTCATTTGTTCCATCTGTGAGATGCTTGAATGTGCCCCCCTATAAAAAAAGGGTTGTGCAAGCGAATGTGCTGCGTGAGTAGCTAAGACGTATTCTTGGCCCTAGTTGGCGCTACTAAAACAAGAGACGCTCCCTTGGTTAAAAATCGCTGACTTCGTCAGTGAGCTTGTCCATGGCAAGTGCCATTAGAAACAACAACAACAATAAATTTTTCAGGATAGCTTATTTCTATCTAATTTTAAACTAATATATAGTTTTATAATGTGTTATTATTTATTTATTCGTGCTCGGTTTATATCTTTACTTTATAGAAAATGAAATCCTTCAAAGTTGTAATATATTTATTTATCTTCCCTCCGTAGAAGCTTTCTTTATCCACAAAAAAAATCAAATATTTTCAATTAAAATATCAAAACAACTGCTAGTGGATAATTTATTTTGTAACGGTGTTTGGCAAGAGTATATCATAGTTCTATGATCGAAGAATTTATCCCTAAAAGATCCCTACATCTCCGTTCAGCGTTACGATTTGTCCTGTCTATAGACGCCAATTATGGATTGCAATCGAAGTCGATTCGGTAGGATTTCAAAACATCCAGCTGGTAGCGCCATCTCTTATTGGTTTGAGTAGTAGTTTATAAAATAGAATTATTATTTCCCTTTGAACGCGTGACACGAGCATTCTGTTAGCATTTAATAACAATAATACATTCACGCTACTTTCGATTCTTTAATTAAGATAAATCTTTTTTTTTCTCTTCTATGCACACTTCATAGGAAGAAAAAAAAAAACATATATATATATATATTTTAATTTCGTGAATAGAAAATTAATTCATAGCGTTTATGCATTTTCTTAACAAATTACAAAAGTATCTAAGATTTGTCATTTAAAAATTTCACGCACATTCGGACCATTTCTTATTTATTTATTTATTTTTTGCTGAAATATTTATGTTTTAAAAGGAAAAAAACGTATGCAAATTTCATAATTTTTAATATTAATCGATGAAGTTTCACTCACATTTCAGAATTTTTATTGTTTATATTTATATGCATAAAATAATTTCTAATTAAAAACTTCTTAAATTTTCTTCTGAAATCCGAGAAATTTGACTATTGCTTAATTCATACATATATTGATAGATTAATATAAGAAATAATTAAATTAGAAATAAAATGGAAAAATATTATAATAGTTATCATTATTTATTTATTTTTGTATGCTGATAGATTTTGTAGAATAATATTTTCTAGCTATTTTGCATACAGAGGTTTAATTTAACTGGGTGGTGAAAACTAATGAATGAAGAGGTATGTTATTATTTACTTTATTCGATTAAACATCTTCTTTGACTTTACGCTGAGATTCCATAAAACACCAAAAAATTCACACGGGATTCGAATTTTTTAAATTTTATAATTGACTGAATGAATCATTCTGAAGCGATCCATTGAAAATCACACCAAATTTTAAAATGAGTTTTCATTCAATCAAAATAAAACGGTTAACAACATTAAATTCTTTCAATACATGACATTTCACATAAAATTTCAATTTTTAGAATATATTTTGTTTTTAGGGACAGTACCTCTACCAAAAAGACGAAACAGTTGAGAAAAAGCTGTTTGTTCAAGCTGTAAATTGAATGTATATAGGTGAGCTGCACAAAGCAATTTAACTAATTTTTTTAAAGTTTTGATTTTATTAGTCCTATTTTAAAATTATTATAGAATAATTTTGAACGGACCTGGTAATTATAAGCACCAATCTGTTGATAAAGAAAACATTAGAGACTGCACCAGATTCCCAGACTTCCACTTCATACCACAGAGAGAACCATTGACAAATTTTACAAGTACCAAGCCTCTTAAACACGGTGGCTTTTCGGAGAGATCGGTTCTCGAACTTGAAGCCATACTGTCACAAAGCCTAAATTACAGTTTTAATTCTAAATTACGGTTTTTAATTAATAAAATTACAGTTTTTAATTAATAAAATTACAGTTTTCGATGTAATAGATTAGAATAATATTTAATTCGATAAAAACTCACTAGCTACACTTGGAGTTGCATTTTTTCATATTTTAATCGCATTACGAAAGTGACATTTTTTGAAGAAAGTTTATAAAAATTTCTAACCACATTTCTAATATTTGCAAGAATATTTGTATTTATAATTATAGACAAAAGTTATTTGAAAACACTTGTATTTGCATGTAAATGCTCTTTAATTTCTTTCACAGCAGAATATATGCATTCGTTGTAAAAATAAAAAACAACACCATAGAATGTGCAACACAATAGGATATGTGAATAGAAATAATAATAAAGAAAATTTTTTCGTGAGAAATAATTTAAAAAAATCTCATTATTAAAGCCTAAAATTAGAATTTTTAATATTGATAAGATTTACAACACGATGTATTTTATTTCATAGATATTTATCATTAATGCTGAAAACAGCAAATAAATTGTAGAAATAGTAATTAAAATCAAACGCAATATAATAATATTTACGCATTTCAAATAATAATTAAAATATTTTGAGATAAATATTTAAAAAATGATTTATTATTCTTGAAACCTAACATTCTAAGTACTTATAATATTGATAAGATTAACAATAGGTTAATTTTTATTTGATAGATTTTTATTATTTATAGTGTAGACATTAATAACATTGCGCATATGCCACTTTTACTTCTGAGAAAGTTCATGCCACTACAAAATGTATGGAAATGCATAATCAAAATCCTGTTGCAGTTAATTCCGGTTTCATATCAAAATCTTAATTGGTTCGAAACCAAATTTACAAGTGTTCACTCAAATCGTTGTCCAATAGCTTTTTTTTAAATAGTTACAATAAGGCATATATAGCTCTGGTTTTAAAACTACTTTACATGACGCTATGAAAATTGTTTTATGTTATTTCAATCAATTTACTGTTCAGTAATATTTTGTATATAAAATGCAGAATGAACTTTTCACAAAAAATTATTCTATATTTGAACACTGATCAAAGTTTTTAAAAAGCCAATAAGCTTATTTTTTTTTACAAACGATTAGTTTTTGTTAAAAATAATACAAAAAAAAGTTCCTTACAATCTTTTAACTTCTTCATTTTCATCAGAAATATTTGGAATAATTAGCAGCTTTTAACAAGTTAATTTTTGTTCATCAAAAATAAGACGACGAATTTCTTATTGGCCGATTTCATGTAGAAAATTTTGTATGAGTAACATTATACACATTTTATACCCTAAATTCTGGATAAGTTCAGAGAACGAAATAAGGCAGTTGGAAAAATGAACTTGATTACGGTGAAAATTATTTAAGTTGCGAATGAGATATTGTTTATTAAAAATACTGAATAAACCAAAAAGATGCCGAAGTAGACGAAAACGGAATAAACACGCGGTTTGCTGAAATAGTTTTACTGATACCAAAATATTTTGTTGAAATTTGAAATTTTTTTCAGATCATATAAAAATCTTAAAAGACAATATTTTCGTATTCAAATCTAATATTTTTAAATATTCTAAAATTTGAAAGTATGCATAGTAATGTGTCGTTTGTAGTATTTCAATTTATTGAAAATAGATGGCGGTATAGGCCACACTGAACTAAAATTCACAAAATTGAACAAAATTGAAAATATTTTATAATTCATAATGTTAAACTTATTTAGGGACTGCAGGGTTTGAAACTATAAAACTGTTATGAAAACGAAATTTCAGTTTTATAATAAACAAACTTAGAGAGTGAAATTTCGAATTAAATATATTTAAATACTGGTTCAAAAATTATTATTTAATGTGTTGATAGGACTTATAGTTCAAAATGACTTAATTTTTTTTTTTCATATTTGTCTTTGAAATGTTTTATGTATCTTAATCTTGGAGAATATTGTATAGCATTTATTATAAGGATATACGTTAAAAGTTGTTTCACATTAAAAAAAAATTTAAATAGTCATTTTAGATTTAAACTTTAAATCATTGAAAATCATACATAAAAAAAATATAGACATAGTTATAAAAGTACAGAATTCAGAAAAGCAAACAAAAAATTAATAAAAATTTAGTCCACTTGGTTGAAAAAGCTGCAGAAAATCAACTTTGAAAGGAAATTACAAAAGGCTGCATAATTTTATTCAAAATGTATTTTTTAAGGATGAAGGTAAAGAAAGAAGAAGAAATCAAAAGACTGACAAGAAAAGAGCATAAATTGCTTTTAATAGCACTCTTAAACTTGTGTACAAGATATAATAGGTCAGATATAATAGCTACATGCGATAAAAAATATAATTTCTTAAAACTTAGATAATTTACTCACTTATTGACTATAACTATTAAATCAACTGAATTTGAAATGAATTATTTTCAAAAAAATATTAAATATAATTTCTTGTTGATACTGCTGAGTTTTGAATTATTTTTATATTATATTTCCATACACACACACTCGTGAGTGTCTATGGAAAGCATCTGTAGTATAGGTCCATATCAAATTTCCAATCACGTTTGTCAAACAGTTAATCGTCAGTCGATTTGTACTTTAGCATACCATTGATAATGTGATAACTCCAAAACAGAATGAATCAAATAAATGAAATTTGATATGTCATATTGTGATTATAATTGTATTTTTATTTTTGTGCGACTCTTTCAGTTATTTGCGGCAATCGATCAGGGAAAAAGAAAAAGAGGTACATAATATGTTCTATATTGTCTGGAACTTTTCCATTAGCATGTTAGCGCTTATTCGCCAAAGATAGTACGTCAAAATGCGAATTTCTGCTACTCTCGTTTGCCAAAGGCATCCGCTTATTAAATAAGTGCCTATTTTCTTTATTACACTACGGAGTACACAACCCTCACGTGCGAAAATAAGAATTTGATCACTCGCGGTGTTCATGGCAATCATTCATCCCAAGGTATGTACGCAATTTCAAGTGGTAGGAATTGGGTAATAACTTCACTAAGAAGTACACAAGAAAGATTCTTGGATACTGCTCTTTCTAGTTAAGTATTATTATTTAATACATAGATCTCATGAAAATCACTCCAAATTTTTCTATTAGTTTTCATTCAATCAATGATAAAGCGATTAATAACATTCATTTGTTTCAGTGCGTGATATTTCACTTACGATTCGATTTTTCGAATAATTTTTTATTCTGAAGGAGATAGTAACTCTATCAGAACAATGAAATATTTGGAGAAACGTCGTGTTTTTTTAAAGCGAAAATTGAATGTATTTAGCTGAGTTGCACAAAATTCAATTCATTTTCAAGTTTTAATTTTATTACGTCCAATTTAAAAATTATTACAATAATTTTTGAACGGATCTCGTGATTTTAAATACTGATCAATTGATAATGAAAGCATATGAGAAGGCACAAGTTTTCCACTATACATTAGAGAGAGAAAAATCGAGAAATTTAACAAGTACTCTTAAACCCGGCTTCTTTTCGGTAAAATCGGGTCTCGAACTTGCCGCCATACACTCATCAAGCCGAAATTTTGCCTCGAGACTGTAAGCAAAAAGCTTTTGTCAATGCAATAATGTCGGCAACACTTGATTGCAAGAACATGTACAGAAAAATTCGTGCCTTTTGTTTTTATCGTCTAAATCCCAAGTCAAATATTTAACTTGGGATCTAGCCTTTAATAAGAGAAAGATTATTATTTATTTGGTTGTTTCACATACTTCGTTCCGTAGTAGGTGAAAAAATCTCTAAAATAAGTTTTAATTTCATTAAAATTTTAAGAGCTTTTAAAGGATAGAATTTACTTTTGAATGAATTTTCATCAAGAAAAATGTATCAACAAATTAAACTACAAAACTATTTTTATCAAAATTTACACTGCCTGCATTTGTCTATTTAATTCCACTGCTTAATTTTTACTAATTTTTAGTAACTTTTAAAATGCGAATCTAAGTAAATATTTCATGTTCTTTTTAAGAGGATTAATAATTACAATTTTCGATAAAGTAAAATAATTTATCAGTTAATTTGATAAATCTTTCCCTAATCTCTACATTTTGAGTTGTATTTATTCATATTTTTCTTGCATTATGAAAGTGACATGTTTTTTGGAGACAGTACATAAAAAAAATTTAACGTCATTTCTAATACTTGTAAGTGCTTTTGTATTTATAATTATAGGAAAAAGTATTTGAAAATTATTGAACTTGCACAACAGAATTTATGTTTCGTCTTAGAAATAAAAAGAAAACACAGCGCAATAGGATGTGTAATATTTAAAACAATAATTAAAATATTTTTCGATAAATGATTGAAAAAATATTCATTATTGTTAAAGACCAAAATACCAGGATTTCTTATTTTTGAAAAGATTATCTAAAATATTTTTTATATTTGATAGGTGTTTATTATTAATAGTGAAATCAATAATACATGGTGCGTATGACAATTTTATTTCTAAGAAAGTTCACGTCGTTACAAAAAAATTGGTAAAGCATTATCAAAATCTATTTGCTGTTTATTCGCTTTTCATGTCAAAATCTTAACAGTTTCGAAACATAAAATATACAAGGTGTCCACTCAAATCATGATTTCGGATCATATTTTATTTGGATTATAAAGAGCGTATATTTTGGGGGAACTTCATTTCTGAATACGCAATTTTTTTTGAGTAAAATTTATTTTAGCTGTGAAGTAAATATCTGTTTAATGTATTATTATTCTCGTGTTGTAGCTTAAATTTTAGAATTTTAACTTATATACTTATATAAATAGCAGATTTATTTTATCTTTAAACTATTTCATCACTGAAGTCGGCATTTTTTATTCATGCAATAGAATATGCTTTACATTAATCAGAGATTGGATTCCATTTGAAAATTCCAATCATTTCGCAGAAAAAAATTGTAAAACATCTGAAACCTTATCCAAATTTTTGTTTCACCGATTAATTTAGATTAGGAAACATTTTTCACTTCTTTTATAAAAACTAAATATTTATACAAAATCTTTTGCTGATAATCTTACACTATGTTTAAAAGAAACGCCAATTTTTTTAATATCTATGCATTTTACAATATTCAATGAAAATAATGTTTTTAGCATAATCTTGGAAACAGTTTACTCCAATCAAAATTAATGTTAACACTCAATGTAGAATCCCAATTTTTCAAAAGTCAATCCAATTTTTTACTGTATTTTTTCTTCTAATAAAAAATAGAATGTTGTTTCTAATTTAAAAAAATCATATTTGTATAACGAATTTCCGTTGCTTGAAGGATTTGAAAATTAAAGAGGCAGTATGATGATTTCTTATGGGTATCATTTTATTAATAGGTAGAAAATTGGCTACGTATTAAAGAAAGTGAAAAACGTATAATAATGCGGGTAATAATATTATATATAAAATTATATAATTATTATTTTATATATAAAATGAAGATTCTTTTTCAACAAATAATTATTTTATTTTTGACGAAAACTAACATTTTTTAAAAACAATCTTTAATATTTTCCTATAGTCGGTTGGTTTTCGTTGGAAATGAAAAAATAACTTTCTGTAGTATTTAAATTAATTTTCACCAAAAATATTCGAAATAGTTTACAACCTGTAATAAATTAATTTTTGTTTATCAAAAATAAGATTGTTTGGTTCTTATTGGTTGATTTTATGTACCAAATTTTTTATGAATAACATTATACTCATTTTATGTTCTAAATTCTTTTATCGGTTCAGAGTGTTTTCTTTGTCCTATAAGAAACGTTTTAATGAAAGCGACGACCAACTTAGTTAATTATTTTCCATAGACTGAATTTAAGATTGCTAAAACTTATTTGGCTTGTTCTTGATGGGTTACTAAAAAGAGTATATTTAAACTTCAAACTCGATAGACATGCAACATTTACTAATATTTTATAAGCCTTATACCTTTCCGTTTATTGTTAAATGCCTCTTTCCAATTTTCTGTCATCTCAACTGAAATGTGAACTTTAATTTAAAAGGCAGAAGCGTTTAAAATTCAAATAATACGTTTTTTTTAAAAGCAGACAATAGAATCATTCAGCATCGTTTATTTGTATTATAAAAATATTCTTATCTAATATTAGTTAATTTTATTAATATAAATTCTTATTTTATATACTTTATTTTAATATATCTTAATATATTCTTATACATCAATTAATTTATTACATTAAGGATTAGAAGGATTAAAAAATAGATACACTTTAAAAATATTTAGGTATTGCATACTTGTGAAGTTAAACCTTATTATAAGTACAAGTTTCAAAAGGTATATTTAAAGCAAACTTTGAAATCTGCTCGTTATGTAAAAATAAGCCGTTACTTCCTACAATCATTACCAGAGAAGATAAAAAAAATAATCCAAGATGAAATACTAGAGGCAATAATGAAAACAATTAGTTTCAGTTTAACAATGGAATATATCGTTGTAAATTAATTGAAAAATATTTTTAATAATTGATTAAAAATAAGAAGAATTGGGTGACAAAAAAGGATACCATTAAGAAGAGAAATCTGTGAATTTTAAAGTGATGTGAAATTTTTTTTGTGCTCTAATATTTTCTTAAATTACCAGGTGAAACGCCAAAATTTAATTTAATTTTGTAATTAATTTAAATGTAATTTTAAAATCTCTTGGAAGTTCACATTTCCACCCTCCAAAGAATATATGTGTCAAGTTTGGTTGACCTAGGTTAAACGGCGTGGTCTGTACAGTGCAAACACAACCATGAAAACTCTCACACTTTCTATTTTATTATTAGTAGAGATAAAGATAGAAAAATTGAATGCATTTATTGGATTACGATGGTTAAATAAGTCTATTTATAAGATCATATAAACACAATATTACATAAACAAAGTATTCACAAAAGAGCGCAGACAAAGTAGGATCAATCACTGAATTAAAAAAAAAAACAGTATTACGTTCGAAGTCTATTAAGATAGAGAATAATGAAAATCGTTGAGACTTTTTTGTACGTACATCGGAAAATCATATATAGAGATCTCAAAATTAAACTTTTTTTGGATCATATCCAATTTTTTAAAAAATTACTCAAGATTCGCAATGAAATTTTTACATTTATCAGCACATCTATTCCCAGTTTTCGCAAGAGACTAAAAACCATTCTTAATCAAGTATTCGGGAATTTTCCATCTGTCAAAAAAGCTGGGATCTGAAGGTAATCGATGAAAATATGGATACAGTTATAACTGGAAATTGCGTACACATAGATAACCTGTAAATTGGTACATTGAGCAAATTTCGTGCGTTGTCGAGGATTCTATAATCTCTAAATCGATCAATTCTGAAAATGTTAACTCTAGTTCATTAATTTTCTTAATTTACATCTATTTAGTCTAGGTATATTTAACGGTATCTCCCAAAATCTCCAATTTCTCAACATACTAACAATTTATTTGACATTTCTGCGTTTGGGCTGTCAGCAATTCTCCAAAAGCTAATATTTTGCTGAGCAATCATCGCTACCTTTAATTAATTTTTAAAAATTAGATTTTTTTCGCTTTAACAATTGTTAAAAGGAAAAAGACAATACAAAATTAAAAGTGGAGATGCATTTTGACGCTTTACGCTTTGCGGAACTTTTATGCTTATCATTATGTTTCCAGTCTCATTATGCTTTTTTCCACGACAGACTGCTTTTTTGTTCAGTGGTTGCCTTTTCTAACGCTGACGCTTCAGCATCGAACATCTGAAAAGAATTTAGGAATTACTGATGTTTTTGACGAAATTGCTGCTCCAATTGTATAATCTTTTTTTCGAACTTCTTCTACGATCCATATAAAATTCAACTATTTCCATAAAGATCACTTTCCTTCCAGAAATATATTTAAGGAATTATTTTCTTATTGTGATAAGCTGAAGTCAAGTTACAACTATACAAATATGCACAGCTAAGCATTGTCAACAATTTTATACCTTCATTCCCCACACGATTCAAAAAATTTGTAACGTTGGAATAAGATGATGTGTTCATTTTTTTACCTACAATATGAGATAACGTTGCTTAAAATTTCCATTACATTAAAATAATAAACAAATTTTGTCCCCTTAAATATTTAAAAACGGTGAATAAGAAAAATAATTTATATACAAAAAAAATAGCGTGGAATAAATCTTGTTTTTCATAATGCTATACCACTTGTAGAAACACATGTAGATTGTGAATGTTCACATGAAAATAGTTGTGATACCAAACAAAATTTAAATTAAAAAAAAAAGAATTTTCTCGCTGTGGAGAAGATTTTACTAGACCAGATGAACAACAGACACAATTAATCAATAGAAAGGGAAAAGGTTTATTGCATATTCCTCTGTGAAATAGGCGTGATTAAAGAATTATAGGCGAAAGTGAAGAATATGAAGAATATTTTTAAATAACATGAGCAAAATACATTTTTTATAAATTTTTTAAAGAAATTTGAGATATGCATAAGAAAGAAGGCATCAAAATGAAAATTCCTATCATGCAATTTTTTATTTACGTATGTTTGAATTTTTTTTTATAAAATTGTTTAAATACCGAAATTGAAGCTTTACGACATATAATAAATATTTAAGAATACTTTAAGACGTCGGAAAAAAATTCTCTCGGTGAAAACCAGTGTTTTTATTATATCGATCTATAACACTTGATTGCATTAAAAGAAACACGTAATAACAAACGAGGAAAGTATTACGAACGAAGTATTTATCTTTCACGTTAACATTACATTCTGAAATTGTACTTGGCATGTACACGGTGGCCTAAAAATTATTGTTGGCGTTAATAAGTTTTGCGAGTCATATTTTGGCGATTTTTTTTCAAAAGAAGCCGTTCTTCTGATGTATGGAATGGGTAAGTTCAATTTCATTCATTTGTTATACACGACCGAAACGAATAGCTTTTATATTCATTCAACAGTTTTGTGATATCAGTTTTTCCGTACTAATAACACTAATCTTCAATAGCAAATGCTGCTTTATATGGAGAATTTCATACACAGAAGAGCTATAAGACGCTCTTTTGCGTATGAAACACAGTGAATTACGTTTTTGCATAATATTATCGCAACTATAATATTTCTCTGAAAAGTAGTAGTTATAAATATATTACCGATTATACTTACTTATAAACATAAATTATCGTATAAGGGATAATTACCACTTGTATATTAGATTCTAAATAAACCTTAGCCACTTTTACTTTGTTGAATCAAATTTTTTTTTAAAATCTGATAATTATTTACATTTTAGAAGATTTTTATCCGAAAATAATTATATGAAAAATACCTTATTCTAATATATATTATTTCAATTCAATTACCGATTACAAAAAAGCAGCATATTTTTCAAAAAAATGTGACACACATAAATTAATAATTGAAATTCTCATCAAAGAATTAAATTGTCAGTATGCATTCTAAACTTTAAAAATGTAGTGAACAACGCAATTATTTATTTATATGACAAAAGTTTCGAACTACATTAAGTAAAATATGTAATCGATTTTGTAAGCAGTATACTAATATTCAAACATTAAATTATGATTTTAATCTATGGACTAAAAAAGCAATGTAATCTATTTGATACACTAGGAAAGAAGTGAACATTTTGAAATAGAAAGTACAAGAAACTGGAATCTTAAAATATTATAAACAAATCACTACATTGTTTACAAAAAAATTGATTTTCTGCAAATGTAAGAATATAATAAAATTCACATTCAAATGTACAAGCTTTAAAAGAACTAAATTTATATATTTCATAATCCTTTAGATATTTATCAAATTTCAATTAATTTTCACATTTCAAAATTTTTATAATGGAAGTTTTTATTCGTGTTATTTATATAAATAAATATAAATAGGTGTGGCATTGTTTAATATGCAAATTAACTATACAGCAGAAAATTTTAAATAATGTATTCAGTGTTGTGATATTTAATTTAATAGAGCATGCTACAAAATCAGTAAACTAACATATTAGGGAAAAATGAAACAAAATTGTGATCAAATAGAAGCTAACTAATTTTCAGTAATAGAAGCTACATTTGAATGATTTTCATGAAGTAAAAAATTTCAAAAGCAAAATAAACTACAAAACGATTTTGATCAAAACTGGCATTAGCTGAATTTTTGTATTTGAATTCGAAACGAAAAGTTTAATATATTTCAAATATAAATGTAGTTATCTTTTGAATATTATTATTATATTTTGAATATTTGAATTCTTTT
>JAPMOR010085606.1:419674-433003 GCA_026543865.1 Argiope aurantia | reverse complement strand
ACACACACACACACACACACACATTGAGCTTTATTATAAGTATAGATTTATACAAAAGACGTTCCACTTTAGTCTCCGACTAAAGCTAACCGAGTAATTCAATATACTTCAATAGTAATTAGTGCAATCAATTAATCTTTTAAAAATAATTTTGATAAGAGCGCCAAAAATAATTTTGTGAATATAAAAGATATGAACAGGACACTGTATAAAAACGTAGGATTCGTAGCTTATTCATTGGTCGTTTGTTGACTCAAATTACATATAACTTAAATCTTTAAAAGTCACTTAGAAATATACTCCCACTTGGAGAAATATTTTCACTCTAATGGATTAGAAATATAATATAGCTCCATAATTAAAATGAAACACTCTGTAGATTTCAAAGCATGTATTTGATTTCAATACCTTCTAATAAATTATTTTAATACATCTACATCTATAAATTCGTGTAAAATGCAAGCTTCATTTCGGAGAACTTCATTTTTGAATATGTAAGATTATATTTCTGAGCATTTCTTAGAAGGGAAATCTTTTAGGTAAATTACTGAGTTATTTTTTTTTTCGCAGCTGATACATTAGAATTTCAGCTTTCATAAATCGCAGAATTATTGCTTTATTTGATCTTAAAACTATTTCAGTTAAAATATTTCGCCCGTATGATAAGGTTTAGTTTCCCACGAAAAAGAATTTGAATTTCATGTGAAAATTTTAGTTATTTTGGGAAAAAAAATGTAAAAAATCAGAAACTTTATCGAAAATTTACTTTTAGTTATTAATTTAGATTAGAATTTATTTTTCGCTTCTGTTTTTAAAATAAAACAGTTATACCAATTTTTCGCTGATAACCTTACAATATGCTTAAAAATAAAAAGAAGAAACACTCAATTACTTTTAATATTTGTGTATTTTTCAATATTCAATCAAAATTATATTTCAGGCATCGTCATAGAAAGAATTTAATCCAATTAAAATTAATATTAACATTCAACGTATAACTCCATTTTTTTCAAAAGCCAACCAAGTTTCTCTTTGCAGTTTACTTCCTTCCTATAAAATATAAAATGTTGAAACTAATTAAGAAAAAGATAGATTTTGACTAACAAATCATCGCTGCTTGAAAAAATTTAAAGAAATAGTTGAAAAATTAAGGAAAGAATGTGACGATTTCTTATGGTTGCTATTTTATTAATACTTAGAAAATTGTCTGTGTATTGAAGAAAGTGAAAAGCGGGCAATTAGACTACTGTTAATTCACATTTTGTATATAAAATGTGGAATCTTTTTCAACAACGAAAAAAAAAACATTCCATTTTTGAAAATCAATCCAATTATAGATGTCGCATTTTTGAAATATACGCTGATTGTATACAACTGGTAATTGAATTATAATAATTTTTCTTATACAAAAATTTATAAAACATCATTAATCATCTGATTTAAAGAAATGTAATTTAATAAAGAAAAATTGGGTGCGATTTGCTTAGAATATGATATACAGATTTTAATTATCATTTTTGGGTTCATTTATGTTTATTAATCGGTATAAATGGTAATTTGTTTATAACTACTACTTTTAAGAGTAATATAATTTCAAATGTATTATGCTGAAACACATTTCTCTGTATGTCTAAAAATATCATCATATGGATCTTCTCTATATGATGATTATATGGAGAAGATTATATTGAGAAGGCATATAGAGAAAAATATCATTATGTTCTCTATATATGAAATTATGTATACAGGTCAGCATTTGCTGTTAAAGATTCATTAATATTAATAAGGAAAAACTGATATAACATTATTGAGGAACGGATATAAAACCAATTCGATTCTGTCGAGTATATATAAATGCATTTTAACTTATTCCTTTTCTATATACTAAGATGGCTTCTTTAGAAAAAAAAAAGTTGAAAAAACATGTCTCACTTTATTTATTAGCACTAACACTCATTTTAAAATCTGCTTGCCAAAATCTTCGGATTCTGTGGGCTACGACATAACAGGGAAGGGGGTTCATGTGGTAATTAGGGTACTGCAAGAAAATTTACTTGGAGGAAAGAAATCCCATCTCGTCATTGGTATAACAGCTGTACCGCACCATGAGCAAAGGCAAAAATATTTCTGGTACCGCCCATAAACAAAAGGTTATCACAAAGTGACTACTCCGATCGCCCCGAAGGCACAAAATGAAACAGAATGACTGGATCACAGCGACAGTGATACAGGCTGGGACTGTTGTTGGGTCCTAAAAACCATCACCGATCACGGTAAAACCCTTCCCTTAGGAAATACGTCACATCATCGATGGGAGGGTGCCAACGCCTACCTCTTTCTGTACCCACCAGGGCTGTATGAACCGACCACCATACCGGAAGCTTCTCATCCACATCTTTGAGGTGTTCCTCCCCACCCCAGTGGGAGAAGCAAAAGGTTAAACATTGATCATTTGATAAGGAAAACACATAAGGCGACACGCGTTCTCCAGATTTTCAATTCAAAACCCGAGAAAAGATCATCGACAAATTTAAAACACGCCAGGCCTCTGAAATACAGAGCCTTTGTCGCAAAATCGGATCTCGAGTGCGGCATCCTGCTCTCACGAAGCCAAAATTTGGCTTCTATATCTCAACGATTCTGTATAACACATATATATTTGTGAGTCAAAACTCTTCTTAATGGAAGTATTGTCGGCAAATCTTTAACTAGTATTCAAATATATTTAACATATTTAAGTCTTGATTCTAATGACATGTACAGATACATTCGAACCTGGTGTTTTTATTGTCTAGATCTGAAGTAGAAAAATTTTCTTAGCATTTAGCCTTTAATAAGACAAAGATTAATTGATTATTTTCCCTGTTTCATTCGGAAGTAGGCTAAAGAATATCTAAAATACGTTTTTTTTTAAATTTCAATTTTTTTAAATGATAAAATCCACATTTGAATGATTTTCATCAAGAAAATATTTTCAAAAATAAAATAAATTACAAAACGGTTTTGATCAAAACTGGAATTACCTGTATTTATTTATTTAATTCTGCTACAAAAATTTTAATGTCTTTGAAAAGAGTAAATATATATGGAAAACTCATGTTCTTTTTAGAAGGATGATAAATTAAAGTTTTCGATAAAATAAAATAGTATAACAGTTAATTCGGTTAAAACTTTTACTAATTGCTACGTTGCATTTATTTTAGAGTTGCAATTATTTATATTTTACTCGCATTACGAAAGTGACATGTTTTTTGGAGACAGTAAATAAAAAATGAAACATCTTTTCTAATATTTGAAAGAACGTTTGTATTTATACTATAGACAAAAGTTATTTGAAAATAATTGCACTTGTGTATTTAAATTTTCTCTAATTTATTTCACAATAGAGCATACGAATTCGCTGCAAAAATAAAAAGAAAGCGAAACATAATAGGATATACAATATTTCGCAATAAATAATTAAAATTTTTTCTCATTGTGAAAGCCTAAAATTTGAACTTCTAACATTGATAAGATAATTAAAAAGATGTTTTTTATTTGATAGATATTTAATGTAAATAGTGCAACAGTATTTAAATTGCACATTTACAATTTTATTTCTAAGAAACTCCATGTCATTACATAAAATCTGGAAACTCATAATCAAAATCTGTTTGCAGTTAATTCACGTTTCCTATCAAAATCTGAACTGCTTCGAAACATAAAATTTAGAAGGTGTCCATTCAAATCAATGTCCAAAGTGAATTTTTAAATTGTAAGAGAAAGGTATTTATAGTCCCAGTTTCAAAAATGCTTTACATGAAATGTTATGAAAATTGTTTTAGGTTGTTTTTTAGTCAATAAAATCTCTACAGTAGAAATTAAAAAAATCCAAATTTTAATACAGCTTCACAATCTGATAAATAGTTTTCAGTAAAATATTTTAGGCTCGTTAATATTTTATACAGGAAACCTTCCACATTTCTACGACTAAAGCTGATTGAGTAATTGAACAGAACTATTACATTTCTACGACTAAAGTTGATTGAGTAATTGAACAGAACTATTTTAAATGATTTTATATCGTTTCAACAGCAGCCTTGAAGAAGATCTGACAATCAACGATCCCCATTAATTAGCTTAAAATAATACAATTCGGAACATCAGAACTTCATCAATTTTAATCTCAGAAAAGTGGAGCGTATTCTGTTTATAACATAAGACGGTTAAAAATATTTTGTTGAATATGAAAAATTTGAACTGCGGGATGTATGAAAGACTTAGGCTTCATAGGTCTTTCAGCGTTGCTTTTAATGACTCAAATCACATGAAATTAAGTCAGTTAAAACATTTTGCCAACTGGAAGCACATTTCTGTTTCTAATGCTTTAGAAATGAACTATTGCGCAATGATTAGAATGAACGTTCTGTGTATTTGAAAGCAGATATTTCATTAAAATTTCTTCTAATAAAATAAATATATAGCCATCTTGATTAACTTGCATAGTTAATAAATAACAAGACTACCAAATATTTCTAGCAGTTTTCGCACTCACATACGCACGCACGCACGCACGCGTACGCACGCACACACACACACACACACACACACACACACACACACACACACACACACACACACACACACACACACACACACACACACACACACACACGTGTGTGTGTGTGTGTGTGTGTGTGTGTGTGTGTAAGGAGGGAATAAACTGACAAAATGCCGAAATGTGAAAAATATATATTTAAAGAAAAAAACTGGATTCACATATTTATCACATCTATTTATTTCAAAATTATAATATTAAGTAAATTAAGAGAAAAATTACACTTGTTCAATAAATGCCAGAGGTTTATAAAATCCAATGCTTTAGATAATACTAGTCAGGGTTCCCATATCTGCCTTTCTATCGTCCACAACAAGGCATTTCTTATTTTATTTTGATTTAATTTTTGTGCTAGTAGATTTTAAGCATCAAATAATGTAACAAACCTAGATATTGGAACGTTTGATAGCGAATCACCTTTAACAGAATTCGTTCGAATCTATCTCGCATAAAAAAAATCAAAGTAATTTCAAACAAAATAAAAAATTCTTCACTCCTGCTATTACTCCTGCTCAAAAATAATAATATTCTAGTTCAAAACTTTTTCGGGACTGTTGACTTGCGAATCAGGTCACCAGCTACAAAAGGGACGGGGGGGGGATATACAGATTTTCAAGGGAATTTGAAAACATGAACATTCTAAGAATGCATTTCTGAAATTCAAACGATAAACGATTTAATTTCAGGTGCGCATTTCTCGGAAATCAAATAAAAGAACAAATCTTCTATTCGCATGAAAACAGAAAAAATCTTGAGAGCTTCAGAAATTCATAAAAACATTCGTTATGTTATTATATGGATTTAGTTGTCATTTCATTCTTTTCCTTTCCGGTACAAAAAAGAGGAAGAGAAATGCAGATTATAGTTTAAAAAAAGTTAGAGAAGTGGAGCAGTTTTTGCATTTATTCTGGGCTCCATTTTATGTAGATACGCTTCTTATCTTTGGAATGTCAAATACTCACATTTCAGATGCAACGATGAGTAATTCAGATTCGTGGGAAATAATATGAAAGATTAAATAATCAGAAATATTTACTGCGTTTGTCTGTTTTATGAGGCAAAAACTATCTAATCAAGAAGTGGGTTTTGCTTGGTAATAGTAATTTCTTATTGCAGTAATTCACGAATTCATTAAAAAGCAATAGCATAGTTAGGGTAGAGCTAACGAAGTTCACGCTCCCGGCGTCAATACCAGGGGGGCAAGAGATTACTTGTAATTAAAATATCGTAAATATGTTACACGATTATGATAATATATTATTATTATTATTATTTGAAGCAGAATACAGTTTCAAAGATATTGAAAAGACTCATTGAAGTTTTAAAGTTTGCTTTAATCCATCCCGGGAAGTTATAATTTATTTACAAGAAGGCGCGGACAAACACGTCCGCTCACCGCAACAGATTAGTCAAAAAGTGGCGTAAAAGAAGGGAGAAACAAATTATCCCTGTCTTATATACTGTGATGTATTAATAGGGATTTCCATGGCATGTCAATGAAAAAGCAAGGGAAACGCAGGGGTCTTTTAGAAGAATTTGTAAAGTCAGCGGTATTTTGTCCCTTCACTCGGAGTGTGGGAACGTTTAGGCTTTTAGCCGATTCAGCAATTTTACAAAGCTTCTGTTGAATTAATTAAGTTAGAGAAAGTGGAATTGGATCAGGAATTAAGAGAATGAAATTACTATGGGCAAAATTAAGATAAAGCTTTGGAAATTAATTTGGATTAAATTAAGAGTTTAAAATATCATTACAATCCCCCCCCCCACCATAAGACGTGGAAGTATGTCAGGGCTCTTTTACACACAACCATACCCTACAGTGGTGACCAAGTAAGAGGTTGTTAATATTTAAAAGTATATTGAAAGTCACACCTAAGTTTCCCTTACCTTCACATTATACAAACGTTAATACAGAAATTCCATTCATCATTTTATATTAGAAACATAAAAAGAATTATATTTGTAAAAATAGTATATAAGCATAAATAATCATCAATAATAACAACAAAATATTAAAAATTAAATGATATGATACACACATGTATTCTGGCTATTATTCTGTAGTTCGCTTAATTTGTTGAAAATAATCTGACAGGTTTGCTTATATTATTCTTAAATTCTAAGAAGTCTGACTTAACAAGTTTATTAAATTAGAAATAAAGTATTAAATCAATATTGTTATGATTTCACCCAAATGAAGTATCAGTATAGTTATGATTTTAAATAAAGTATTTTAGCTGTAAATAAAAACACAAGATTCAAAACTTCAGGTAAAAAACCTGGATATGAAAATAATACTTTCAGAATTGAAATATTTTATATAAAACTTTTGGAAATGTAAATAAATGTAAGATTCATGTGTTTCAAATAAATCATTTGAAAATGATAATAATAATTGCAAAATTCAAAATATCAAATGAAAAACTTGGAACTAAAAGTAATAAATGCAAAATTCAAAGATTTCAAACAAAACATTTGTGAATGAATGTAACGAACACAAGATTCAAAATACTCTTATGAGATAAATATTTGGTAAATAATAATATAAAAAATATGTGTATAATTGAAATATATATATATATATATATATATATATATTTGTATTTGTAAACATGTATTTAGACACAGTGATAAAAGAGGGTAGCGTAACGATTGTCAGAGGTGTAACAATTTCCCCTGAGGCATTTACTACATTATTCTAATTATCAGGTGCCATTATGAAGTATAGAAAAATCTTGGTATGTTACTTTTTTTTTCATTCACAAGGTCAGTATACATATTAAAACAAAAAGCAATCTGACACAATAAATACCAGAGTATAGTTTAATTACAATCAGAGGGTGTAACATATTTTCCTCTGAGGTACTCACTAAATTTCTCTGATATCATTTGTCATTATTTTTAATTATTCTTTAATTTAAAAATCTTGGAGTTAGATAAATTAAATTAAATTAAATTTATTTAGGGAAATCATTTTTCTGGATTTTAATAGCATGCACATAAATTTCAAATTCAACAAACTATAATATTATGAATAAATTTTAAATAATAGATATGAAAAAAATTAAAACATCCTAATATTTTAAATAATAATATAAAAATACCATTTGAAATTGTATTATAATTGGAAAATTAAATTTAAAATAAAATCGAAAGTATAGAATATAAATCTTGACTTTCACTCGTTGAGTCAGTTGATGGATGCTTTTTTTAAGCTAATAACTTTTTGAAGAATAATCACTTTTTTAATTAATCACAAAAAGGCAATTTTGAGCACTGGAACTGGCACTGTAGACTGCTGGCGAATAAAACAGATGTCGGAAGCTGATCATTATATTTTGGTGATAATACAGCACACAAGTGATCGAACTGGATGAATCATGGCACAAGTTGGAACTTCTTGAAGATATAAGGAGCACGCACATGATGATACGAAGCACAAACACAAGGGCAGAGTTGGAGATCTGAGGTTACGGAAGGCATAGAGTAGGTCATATCTACGGAGTCGAAAAATTTCAACGTCGTGGAACAATGTGGCCGAACTGCGCAGCGAAGCTATGCCGAGGGAGACTGTAGACGGCTGCCATGACGAACTACGGAAACACGGGACACGGTCGGCGAAGAGTTATTGCGTCATTCATTTTACTTGCCTCTACCGCGGATTTAATTTTAATTCATTTGACAATTTTGCACAGGAAACTATCCTTGTCGATTAAATAATATGTAAGCATTATTTTGTTTGAAGCAGAATGCAGTTTAGAAGATATTTAAGAGACTCATTGAAGTTTTAAAGTTCGCTTTAATCCATCCCGGGAAGGCATAATTTATTTACAAGAAGGCGCGTACAAACACGTCCGCTCACAGTAACATATCAGTTTAGAAGTGGCGTAAAAGGAGGGAGAAACAAATTATCCCTGTCTTATATACTGTGATGTTCTAATAGGGATTTCCATGGCATGTCAATCAAAAAGCAAGAGAAACACAGGGATCTTTTAGAAGAATTTGTAAAGTCAACGGTATTTTGTCCCTTCACTCGGAGTGTGGGAACGTTTAGGCTTTTAGCCGATTCAGAAATTTTACATAGCTTCTGTTGAATTAATTAAGTAGAGAAAATGGAATTGGATCAGGAATTAAGAGAATGAAATTACTATATCTAAAGTAAGATAAAGCTTTGGAAATTAATTTGGATTAAATTAAGAGTTTAAAATATCATTATATATATATATATTGCCAAAAAGCGTCAAAAGCGAGGAGTGCCTATCAGCTACTTGCCAACAGGAAACATTTTCAGCTGTCAGGAGGAAGCATATCTCGCAGAATATTTAAAACGAGCTTCAGATGTTTATTTTGGTCTCAGTCCGAGAGAAGTACGCATATTTACTTAACAGTTTGCTCTTTCACTGAAACGAAAAATTTCTGATTCATAGAAGTTTAGTTAGCTTAGTTATATTTACGTACCACTTTAAAGCAGCACTACGGCTTTTTGGGTACAGACCTCGTAATTCTGAACCTCGTTCAGATGACGAGGACGACACCTGAGCTGGCACCCCTCTATCAAAGCTTCTACACTACACCAGCGGGGGAACGTTTGGTCCTGACGGATTTAGCGTGCACCAGACCCACTAAGACGACGGTTGTTTGGTGGAATCATGTCTCGAATCTGAAACCCTCCGATTCCGAAGCCGGAATCTTACCACCAGGTCACCGCAGTACTCCTGATTATGGAATTGGAAATAAATAAGTAGCCGAGGACTGGTTCATCTTATTTTTAAAAAGGAGCTCTTCCTAGTGCATTAGAAAATCTGAAATAACGAGTCTCAGTCGGGCTACCTCAATTAATGAAACATACATTGCTGCATTTTTTTTAACGCAGTGTTACAACAAATACAGTTTCGGATTTGCAGACATATGAAATATGGACAAGATATGTTCCATATTCTATACCACTTCTCTCTTACTGGATACCACCGAGATCAATATAATAGTGACTTTGCAGCTGCTGAAATAAGTCTACTGAGCTCAGACATATTTCTTGACTCGGAATTTCTTCCAAATTACGTAAAGGACCATCCTTAAGCCACATCTAATGTATCAGTGAAGACGATTTTGATATCAATTGTGATTTGATTGAGGACTAGGATTATTTGAATCTAGAAAAAGATCCAGAGATTAATGAGTTTATATTAGTGAAACTATTAATTGAAAATTTAAAAAAAAATCAAAATTTTCGTGTCTAAATTTTTGAACCAAACGATCCACAAGAATGGAAGGTGAGTTTCCCCAAGAAAAGTTCTAAAATGACGAATGCATTTATTTCTCCCAATAACGTTGAAATAGCAGTCGTCTCAAGGGCTGATTTAGAAATGTTTCTACCATTGCTTTTAAACATTGGGCCAAAAAAGATGCAAAAACATTTTTGTTTTCAATTTGAAGCCGATCTCAGTTTATTACATTTTGATTAAATGTTCCTAAATTCAAAAAAGAAAATGCAATTTTTAGTTAAATTCAAATATTTAAACATTAATTCAATAAAAGTTCCTAGTTAAAACATACTTTAAAATTTTCTTTTTAGATAAATACCTACAGTATATTTAAGAAAAGTACAAATATATAATGCCAACTTGCCCCGCGTATGGTGCCAAAGTATCCCGGTCCCGGGACACGTTGACACTAATGGAGTTAGCTCATGCAACTCGATATTGTTCGCTTATTTTTTAACCAAATTGAATTGTTATTAATTCCGTTTTATGCTAGCTAAAGGATGTAGGAATATGTTGGAATACATATAAGCTATTTAATAATTACCAAAAAAAATTAGTTTGCAATCAAAATTGGTTTAACCTGCTCCGGTCGCCCTTAACTAATATTCACAATAAAGCAAATACGATGCACTTATATCTCAATAAGTTGTAAACAACAACTTATTATAGAGTAAAGAAAAACTCAGTAGATATAAAGTAGATGAAATCTCCACCTTTAATGACTTCTTACAGATTCGCAAATAAAGTAGGAGCATTAGTAAATAGATTAGAAACACAGTTTGGATTTAATGACGCCACGCACTGAGAAAAAGTAAGACATGATCCATGCTTTCAAATAGCAAAAACATACCAGAAAACACGAAAACACAAAGCAACAGGAAGTTATTAATGTAAATAAGAAGCTAATATGAGCAAAATCTATATTAAATAGATTAATAAACAAATTGTTTAAACAGTTAAGACAAAATATCTCCTACAAACTTACTGATGCTTCTCAAAATAATTTAAATATTACCTTCCGTCACCAAATAAACAAATTCACCTCAAAAAGTATTTATCGTATGTTAAAAACTGTTGATGCATTTTCTTATTCTCCACCTTATGTAAACATTTTAGGTGAATTTGCTTATGATAATTTAAATGAAATAATATTATAAGCCTTCGACTATCTAGATTAAAGACAAATACATCAACAGAGAATCATATGCATCGAATTTATAAACAGGCTTCCATGTACAAAGAATTTTCCAGTGGAATATTCTGAGATATACGAAAAACAGTTTAATAAAGAGTGAATGCAACAATAAATTCAACATGTCTATCCCGCTTATAATTAACATAATTAATTCTTAATTATATTAAATGAGTCCTAAAGTTATAACAGATTTGAAGTTTCCTAGGGTATATTATATTAGCCTATAGCTTAACAAGTGCATTATCAAAGATAATGGCAAGAATTCCATCCATCATAGTATTGTACCATCTTGCATAGTATTTAGAGAACTATAATTTATTATTACAAAGTCAAGAGGGTTTCAGACAATATTGTTCCACAATCCATCAGGTTTCTTTTTTGAGTCTAGCTATTATGCATTCCTTGGGCAGACTCGAATATCTTTTTGTTATCTTTGTAGATTTTGATTCAGCCTAGGATCAAATTGTGGAAAACCAAGTTTAGGATTTCAATACAAAATTTTTCTGTCGATCGAAAACTGCATTTCTCAACTGCTCGATACTGAAAAACCGGACACATTTTTCAATTTCCAAGATTTTTTTCAAGTCATTACAAAGAGACAGAAACCGGAAATTTGTTCAATTTAATCAAATTCACATAAGAAATCAAAATCTACTCATATTTAATTTTTCAGCAGGCTCAATTTAATCGAAAGAAAGCATGCCCAACGGCGTCACTAATTTCAAAACGATCTTGAACAAGTTAGGCTGTGTTTTATCCTCGAAGCATATATCCAGGCATTTCTTTGATATTTTCATTATTGTTGCTTAAATTATACTTGCTTTAAATGCCAATTTCACCTTTATATATAATACAATTTAAGAACATTAAAAATTTATGGCATTAAGTACAATAATTTAGAAATTGGAAAGGCCGCATTGGCCTGCCGGTAAGATCTTGGGTTCGAGACTCGATTCCACTGAAGGAATGTTGTGTAAGCATGTCTGGTGCACGTTAAATTCGTCGGAATCACATGTTCTCCTGCTGGTGTAGTGCGGAAGCTTAGAGAGCAGATCAGACATCATCTTCGTCATCTGACCACGGATGAAAATTACAAGTTCCGTCCCAAAATACTCCTAGTGTTGCTTTAAAATGGTACATTAATATAAGTAACTGAACAAACGCAGAACTGGAACTTAGGCTAATTTAGCTTTGGGGCTTTATAAGATGTGTAAAATGCACCCATTCAGTACCTAAAAAGAGAGTAGAAAGTATACGAAAAGCGATTAAAATTTCTCTTTTCAATTATTGTAAATTCTTTTTCCTTTCTAGCACATCCTACAAAATTCCTGTGGGTTAATTCTATCTTCACAGATTTATTTTAAAATTACTCCGCTCTGTTGAGTTATTTATTGCTGATTTTGTACTAAATGCACTAAATGAATATATTTTTGTATACAATGTATTAAAATCTCTAGAATAAATTAATTCGAAGTTCCTTATGAATAAATTTATTTTATTTTCATCCATATGACGTCGCAGTCACGTGTCAAACATAATTGCGCATATCTCTAAACTTGTAACTAAATGCTGCTCCGTATTATGATTCCGTAGGAAAACATGAAAATTAAAATATTCTGAACCATCTTAGCAATAATTTTGGAAGCTTAATAGAAAAATATGTTTTATCAGCCACATCAGCAGGAGGACGTTTGGCCCCGATTGATTTAAAGTGCGCCAGACCCGCTTACACAACGGCTCTTCGGTGGAATCGGGTCTCGAACATGAAACCCTTCAGTTCTGAAGGTCACCCAGGTTCCCAGGCCACCGCGGCCTGTTAGGTTGTCTAGGAATTCCTCACGAATACTTATTTAAAAAGTTTGAGTAGGTTATTAAAACTGCTTACAAATTAAAGTCTGACATCTTCCATCAAAATATCTTATTGTTTCTAACAAAAATTTTGCATACAAGTGTAAAAGTCATTGTTCTATTATTATAACTTTTATAAACCTCATTTTCAATCGAAAAATTTTACTGGTTACCATGAGTTGAAATTAGAAGCTGTGTTTATTGAAGATAATGAAAAATTTCATTTTAAAATTATGAAATTTCTGGTGGATATTCTACAAAACAAGAATGGAAAAAAATTTATATCTGATATTTTTATGTTAAATTAAAAGAAAATAATTGGGGAATCATTGATCCTGCAATTAAATACATGGTAATGCAAAATCAATATGTTGTCTAGGAGTTCTTTACAAATTCTTATTTAAAACGTTTGAATAAGTTTTATTAAA
>JAPMOR010085606.1:382303-411393 GCA_026543865.1 Argiope aurantia | reverse complement strand
CCAAGTGATATAATTATGGTGATATTTTTCCAAAATTGCAATAAAAATATATGTAGTTTTGCTTCAGAACTCCAAGTGATATAATTATAGTGATATTTTGCGGGTACTAAATTTTCAGTCTGTTTATTTCAAAGTAATAATAATGCTGAAAAATTCGATTGTAATAAATGTTTATCATAAACCAACTGAATTTAATTGTTGTTTATTGAAGTAAAAAATTTACATGGAAACGATGAATTGTATTTCTTTTGAAAAATTTCAGATTAATATTTTAATGAGCATAAATATATGGTATTTTTAGAATATACTTTAAGTAGTTTAACATTTTATGAATCATCTCTTCAAAAAATAGTATTCACTGATTTAGTAATGTTCTTTTAGTCTTAAATGTGAATATATTCTTTTTGAGAAAGCCATGTATAACATCTTCAAGGGAATATTTTTTTATTAACTGTAAATTCAATATTTCACCTTTGTAAAATATGTAATTTATTTTTTGAAAGTATTCTCATGTATTTTATTATTTAATGCTAGATAATTTTTATTTCTGTTTATGAAGGATTAAGTAAATTCTAGATAATTTTTTATAAAGGATAAGAAATCCTTCATCCTTGATTTCTGCTTATAAGCCATTAATTCCTAATGAAATATGTTTCTTGAAAGTTATTTTCATGATGCTCATTTCATTAAGATTTATTTTTTGAATTGGACATTTAAATTATATATTACCAAATTTTCTTTTTTTACTGCTTGTTTATGTTTTGTAGATTTATTTTTCTCTATGTGTATGCAACTCAGATTAATTCTTTAAAATATTAAAGCAATTAAATTACTTCCTTTCAAAAAGCAACAAATAAAGCCCGGCAGAAATTTTAAAAAAAGAAGGAATTCTTACAAAATGTTGATCAAACTAAATTTCAATAACATGCAACAAGTAACAAGTTTCAAGTAAGATCACCGCAAAATTAAAGGGAAATTTTAAAATGGTAGCAACAAAAAAAAAAAATGGCAGCTTGATTTCTTTTATTAAACGCTAACATCGTTACATCTATTGCTTGCTTTTCTGGTGTTCTTATTTCTTATTCCTTCACTTTTTATTACTTCATGTTTATTTTGACATATCCTCTTTTTTTTGGCTTGTATTTCAATGAATGCCACCAACATCTCGTTCCTTTCCGAAAAAGAAACCCGAAAATTTTTTGCTAGATATAATTTCTTAAAAAAAAAAAAGAGTTCCTTTTGCGATAATTTCTCAAAAGAGTCTGAGTAAAATATTTTGATCATAAATATCTCACTGAAATCTACATAAGGATGGCAAAGAATACATGTAAAAATAATCGGAAATATCATCATTGTTATATACTAGCCTTTAGAGTTTGATATTATATGACAGTGACATATGATATTGATAAATGATACGAGACTGACAGCATGTGTTTCTGTTGTGCAAGAGATTGTTTGTCTCCCATGGTTAGGCTTTTCAGATTAATAATTATACTAGAATGAATAGCTATTCGTTGATGACTTGTAATTTGAAGAATTTATTTGTTATAGCTGATTTGCTGGTTGGTTTTTTTCTACGAAAGAGGCATTTAGATGTTTTAAATAGATTTGTCTTTTTCTTATTGTTTCACATATAGAGATAACGTTACGCGTGTGTATACCTTCATACCAATGTGCATCAATTTATGTCATGTAAATATGCTTTTTTCCCATCATGTATTGCTAGAAACATTTTCAAATTTCTTGGAGGTTTGGAAAAAAGATATTTTCATGTTCTTGGAAATGTGTTTCATAGACTTTTTTAAAGTTCCTGTTAAAGAATACATCAGCTGCTTATAAATCTGAAATTCTAGAATTAGAAATGCATTCGGATTCCAAATTCCAAATTATTGTTTTCTTGGCGTTTTCTCTTGTGGCTTGAAATTTTTTACAAAACTGCCTTTTTATTGTTATCACTAGCAATCTTGGGAGAACAACAATATTGTTGGTTTTGCTTCATTTCTAAGTTATAAATAGCATCTCTTAACATATTGACTGATCAGGACGACTCCAAATAAAAGAAAGTTTCAATTTCTACAACAACAATATTTGTCTTTTTTAATAAAAATTGTTAGACAATAATTGTGTTAAAACCCCTTTAATAAAGTGTGTCAATGTCAAAGCAATGTCTGAATGTTATAATTTATAACATTTTGTTTTTTCAATATAATAATTTTTAAAATTTTATCATTTTTACCGCTGACTTAAAAAAACTTCAATTTCTTTCATTCTTCAAAAATAAAAAGGGAAAGAGACATAATAATGTCTTTAACAAGTAAAATTAAGTAGTTTTAATAAATCATAAATTCAAAATTTGATATCTTGAAAAAATTATTTTGAATATGAGTTACATAAATTGTTATTCTTATTTTAATAGTATTATTGACAGATTTAACTTAAATATGCTCTAGAATTTTAACAATACTTATGTTATGTAACTACAATTAATCATTCAACTTACTATTTCAAAACTCAAAAAGAGACGGAAAAATAATAATTCCGAAATGAGTAAAATATTATTAACAAATATTATAGAGGGCAAATTTATTTACGGACAAATGATGTAATATATTAAAAATTTTAGAAAAGATCCTGATCAAGATCAAATGAAAGAAAAATATGCCATTATATATCATCATTAATATAAACTCCATGAAAAATAACTAGTACTCAAGTACAACGCAGGTGTTTCTAAATATTAAAATTCTTACAAATTATCTTTTATTTCTAAGTACTCTATCAACATTTTTGCATATTATAAAATTTGAAAAGAAATTGAAAAAATTAAAATTAAAGTAAAATATGAAAATTTAAAATGAAGGGGGTAATGAAAAAAGGATTACATAAAAAAAACAGTTAAAAGATTGAATAATCACCACTAAAACATCTTTACAATAAAAACAGAAAAATAAAAATTTCACAAAAAAATTCTTAAGTCAATTGAATGTATGAATTTTGTAAATTCAATCTGAATTAATCCTTTTTGCTTTTATTTCTGAAGATAAATATTTAACGATTAAAAAATGGACAGTCAACAAACTTCTGATAGCCGCAATTATTTTTCCATAATGGTATCTATCATTCAGTTCGAGAACAGAAAACAGTTTATTCCAAAATGACATTCTTAAGACAAGTATTTTTATATATTAGAAGATGATAGTATTAATAGAAATATTAACAAAAATTGGGTACGAAGGTGAAAAAAAATGGAGAACAACAAAAATAAACACTAATTTATAGCCAAACCGAAACTGAAAATGCAAATTAATTGTGAATATCTGTTTGTTGTATTGCGATTCATCGTAGCTATTATTTATTATTATGATTTCGATATATAGATATTTTTCGGCAACTGGTATCAAAAAATCGATTTTTTTTTCTAAATTGAAAATTGGCACAGCCTTAGGGAAAAGTTGAAATATTAAAAAAACTGAAATAATAATAATAATATTTGGATGTGTCTATATTAAATGTTTGTTACGTTTCGAATTATATATTTCGTTCTGCCCTAATTAAATTTTTGAAATCCTATCTGAACTTCATTTTTTCTTTAGATTCATTGCGTTGATAGCCTACTTTCAATTTTCTGTTTTTTTTTGGAGTGTTAAAAATAATATAAAAATGAAATAACAAAAGCACTTTAAAAGTCCTGAAATTTCTGTAGTTCAGCACTAAAATGTACTTTTCTTTCACAAATAATGACAATTTTTTATCTATAAAAATTCCAAAACAATAAAGAAAATATGTTAATCTGAAAAGTATTTATTAGCTATAATTGCTATAAATAATGAATTGGGACGTAAGGAAGGTTACACATCTGTATCTCTTACTCAAGAGTCTGAAAAACGAAGAGGTTCTATCCGAGTAGCTGTCTAATATTTATAATATTTGCATATTTGTATTGAATTTTACTTTGGATGAAACTGAAATGTCCCATCTATCATAGAAACGGGAATGAAATACAAAGAATCACTGACAAATAATCCAATTTTTCCCAATTCAAGAACTTGTAAGGAAAGATTTTGTTACTTTTCTTCTTGTTTATGATATAGACACTCTTAATCAGAGTTGGAAATAAAATGAAATCGACAAATTGCGTTAAAAATAATAACAATATTCCCTCCCCTCCCAAAGAAAAATTACTGTTAGTTAAAAATTACTAAATTAAGTGTTAAAAAAGAATCTGTATCATTTAATTTGCATAATCATATTTTGCATTTCAAATTGAATTTAACCCTTTTATGGAATTAAAACAATTGGAGAATAAACTAAATTTTCTTTTGAACTTTAGCAATGTAAAAGATATGTGATAAAAATGTTGAAGAAACAAAAACTTAATTAAAATTCTATTAACTTCATTTTAACGATGAAATTTATTTAATAATTGTAAATAAAAGAGAAAAATTGTTCTATAGTTACATTCATATCGCTGGCAATATTCTTTTCTGCATTTTAAGATAAATGTAAAAATAATTTTAGTATAATGTTTCCCGTAGTTATCACCAAGTAATTAAAAAATCACTTAAAATATATCAAATCGTCTAATTTTTCCAATTCAAGAACTAGTAAGGAAAAACATTTTGTTACTTTTCTTCTTGTTTATGATATAGACACTCCGAATCAGAGTTGAAAAAATTAAAATTGACAAATCACGTTTAAAATAATAACATAATTTCCCCGCTGAAGAAAAATAACTCATAAAATAACTATAATTGAAAAAGTCAGTGTTATAAAAGAATCTGTATCATTTAATTTGCCTAATCATATTTTGCAACTCAAATTGAATTAAACCCTTTTATGGAACTAAAATATTTGAAGAATAAACTAACATTTCTTCTGAACTTTAACAATGTAAAAGATATGTGATAAAAATGTTAATGAAGAAAAAAAAATGTTTATTTCATTTTGACGATGAAATAATTGTTTAATAATTGTTAACAAAAATAGAAAAAATGTTCTATAGTTCCATTCATATTGCTGGTAATGTAATATTTTTTTGAATTCTAAGATGAATGTAAAATTGACTTTAGTATTATAATTTTTTCAGAAGTTATCGCTAGCTAACTTTAAATCACTTAAAATATATCTACAATTATAATCAACATTTCAAAAAAACATCTCTGAAGGTACATTCTTTCTCTACTTTTGTTTGGGCCAAATTTGATAGCACAGTATAAGAATTTTATAGTTTGGATGAAAAATCTTTCGTTGAACCAAATTATTTTATGACTTACCTTTCAAATTTCATTAGTCATGAGATAATTTATAAAAGAGATTTCATTTTCAAATCAGCTAACTGAAAAATAACTGAGCATCATAGTTTTATGTTATTTTAGCCTCATGCAGAATGCTCAGTAAAGAAAAAATTACTCTATTTTTTCTATTTGATAATAATAATAAACTCCAAATATTGCTCAAAAACTCATGCTTTCTTTCTCTCATTATTACTGACATTGAATTTTGTAGAAATTAAAGCTTCAAATTTCTGCAATTTTTTATGCAATCCCATTGCGTACAATTTTAATGGGTCTAAATCATTTCCCAGATGAAATAAACTAATGGTGCAGTTTTGTTTTAATTTATTTCGAAAGAAATTTTAATTGATATGAACTTTGAGATATCTTTTTTTTTGTTGTTATGATAGATATTCTTATTTTTAAATACTTCAGAGGTGAAAAAAAAAAAAGAACAAATTCCTTTTTCTATCGAGTATAGTTCACTGCAGACTAAATTTTATTTTTTAATTCTATTAAATTACTAAGTGCTCTGTTTTTTCCGCTATCTAATTAGAAGGAATGTGCAGTCCTACTGATTCAATTGAGAATTAATAGAATATTATGTTGATTATGTGTGACTTTTGTATCGATTTATGGCATTTTAAAATTATTTAATAAATGATTATAAGTTTGAAAAGTGACAATTCGATGCTCCTATGACGTACTACCATCATGATTAAAGGGTTAATTAAGGACATTTTAAAAACATTTAATAATGAAAAATCTCAAAATTATTCGATCAGGATTGTTGTAAAGTCTATTCATCGTGTAAGAAAATGGATATAGTAAATGAACTTATTTATTGTAGCGAAAATCATTGAAGTGAAATGTGAAATTATTATTAATAGTCTATTTTTTCCCCATTTTAATCCGATTTTTGGAGAATGAGAAAGTTTTAATATTATATACAATTATTGTCCTTATAACGAAATCATTCATCAGAACTATTGCCATCATATTCCATTCACACTATTGATCTTATGATTGTCAGTGATGACAAGTGAGCTTAAACAGCATATGACAGAGTTTCAAATCCGCGATTAAGAACAGCGATTTAAGAGCAAATTCCATCAGGTATTCGCCGCATTTTTATCATTAAGGCAGGTTAAATTTATTGAAGCTCAGATGCCCTCCTGCTAGTGTGGTTAAAAATTTGAAAAAAAGAAAAAAAAAGTGTTGATTGATGTATAGTTCTCGCCTTCTGACCACAGTTCAAAATTAAATTTTTCGTTCTCAGTTTCTCTTATTTAAATTAGAAACTAATAGATGATTCTAGACATTCAAAAGGAATTTTCGATTCTCTGTGCTAATACTACGTTGCTGATGAATTCCATGTTTCAAAAATCATGAATTCCTGTCTTTCAAGATTACTTTTCTCTTTAATGGAACAATATTTGAACTACATGCTTTAATGTAATAGTATTTGAACTGTATAATACGCAAAATTAACTTTAATATTAATTTCATAGTTAATTAATTGTATTTCTAGCAAAAGTTTTGCAATATGGGTATCAAAAATTATTGACAAATTTCACTGAACAGATTGCATCCTTTATTGAGGGATCGCTGAAGAATTCAAGCTACAATGCGTTGAATGCTTTGATGAGCCATTAGAGTTATTCTAATGTTCATGAATTAAAAGTATGATATTTATAGTTAAGAGAGAAATGGTAAACATTTCAGCAGCTATATAAGAAATCAAGATTTCTGACTACAATTTAATAAAATTGAGGATAAGTATAATTTTCCGAGCGATATTTAAATAAAATAAAAAATTCGATTTAAGCAAAAGTCGAATGCAATAATTCCTATTTAATATTTTTTGGAAATTCTATTAAGAACTTCAACGCCAAACAAAACATCAAACAAAACGTCAATTAAGAACTTCAACGTCAACAAATACAAAATATTTGAGACCAATCGCTCTGGAGATTTGCCATAATTGTTGAATAACAAAGGATTTATGGTAAAAGAGGGCTTTGAAAATATCATGAATATCATACTTAAGAACAGCTTTGAAGAATTATACGCCTGCGTAACATTTAATAAAGTAATTGCATTTTGGAAAATATTAATCACTAAAGAGTAATTTGATTAATATCTCTTTATAGCACTCGTTGAAAATTAACGACTGATGATTCTTTCACAGCAAATATTTTTCTGGTTAATAAAGACTAATTTCAGTTAATCAATGCACATATTTATGTAAATATCAGTTGAAGTGAAATCGATATAAAGTTTTTGTTCTTGCATGTTTCGCAATTAATCAATCATGTAATTTTAATTCCATGCAAATAAGCTAATGCAGCAAGATGTTTAAAATAGATTGAATGGCATGTTACTTAAATCTCGTAGCTGTACATAAGCTGGTAAGTAGAGATAATTATTTATAATTATTGATGCATTTGATTACTATTGGAAAATCCAACACCGAAGAAAAAATTTGGATTTTTTTTGAATGAGAATCTATTTCAACCAAAGCAATAGTATTTTGAACTTTTTCCTCGTTATCTTAAAAGAAATGTAATATTTTCATTACATTTTAATGCATTTTTGTCGTTGTTGTAGTCAAAAACATTCTAAGATATATTAATATATCGAACTGTCTTCATAATGATTTAAGATTATGACCTTCTATCTGTAGATATCTGAGCTTCGAAAGATATTTTCTATTTAAAAATCACGAAATACTTTTAATCTCAGTTAATATGCAAAGCTTGTGATTTCTTTTGTAAGCATCTGAATTACCTTTGAATCAAAACTGCATATATACAGTTGTGATAAAAATAACAGGAATGCATTTTATCTCTAAACAAATAAGCAGATAATTGCGAATTACCAAACGAAATATCTCTATTATATGGAGATGACCTAATAAATATAAGAAACATTTTGATTTAGTTAAGAGAAACGCAATTTTTCTAAGATATGTATTTACTTTTATTGGATGGGCCCCATAATTCTGAATTACGGTCTGATAGAGAGAACTAGACTAAACAGCAAGTTTCCTCTAAGCTTCCTCTAAGCGGCAGAGCATTTAATAGTTGTAGATTTAATGCATACTACTGCTCATTTTCAGATACAAAAGCTTGTCTTAGATTTTCGCATGCGCCACTGGGCTTTGATTTCCCCAAAGCAAGGATGAAAAAAAAATGGAGGAATCTAATAAAAGAAATTTAAGAAGCTGTCTTTTTTCTGACTGCGTGTCACCCCTCTGGAGAGTAAAATTGTCCGAAACTGATAGTCTAGATATTCTGAAACGAATAATTAGCAAGGCATCTAGGTTAGGCTTTGATGATTTCCAATCTCGAAATGGTGATTCAATGGTGACACAGGTGAGACTATATTACAAGGACAACTTTCAATGTATGTAGAGAAATATGTAAAATGATCATGAACGTTCCATGACAGGTACTGAAATTCTTTTTTGGAAAGTAATTCCGGCTTCATCTAGAAGGGTATGATATAATAATTTTTTTTTCTACAAAAATGATATTCAAGGATTATAGTATAAAAGCAATCAGAGATTACGTTTCGAGAAATTTTTCATAAAGATGAAAAATTAATTTTCAACTGTAAAAAGTTAACATGTGCGTCTGTAAGGTGATAATACTGGCTTCGCAAGTTTTTCTAAATTAAAACTTGAAATGTCTATATTTGACTGTGTTGTCTACCTATGGCTGTCTTACTTTTCATCATTTATTTAAGGATGACAAGCAAGAGGGTTATAATGCAGAAAGTATTTATTTAAAAACATTGAAAAAGATGAGCAAATTTTTCATTATATGGCTCTTAGAGGGTTGTTGTAGTTCCGCTCTCTATGTTATAAAATGTTTAAGACTTTAATAGGCTTCAAAATATGAGCCATTAAACAAAGTAACGTCAAAAGTGTTTTCTTCTGCATTACTATTTTCATATTAAATGTCAAGAACAAATAAGTTATTTATATGCAAGCACATTATTGAGTTGTAATTAATGTAGTTTTTAAAAAAATTATAAATAAAATATTTATAAAATTAAAACTTGGATCTTTGTTGTTTTTAGATAGGTATTACTTTAATTCTTCGTGTACCATGAATGAACAATATTTGGCTCATCATTACCCGAGTAAGTAAGAGTCTAATATAGTTCAAAGATTCAAAAATACGAAATATTACAGAATGTTTCACAAAAAGAAAATATAAAATTGCAATATAAGAAACGAAGGCAAAAAGAGAGAGAATGAACATTTTTTTTTACACTAAAAAATGAGAAATAAAGCATACTAACGAAAATCTTTGAGAATCAAAATAATAATCTAAAATACAAACTTTTCCAAAAAAAAAGTACAATTCATAAAAAAAATGTTACCTGTAATAACGTGATTTAAATAGCGTTCACTATAATAGAAGAAATGCGAAATAACAGTAAGTAATAATTACCAAATAGGTAATTTCTAAATTATTAGAGATTGGCATATATAATTGTTTGTATTAATAAATGCAATGCTGCATTAATTCTGAAATCGAAATTTTTATGCTGTTCTCTTAACTTGTTTAATCAAAATAGGTTCCATATTTTTACGAAAAAATCAAATGATTTATGAAAGTTTGAATATCACCCTTTCAGACGTTTTTTAATAGTTAATTTCCACTGTTTCAAGAGCAATTTAAATTTTACATTCAAATTAAAATTTAGCGTAAATGTGTTATTGTCCTTAGAGTTCTTTTGATCACTTTATACGTGAAAGTATTACTACCACATCCAGAAGACCTTACACATTAAATTATTTACTAAGAACAGATTTAATTTTTAAAAATTTTTTAGTCAGTTTATTTAATCCTTTATATGAACAAATATCAGGAATATATACAAGTTATTTTTTGAGTGTATTATGATAAATTGATCTCGTAAAAGTAGGAGTTTTTTGTTCTAAATATGTAATTCATTTATCAAATAGAAAGGATAAATGTACATACTGGTAATCGTTATGGAAAAAAATATCAGTATACTTCTTATAGAGCATTATGGGTAAAAATATTCTGGAACTCTCGCTTATCCAGTTTTATTTCTATAACATTAAGTATTCTTACTACTTAATGTTATACAAATAAAAAATGCTTGTAATTTTTAGCCTAAAAAATAGAATTTCCAAGAAGTGTAAATAACTGTTTAATTAAGCTAAAATTTGGGACTCATTCTTCAGTTAATTAAATGAGAGTTCCATAAAAGGTTACATATAATATTATAGATAAATAATTATAATAAAAGCCGATGCAACCGATCATAATATTTTTAATAACATCTGATGCATTTATTATCTTGAAAAGCAAATAAAAAAGTATTAAAAGTATTAAATATACTTAAAATGAAACCCAAATACGCTTGATTCAATATATTTATTCAAGTATATTTATTTACTACTTAGCAATCCGGGGGACCTTAATGTGAATGACTTAGTTATTTGTCTTCAGTTTTGTTTTTTATTGTTTTGTGATTTTCTATGGCGCTTTCCTAACGGCTGACTTGTTTCGAGACAGTCCACCCATTTGGATTTCGCTTGGATTGGGTTTGCATCTTATATATAAATTAAAGTGGTGTAGAATCTTGGAGAGTGGGGAGCTAAATCTGTTATCTTTCTCAACATCTCATACCTTTTCCAGATTGCAAGGTATGTTCCAAATAGCCCTTTAATCCCTTTGTAAGTTGGTAATTTAATATAACACGACAATTAGAACACGACTGCTGTATATTCATAATGTATGTAACTTCCGTGTATGTTCCGAGACAAAAAAAAAATATGGATAAAACATAGAATTTCATACTGATCAGCTTTACAGAAAAAAAAGCTTTCATAAGATAAACTTAAATTATTATTAATTTTTTTCAATCATCAAATTTATATTTTCACAGCATCCGACTTATTTTTGAGAAGGATTTATTTCTAATGTCTTGTTCTTGAATATTCATATAATTGTCTTACATGAGATTGAAATTCTTGTGCATGGATATTGATTTTTGCTCTTTCCTCAATTTTTATATTCTATAGTTATTTGATTAATTTTCTAGAAATATATTAATAGCTCCATTTTTTACTGATATGTGTTTTTTATTATATATTTATGAGTTTTAAAATGAAAAACATTCCATTAGCAATGAGTAGTTTCTCACCCGTAAATTTTAAACTTGTAATTTGAAAATAATTTAAAAATTGCATCTATTTAGCATTAGAAATTTATTATTAAATAACAGAGCTTAGTTTAATTCTTTATAACTGTCATGTAAAGAAATCTGTTTCTTAAAGTGTTTAACATTTCAGTAATTTTTTTTTGTTTATCATTTTATTCCCATTCTTGAATCTTAATTATTGCTTGACACTTTGAATTTTGCAATAAGTTTGGTTTATGATTATATAATACTAGTTGCCTCAGGCGACTAGCTGGTACTCCAAGAATATTGATTGTATTTGTTTGCGGATCAATCGCTTAGATATAACTTTATGTCCATGATGCCGCCAAAATATTTGACATTAAAGTAGTACTATTTTGATTGTCTTACCTAAGTTCTATTTATTTTGTACATGAATCTTTCTATAGTCCCATAACGTCATAGTGATGATAAAAAGTAATTGTGTTATTCATCTATCTTTTAAATTTCGCGATATTATGATTCCAATTTTCTATTTGTCTTGTGAATACGCAGATGTTAAAAAATTTATCTTCTTTAAATTTTAACAAGGGAAAAAAAAGCGTGAGATTAAATATTTGGTGAAACAATAAAAACGATGTTATTTTCAGGGTAACTATGTAATTTATTGTGGAAAATCAGGCAAAAAATATTTTTTAAAAATTGACAGAATGCAGGAAGAGTATCCCTAATTATTAAATTAATATAATTAAAAAGATATTTTATTTATATTTTCAAATAATATAAAATATACTTTTTTCCGATAAAATTTTCGGAAGTTTCGAAAAACGCCAAAATTCAGCTTAATTTTAATTAAAGTAATGTTTAATTAACTAAATGAAATTAATTAAAATTTCTCCGAGGCGCACATTTCCACCCTCCTAAGAATTCATGTCTAAAATTTGATTCTTGTTAGTCAAACAATTTTTATTCGCATATTGATACGGCACACAGCACAAAAGTAAAACATAAAATAGGAAGAAAACACAGCACTTCCCCAGATCATCATTCCCGTCCTCGGTTTCAATCCAATCTCGCTCTCCTCCCCTACTCGCCGTCAGGAAAACGGGGTTGCTAGAAACGGTGAGGGGGGTTGCCGAAATTAGCGGGTTTTACAATATCATATGTTGTTATTCGAAAATTCTAGGAAGCAATCTTTGCTAACAGAAAAAAATAATTTCGGTTTAATTAAAATAATTGATTTTTCTCTTAACACAGATCCAATAAATAAGATAATATTAATTATAATTATTTTAATTCGATTTAATTAAAATAATTGATTTTCCTCTTAACCCGTTCTAGGGCCGTGGGAAGTATGCTTCCCACCAAATTTATCAATCTTTGTATGAAATTATATAGTTTGGCATAAGTTCTGACAAATTTTTTTAGTAAAACAGAAACTAAGATATTTCAGTTCTTTTTCTCACACAGAATGATGTGTCTTGATTTGAACTTAATTAGTAATTAACCAAATTAATTAATTAATCAAATTAAATTTATCGAATAAGCTAAATGAATCCCCTTTCTTATTCTAATTTCACGCTTCAAAATATTTTAACATAATATGACTAGAAAAAAATGACCCTTTAAAGGGTTAACACAGATCCAATAAATAAGATAATATTTTAATAAGATATATTTTAACAGTTAATGAAGTTACCTTTCAGAATTTGTTAGAATTTCGATTGTTGTCTGTTACGAGTAGATATTTGATTGTTATTTGTTAGATGCTTCAGCATTTTAACCGGAAATTATTAATTGCTCTGATGTTATAACAGATTAAAAAAATACCAAATATTTAATAGAATTTACCTTTATTGTAAAACTTACATATAAAATAAGTCTAATTATGAATTGTTATTTCCTTTGTAGAATAATCTCTATTTTGTAAATTTAATCAATGTAACTTAGACACAAATAATTTAACACTGAGATTCTAAAAACTTCTAAATTTTTAATTTCATTTAAAAAAAGTTTTTGGAGAGAATCCGTTACTTACTGTGATTTGTAATTAAAAAGGCTTTACTTTTATACCTAATTATATCTAGAAATTTTATGGATTATTAAAAATTATTAATTTGGTTAAATAATATGTTGCTTTACGCAGAGCTCAAAAATCTTTTCGTACAATGAAATTATTCAGTTATGATACCTGAATCAATATTTATTAAAATTAATTAATATTGATTCAGGTTTTTAAAATGCATGATTACATTCTCAATAATAGCTTCAAGTTAACATGTTTCATGTTTATAAAGATGAAACATCATAATCGATTTTTTAGCTATTTGTTAATGTGTTTGAAGAATGAAATCTTGTAACTTTTTGCGTAATCGACGATGATATATTATTTTAGCATTTTCAGAACTTAATTATAGTTAATCATTAATTAATCTAACTACTTTGATTCTACTTTATTAGTATTAATTAGCAGTGATTTTAAGAAACAATACATCTGAAGGTTAGAAGTTGAAAAAGTTAAAATATTAAAATATGCTATTTATTACAGTGTTTAAAACATAATGCATATATATTTAAAAACGTTTTAATTAAATTATCTAAACTGTAATTTTCCATGGGTAATAATTCATGAATTTGAAATAAGGATTAGCATTACCATGCTACCAAATACTAATAACTCAATAAACAGAAACCTGGTGCTCGCATTAAATTTTTGAACAGAAATATTATAGGATAAATTAATTTTAAAACAAACAAAATATTTCTTTAACTGATGAATATTTAATAAATTTGAATATTTAGAGATCTGTGCAATACTTTAGTTCGAATGGAATATCTTTTATTTAATAGTTTCAACGTTTTAGATTTTCCTTATCTTACTGAATATTGCAGAAAAAGTTTCATGTATCACTATTTTTCTTTTCTCATATATCTGAATCTGTGTCTTAGTTTATTATTCTTCAAGGTTTTTTCTAACCCTCAGTGTTATATAAAATTTCATAATAATTTTTTAAAGCGTTTGCGATAATATTTTAAGAGTTAATTAATAAACGTTTGTTAATTGTTCTAAAACACTAACGTAATTAAATTTTTTTTACATTAATAATGCATTTCTATTCCTTGAATTTTTCTGAAAAGAATCTGTAATTAAATAAAAAAAACCGTTTGATTGTAAACACATGTGCTAATTTGTGGTTGTTTTCCCCTTATAAAAATAATATAAAAAAGGCCACTTCCATCTAATATTTAATTTTTCGCCCTCTACAAATAAAAGCATAAAAGGATTATTTAAAATTTACAGTGTGATTTCTTAGAAGTCTCTCAAAAATTTCGGGTAAAAAAGAAAAAAAAATTGTAAAAGTCAGGTATCACAGTATGCGATTTAAAAAGAAGAATTGCTAGAAAGCACGCCAGCAATTATGCATTTTTATAAGGCATCTAAAAAAAATTCGAATTATTTTATTTTGGTTCTTTTATATTATTTTTTGTAATTCTAGAGACAATTTCTTATAATGAAAAACTACATATACTACAAAAATAAAAATTATATAATATATACATTTTAAGACAGACAGTAATTTTTTAAACCATTGCAATGCGTAAATAGATTTTTAAATAAAGCATTTAAAAAATTTAATTTTTTTTTTGAAATTTTAGTGTTTGATGTGATTTTGCGAAACCCTTTTATTTATTTAAATGAAGAAAACATTCATGCATAAAATACATTTTATTAATAAAAAAAAATTTAAAATTATTTAATTTTTCCCCTTTAATCCTTAAAGGATATAGTAAAATAAATTATGTCAATGTTTATGTGACCTTTTTTTAAAATTAAAATAGAGATTAAACTAAGAAATCAATATCCCAATAATGGTTCCTATTCAAGAAAAAAAGTATTTTTATCAATTATATCGCATGAAACATATATTCAATATAGTGCATCAGTTTTTAAAAGCTTAAGTTGAGAGAGAGTTATAAGAGATGTTGATAATTTCATCTTTTTAAAAAAAGCACATGAAAACATTTCGCATGAAACTCAGTTTAAAGATATTATTTCTTCTGATTTTTTCCCATTGTACAGTATAAAGAAACTATATGTCATTCAAAATAACGTTTAATTTCTCAAAAAAAAATTTCTTCCGGTAAAAGATTTGCCGGTATCACCTTTTAGGAATAATTATGGTCGAGATCTACTAAATCTGTTTTACCTATTCCATTATATTTGATGTATCTCAATAAATCCTTCTAGAAAAAAATTAATTATCAACTCGAGTTAAAACTTTAATTTATAAAAGTACTAATTGATTTTTTCCTATTATTGTTACTTTGTAAACTTATAGTTGGTACAGTGTAATATGAAACTTAGATAACGCGCATCTTTTTAATTGTTGGAGAGTTGTCCATAGTGCGAGCCTTTTTTGACGGGGTGATTAGTGAAAAATTATCATTAAAAAGTATTATTTTTTACCAATTTTATACATTAATAAGGAAAATGGCGCTCTTGGAGAAGATAATGCACAAAATAAATCATAAATTCATTAAATAGACAAGAATTTACGCTTTGATTTATTTTAATTATTTATATAAATCATTTAGAAAACTGTAGATATTTATTTCCTATTTTATTAACTAACTTTTTTTGCTTCATTTTCATATCCTCACTTAATTGATAAGTATCTACAAAAAATTGACTAGGAAAGATATTTTGTGTTGTTCTTTTATAGAAATTACATAAAGACGTATTTCGAGAATGAAAGATTTAGAAAAAGAAATAATCAATGTTGAAAAACGATTAAAGGTAAAAAAAATAAGAACTTGTATTGGGAAAACTTTTGCGAATTCCAAAATGTCAAATATATTTGGTCTTGAAACTTTATACTTTTATAAAGCTTTATAAAGTTTAAGTTTTTATATAAAGAAACTTTATATAAAGGAGCACTTATGATACCTTTAGAAGTTTTCTACCAGAAAGCGCAACTTCTAAATTCTACTTCTTTAACTTCATCTTTGCTGCTTATCGGTGCAATTTATCCATTATCCACAAAGGGATTTTGAGCTAAAATGCATGGTCCAGTCACATTAATGTGACACTTGTCAAAATTCACAATTACTACCTTTCACAGAGCGGACAGCTGCGAGACGTGCAGGAAGAGAATCAATTAGGTTTCTCAAGGTGTTTACTGGGATGTTGAGCCATGCCAACTTCAGTGCAGTGGCACGGTGATCAGCGAACAGTTTACAAAATTAGCCGTTTCGGAAATGCTTCCACCTTTGACCAGGAACCCAATGATCATGCCCTTTTGGACGTCGGATAAATCGTACCGTTTCTGCATGACTGCAAGAACTGAAATGACGACGTGATGATTATTTTGGCGGAGAACCTCGACTCTATGGTCCTTAATCTCCAAAACCTTATAGCTGATTTAATTTAACCTTGTTTAAAGAAAAAAATGATCTAAACCTAAATATTTTACTGCTTGATTAGCTGTTGATCTGTAAGGGAATTATTGTTAATTAAAGAGAGAGAAAAAGTGAAAAGTGAAATATTTTCCGAATGCCTACAGTACATTTTATATATCCACCAAATTTGATAATAACACGTGCCTTCTGTGATTGGTTATTTAACGTTGACGTCAAAAGTAGGTGGGGGTCACATTAATAAGACTGGACCCACATCCTCCCCAGATTACTTAAAGGAGAGCGAATCTGTTGAGGAGCTGTTTTTCTCCATCCCACACATATTTAGTAATCTGAAATCAAATACCAGTGAAATAGAGATTTAACAGAATTTCTCCTGGATTATCGTTAAAGCCGTTTTCTCAGAAATTGAAAGCACATAACAAAATAACTTGTTTGAGTAATCGCATTTCTAAAAGGTTCTTTCGTCATTTCGAGAAAAGTATTATTATTTTTTTTTCTAATTCCTTGAAAAAATTTAACTTTAACCTTGCCGGGTAGGGTATTTTGGGAATTTCTCTGAACATTATTTTCAATTTTTATTTACTTCTATTAAATCTTTCTCCGATCGATGAAATTCTTTAAATAGATATAGAGATAGATGATAGAGATGAATATGTGTGTGTTTGCTCTCTACAATAATACGAAATTTTTCAAGTGGGAAATAATTCCCCATCGACATATCTTCTGTTTATTGGGCTTACCTAGATTTTCATATTTTGATTTTGAAATTAGGAAATGGAGAAATTTTTATCATTTTAGCAATAAACGTTGATGTCATTTTATTAAATTAAATAGGGTAACGTTTTTTGTAAGTTCTGATTCTGATCCCCGTTTTAGTTCAGTTTTAAACTTTATTTAGTGTTACAAATGTTAAATTAAGGTGAACTGCTTATTTTAAGTATTTGATTAAACTACTGTAGAGCAGCTTGGATAGTTATTAAATGTCTACTAAATAATGCATGCAGCAAAATAAATAAAATTGTGGGAATGTTTCTTTAATATTTTTAAATGACAGAAGATATGGAAATAAGAAAATTGCTTAGATATGTCTGAATAAAAAATATTACTAGATAAACTAAAAAACGGGAAAATTTGAAAGATGGAAAAACAATTATCTGGATACTGTCTTTACGTATGCCACTGCTGTAGATGAATAACTTAAACAGAGTATTTATGTATATTTTTAAAGTTCAATTCATTTTCAAAAATCAAATTCTAAAGGTAAAACTGTACAACAGACATTAAAGTTCTGAATAGAAAAGATTCATAGCAATCAGTTTGCAATGTTATTTTTTAGTTTTAATTAAAACACATAAAAGGGAGTTTTATTCCTCGATTTTTTTATGTACTTCTACAATCTGAGGATTTTGCTTTTAGCTTCGTTTAATTGCGAAAAAAAAGTCGAATATTCGATTAAGGAAAAACCTTTCCATATAGCCGGATTAGACCCTCTAAGACAGGGATGACGAACCAGTGGCATGCATGCCATCGATGGCACGCGACACAATATTTTGGGCACGCCGCCGATCAAAACGGTTTGTATTTTACGGTTTACAAAACGGCTTGCATGTGACTTCATTTGATAAACTGAATTTGTCCCAATTCAATTGAATGGAAACCGATGAATTTGAAATGCAACTGATTGATTTCCAGTCTAGTTCAATGTGGATTCAAAAATTTATTGAAACCAGAAAAAAGTTGCAATTGATTGAAACAGGAAGGTTAACAAGCAACATAAGTTAAAATGCCAGTAACGAAATTTAGGAAACATGGAATTCGATTCACACATTCAACTGTTTGAAGAAGCTGGCTTATTCTATTTTAAGCATATTTTCATCTATGCCTGAGAGTCATTTTCAGAGAGGAATAACATTAAAGACTCGCTTAGAAACAATTAGGCAGATGACTTCAATTCAGCGTGCATTCTGAAAACATGTTACAATCCTAATATAAATTATTTGCTTTTTAATCTGCAACAATAGAAGTCGCATTAATGTTACTTTAATTTGAATTATATGTATAACTAAAATATTTGTTACTATACAGTGCAAAATGTATTTTTTTGTAGTAAATAAAGAGTTTCGAGTTATTAGTATTTAGTTTTGTTATCTTCTCAATAATCACAGACAAAAATTATTTGACGGCATGTATATACGTCATTAGACATTTCTTTAGAAAAAATGGCACGTTGATCCATAAAGGCTCGCCACCCCTGCTCTAAGACATGAAAGTTAGATATATTTGACCATGAAAGTTGGATACGTTTTTATTTTTATTTTCGTCTAATATCTAAATAAGCAACTTTAAGAAGTAACTTTTGACAGACTGAAATACTAAAACATTAAGTTCGGAATACTTTTAAAAGATTTTATTTCAACGATTTGATTTCATTATATAGCGAATAAAAAAATACAAAATTAAGATTCAAAAGTAATTTTACGCAAAATAGTTAAAAATGGTAGAGTGGTTTTGCATTCTATTTAATGGTAAGATCGAACACTTATAAAACTATGATACAATATATCTGCTTTAGAATTACAAAACATTGTGCTTATAAAAGATAATTAATTTAGAATGTTGTTAGAATAATATTCCAAAATTTTCGATGCTTTATCTTAATTTCAATAATCTAAAGTGCATGGCCTTTGTAAATTCAATAAAACTAGAAAATTAAACTATTCTGAAAACATAACAAAAAATCTAGAGGTTTCAGAGTCCCTCACATTTGCCTATCACCTATGAAAGTTGCTAACTTCACCTGTTAAGCATTCCGAGTCTGCTTTTCCCTATCATCGGTTTGATCCGAACTTTAATACAATTCTATAATTTAGGTGTAACTTCAAGGCGCTTCCCTTGCATAGCTAAAAAAGCCCGTGATAATTTGAATTTGTCACGAATGAGTCACCATGAAAATTAATATAGACCACAGTGTTGAAATCATAAGAGTAAGTACTCATTATGATAAACTCATGCACCCACTTCCCATAAAGAGGTAATTGGAGAGAAGGTAACTCGATCTCATATCATTTGTGTATCCTTCAGGGAAGAGAATCAGCCAATGACCGATAGTCTTTCAGTCCTATACTTGAGATGCGCCTGGTTGGACCAATTTAGATGTAATTATTATATATTAAATTTCATTTGACTTTCTAGTAACAGTTTTGAGTTTTCGTTGCCGTATACTTATGGATAAATATATAGAAAAAGAGACGGATTTGTACGAAAATTTTATTATAAAATATCTATAAATTTAATATGAAAACAATATGTAAAATTTAATTCCTCACAAAATTCTTAAATGCCATATAAATAATTAAGATATTTTGCTCTTATTAATTAAATTAATGTTCAATTATACGGTTATTTGAAATGAAAATTAAAAAAATGGCAATAAAAAAGTAATTCCCTTTTCTTTTAAAATAACGCATCAAAAAGTCATTTTTCAATTAAAAAATGTAGCTTTTTCAGTTCAGAGGGGAAGAAATGAAAACATTTAAGAGCAACTGAGTCATTAATTGGGCATGGAATGTGCACATATGACTCGTGTTGGATTATATTTTGTATTATCTATCCAAATGCAGCTCTATATGAATCTGGGTTAAAAAGGTTTGCTAAACTGATTATGCTTTAATCATAAGGCAGGTTATTTAAGTGATATTTTGTGATGATCAGCTAAGATATTTCAGTGCATTCCAAATAGTAATAATGATAATAATAAGAACTATTATCTATAGAAATTTTAGTTTTAACCAAACAGTTATTATCCTGGCAAGTAGATTAGGAAATATTGATAAAAGCTATTCGAGTATAAATTTCTTAAGAGCATAGTTATGGTTCTAAGTTCCAATAGACAATTTACCAAAAAATATTGTTGAGCTGTAATTCTTCCAGATATTTTCTTTTTATTTAGTTACCTGTTGCAAACGAGTTTATAATAATAGAAACAATTATATGATTTTCAGACGTGCCTCTGTCAGTGGTTTCGATTCGTTTTAAAAAGGGATGCATTAGAGGACATTTTATCCTAATCAATTTGATCAAGTAGATAATAACGCGGTTATTTTCTTCTGTGTTCATATTTCCTAAATGCCTTTAATACAGGTTACTAACAAGGGGTCAGGTATTATATTACATATTTCAGCATTCTTTCTTTCTATATCTCAATTTTACTTGACTTTCATGGTTTTTATATGTTATTAAATCTAAAAAAGATTAATGTCTACTATTTTAATCGTCCCATTTCAAATGCTGAAAGATTTTTTTACTGTTTCTTTTGTTTATCCATTTTAACATAATATGGTATCCAATTCTAAAATTATTTTTAAAAAAAAGAAAATTGCATAAATTTTCCAAAAATTAAACGATAATGACATTTGTGATTAAAAACCAAGATAGAAAAATTTCATTCAAAAATTAGCCACTTAAATTATTTATGGTTATACACTAGTATGATTCTTGGTTATAATTCTTTAATTGCTAAGTTTTTTAAATAGAAATAAGTAAGTTTTTATTTTTCAATCGATTCTTTTTTCACATATGAAGATCCTCATCTATGTATCATTCTCTTTATCATTTAAAGCGATTAAAAGATATACAAGGCAATTTTTTCTTCTTTTATTGATAAATAAATAGATCAACTGATATTTCTTTAATCGACCAAGCATAAAAGTTTTCAAACATTTTTTTAACTCATGCAGTCTTCCTTAAATATTTTCATCCTCATTTCTTTCGGTATAAAAGAAACTAATAAGAAATATTTTTATTTTTTTAGTAGTTTCTTTTTCTTAGTGTGAGCAGGAAAAATTCAATACAAAGATTCCGAAAATGATTCTGGCATTTGTAATTTACCCAATAGGCAAAATAGTTCATAACATTAATATATTAAGTACAACTTTCTATATAAGAAAATCCACTTGTAAGCTCTGAAATGCACTTAAGCCTCTCCTAAACTTCCGAATGATTCAAATCACGCCCCCAGATGCCGGTCTAAGAATTGCAGTTGATGAGAATATTGGTGTTTAACTTCGCAGCGCAATATTTCAATCAATTAGGGAAAATGTTGTTTACGCTCAATGATAATAAACGCATCTTAACGGATTCTAACAGGTCAGACGAAGTCACCGAGAGAATGATCAATTAACTTAACAATACGTGCCTGCTGAGAGTGACTCGCCATTATCAAGTGTGCATATTTTTCACATTCGTTTTAGATAATTACTTTTATGAAAACAGTATTATAGTAAAGCTCTTACAGTAATGTCTAGGAATTATAACTAAATCTATAGTTAAATTTTTGAGTTTCCTAAGCACTAAATGGAATTGATCAATTGAAGAAGACAGACAATTTGCGTTTCTAATTTGTTTGTCTTATATGTTAAAGATTAGATGGAAAATAGCTCTCTCTTATTGACAACAGAATATTTTTATGACAGAGATTATGAATGATCTAATATTTTTTTAATTTAATATACTTAATTTTTGAATAGTTTTTTTATAAAAAAATATTTTTTTTAAAATTTATTTCTATGTTCAGTTTTTTGAAAGTTGCATTATTTTTTATATTTGTATAATGAATGTTTTAACCCTTTCAATCCTATGTTGAGTCTGATTTGCCATTGTGAAGGATGCATATTTTAACTTTATGACGTAAACTTTTATATTTCCATAATGTATATTTTAACCGTTTCACTCCTATGCTGAATGTGACTCGCCAATATCAAGGATGTATATTTTTGACATTCTTGTTAGATAATTATTTTTATAAAAGCAGTATTAAAGTAAAACTCTTACAATAATGTTTAGAGACTATAACAAATCTATAACTATATTTTTGAGCTTCTTAAGCACTAAAAGGAATTCTTACACTCACATATGCATATTTTTGTATCAATTATTTTCAGAGCGAAAATGATTAATTCTATTTTCTCTTTAAATGCTGTTTTCTCAAATTCTGAATTTTGATAAAAACTTCTAACAAAAGATCTAATCTAAAATATCATCTATTACTAGCGGCATTCCTAATTTCTGTCGCTGCTTAATTCAAAAAGTACTATAAAATCAAATTTGAAAAATATAATATTATTTTAAACAAGCAGCTCACTGTAGTAATAAAATTAAGCATTTGATTAAGAACAGAATTTCATTATTAGAGAACTTGAAATTTTTCTGATTAAAAAGTTGGAAAATAATATGCTGAAAACTAGGATTCTAGAGCAGTTTTAAGAGATTCCAATCCTTTGAGAAAATATTAATGAATTTATAACAACAACTTATATTAATATCTTAACTTAATGAATTTGTAACAACAACTAAATCCTCGGAATAATTAACGAAATCATTTGTTTAATAATCTATTTAAATATTCCAAAATATTTCAATTAAAAGCTGTATTAAAACGTTTACAGGAATATAAATCTTTTATCAAAAACAAATACCGGTAATCATAATCTTATCGATTTATTTAGTTAAAAGCTATTAAATGTAATTTTACATTAATAAATATTTAAGCTGTGTTTTTATATGAAATTTTTTTGAACAGAAGCTACTTAGCACTTTTACAGAATTTTTATAGCTTTTATTAGTGGGACATAATTTTGAAAAATTATTTCCATATTTGAAACTTAGTTACTAAATACATTTTTCGTAACAGATACAAACCAAAAAATCTTAAAGGTTTTGTTACATCCTTGTAATTTTTCATTATTCAAGCTACGGTTATATGTAAATATCCAAATCTCAGTTATATTTAATTGTTAAAATATTTCTCGACCGCAATGATGTTCAATAATTTAGGTGGGATGAGAGACGTCAACTTCAGATAATGTATCTTAATAAAGAGAAAAGTTAAGTTTATTACATTAACCCTTTCACCCACAGCAATGAGTCTATCTTTCACAATCAATCACAATGATTTTCCAAATAATGCTATATGTGCAACAACAGAACAACATCATATATAACTAACAGAAAATACATCGCCTAAAATAATAATTCCGAAGTTTCGAATAATAATATGACCAACACATAGATAGAATATTAAGATATTCTCCTGGATTTATTACGAGGAAATGTGGTTAAATATTACCATACGTTGCATCAGAGTTTGTCGAATGTGACAGATAGCTGTTTATCATGTTTGATATAACTAGCATGAAGGAGATGTTTGTGTGAGAGAAATAAGTTCTCCTTCATCCATTTCGAAATTTTAAAATTTCTACTGAGTATTTATAATTTTAATTTATAATAATTATTTTAAGTTAATATATAAATTTGCAATGAAATTTTAAGCCTCGTTTGAAAGCAGAAAACTTTATACAAAATTCATTAACTAAAGACTTAATTTAATTAAAATCGTGTGTTTTTTCATCGTTACATATACCAGTGAACAAGAATATTTGAATAGAACTCATAAATATACATTCCTTTGTGCATAAAAAAATCCAAAACAGAATCTTTTCTAAGTTCTCATTAATAATAATTGAGATAATCAAGGGAAAAAGAATAAAAATTGTATTGAAACTCTTTTTAATAAAGAGGAAAATTTTGTCAGAAAAGAATTTTTTTTTTGGCAGAAAATCATTTAGCGTTAAAAATATCTATGCAATTGTTCTTGTTATATGTTTTTGCAAAAAAATGTAAGGAAAAATTTTCGCCGAAAAGTTTTAAAATGTAGTTTAAAAAGTTTTCCTGTATAATATCACATGGAATAAGTAATATATGGATAATAATAAGGATGGATGTAAAAGCTAAGATGGGAACGAATTTTGTGGCCGTTGCCATTTTTTCCAGTTTAAGATCGTATGAAATGGAAAAGAGATATATTTTTAGTGAGTATCATGTTTTGCAGAGTTCTTCAAACAATACCTTTTTTTTTAAAAAAAGGCAAATTAATTTATTGGTTTCGTTTATAGAAATGTTTCTAATTACTCTGCCTTATTTCCATTTTACCCCAGAGACTATGAGTAAAATGGAAATGGCTTCTGACTTTATTAGAAAAATGATTAAAAGCTAATATATTTGAAATAATTAGAAACTATTAAATATTTTGTAAGTATTTATTTTACTGCCTATTTCCAATTATCTCAAAATATTTTGACTATTTTTCCATAAACAATTTTTTTGTAAACACTTTTTATCATGCAATATATGATTCCAAATACATGATTTTTCATGTACTTCATATAATAATGACCTACCTAATTTTTATATTTATATTTACAAAAACCTAATTTTTAAAGATTTTTATTGTATTAATTGGTAGTTATAAGTTATCATATGATAAAAATTGCTGCAGAAAGTTGAAGGAACTAGCTTGCCTTTCAAGGAAAAAAATATCCATTAACGAAAAAGTTTCCTCAGAATAGTTATCTCCTACAGATCCAGAAAATACATAATTTAGCAACTTGCCTTGCATACAAACAATGTAAAGAACGAATAATGAAGTTTACGAAAGTTTTCGTTTTCCATTTTTGGAGACAGATGCAAGAAAAGTAAGCAAATGTTAGATAGAAAAAAATAACTCTGTGAATGTTATTTCTTCTCCCCCTTGAGTGTCTTAACCAAAGTGCATGCTTTCTAGCTCACTAACGGCTCATCAGTGTGTATTGTAATCGCCGTTTCCCAATTATTCTGCCTTAACCAACAACTATTTTTTCTTTTGAATCTTATCAATTAATTTTGATATTTTCCTATTTTTCCTTTACAAAAATTACTGAACTTTGATTCGCATTTTTCACTATTCATTCGCTATTCTTATTATTATTTGCTATATTTCATTCCTATTTTCATTATTTTTCTACTTGACATTAAAAAAATACTTGTTTTTTTATTTGTATTATTTTCTCAATCATGGTTTTTTTAAATAGAAAACTTTATAAAAGATTTTTGTTATTCTGCATAATACTTCAGAATAGTATGTCAAATATCAAAAAAAAAAAATTATTTATAGATTCGGTTGAAAATGTCGGCTATCGACGAGTCTTCCAATTTAAACAATTATTGGCTTTTACATAATGTTGCAGAGAAACTATTCCGTAATTTCTGCAGAGCGATATTAATTTCATTATTACGTGTTTCTAATAAATACAAAGAACATAAAAATGACACTTTTTCACTTTTTCGGTTTATTTTATTTATTTATTATTTGTTTTTTCTGCACACATAATTTGCATTTTGTATAAAATTTAACTTCAGAGTGAAAGAAATAGAATAATTCCCACGATATTCCACGTCTTTGACTTACTAACCCATTTTCCTGAAACTTACATGGCTAAATAAAACCTGTCAGTTGGAGGGATTGAATATTGAAGTTAACTAGCTGATAAATTTTTTTCTGCACACATTGTTTTTTCTGCACACATAATTTGCAGTGTGTTTAAAATTTAACTTCAGAGTGAAAGAAATAGAATAATTCCCACGATATTCTAACGTCTTTGACTTATTAACCCATTTTCCTGAAACTTACATGGCTAAATAAAACCTGTCAGTTGGAGGGATTGAATATTGATGTTAACTAGTTGATAAATGTTTTGACTTTTAAACTGTCAAAGATAGTTCACTAGGTTAAATCTGACGTTCCTTTCAAATGCAAAAAGAAAAAGAAAATCATCTCCTCCATTGCTCCGTTTACCTCAGCTTTCCGAGTTCGGATTAATTTTCTTCCAAAGAGTAGTAAAGAGCATTATTTTCTAAGCGCTTTGATAAATATTTATTTAAAGACAGCGGAGCGAAATTGAATTTCCTGCTTTACAGAATTCGAATCAAGCGTTGATAAATTTGAGAGGTTTTATTTGCTATTAAAACTATTTCATATTTTAGGAAAGAAGTTAAAAAAATAAAAAAAGCTTTTTTATCGTTGAATCGTTTTTATCGTTCATTTTTATCTATTAACAATCAGTATCATTCATCTCATGCAAATAAAATTAATTTATTTCTCACGATTTCAATACATTTATTAATTTATTGATTAAACTTAAATAATTAATTTAAAAGACTATAAACTATGGAAATAAAAATGCAGTAAGAGATTAAAAATTCATTGTTTCCTTTTAGCATGTCAAAATGTAAGAATTGCTGAGGTATACAACCAGGCAATAGACTGTAAATTGCGATGATAGTTGTTACTAGTGACATAAGTATTCCAAAGCCTGAAATTAATTTTTTGTTCACCTGTAAAATTTATAATTTGGCATTTACTATTTTTTTTCCATTTCCAATTTTCCATTAATTTATTGAAAAAGTACAGTAAAATAATTATCAACTTTTTGAGCCAGTTGAATGTAAAATGGAATTAAAAAAAAGCCTTCTACAGAAAAGGAGGATCTTTTTTAATTTATTAAAGGAAAAAAAAAGGGCTGTGAATTAAGAAGTTCAATACATTATTGAATTTGGCTATATTAAGGCCTTGCGTTCAATGAATACTAGGACCTTTTAGAGAGACTTTTGGTTCTCAGGTTTCCCTGTAATTTTCCATGCAGCACGGCTCTGTGGTGGGGGTGGGGGAGCGATATATATATATATATATATGTCTTTAATCAATTTGTTTATATTGTTTTTATTTTTAAATAATTCTAGTAGCTTTTTAAAGAAATCTGTGATAAATTCTTCACATTATTATTTACATTGTTTGTATAGTATTTCAAAAAAGTAACCGAGCAGTGTCCATTACTCATCAACTAATTATTTCATTTTGAAACCAAAATTCATTTCGTTTTAGAAAAAGGCTTCTTAAAAGAGTAGATAATTTTCATTTACGTTGAAAGACAGTTTTAAAGTTGGAGTACAAATTCAAAGTCTCCACGTTAATTTAACTGGAGTACATATAATTTATTTTTAAGAAGTAGATGATGCATTATGGGGAATTCAAATTTAGGCTCCTAAAGATAAAAGAAGGTTACCATGGTTTCGACGTATCCATAATGTTTAATTACAACAATTCTAGTTTCATTCAACTCAAATGCATTTTTTCCAATTTAAATCATATTTTCTATTTTCGATTAATGATTAAATTTATACCTTAAAGCTTATTTTGAAAACGTGTATTAAAGCTTATTATAAATTAGTTGTAAAAATGCAATGGTAAATTGCTGCCATTTTTGCTCAGTAATTCCCAAGATAAATAGTAGAATTCTAAGTACTTTCGTTCTCTTGGCAGAGATCTTCAAAATTCAACATACGGATCAGTTTAGAGAAAAATAAGTTAAATTTACAAAGAAAATAAAGAATAACATACTTTCGGATAAAACTTTATAAGTACAATTTGGTATTTGCATAAAAGTTTTCTTTTACAAAAATTATAATCTGATTAAAATGCGATCAGCCGATTTACTTTGGGGATTGGGACATTCTGAAATTAAAAAACTGCTAGAATTCCAAAAAAATTGTTTTTTTTACAGAATATATAAAAAGAAATTGGCGGCTGAAAATGATAATGTAAAAAATTCTGGGAAATTCTCGAATTCTGAACCAAAATAATGTTTTTATCAGTAAATTCAGTACAGATGAATAAATCAATGCTGATTTAGTGATCAGTAGATGAATAAATCAGTGTAGGTGAATTTAACTTTCAAGAATGAATAAAAATACGAAAGAATAAAGTAAAATAATAAATCTATAATTGAATCGAATACTGATTTTTGAATTTGATACAGTGTTATTTTTTAAAAAAAGCAGTGGAATTTAATTTTCTGAATCTTTGTTTTTAATTTATTATTCTTTAAAGTAAAAATTCAATTTAACAATTAAATTTAAATTGAAATGTTATTCTAAAAATTTTCGGAATTGATTTGATTTTTGTTTGATGAAAACTTTACGTAGAAAACTGTATTTTACAGAAGAGGAAATTTTTTCCTGGAATAACGCAGATAACATTCTTCAACTAATCTAAAAACTAATTCTGATGAAATATTTTCATTTCTAATTTTTTCAAAATGTTTCATTAGGTTTTTAAAAATCTGAATAGTATGCAATAAAAAGATAGGATAAAATGTAAAATTATTGAGTTTTAACAATTTGGTTTATTCATATCGACATTAACGTTAAAAATTGCAATCAGTGAATATGGAAATTTAATTTTTTGATGATGGAACGAATATTAAGAGTTTTAATTAATATTAATTATTTTTTGTATTTTCTTAATACTCTTTTCAAAATGAATGAAATATTGAATTTCCTTTTTAACAAATAATT
>JAPMOR010085606.1:367622-382203 GCA_026543865.1 Argiope aurantia | reverse complement strand
AATATAAATATTTAATAAAAAGAATTTTGGATTAATATTAACTTTTTTGTTTTTGTTTGATAATTCTCTTTTCAAAAGGAAAATATTGAACTCATTTTCAATAAATAATTTGGTTTATATCTTTTAGTACGCATCTTTTCAGAAATAAGTAAAAGTTCCACTGTAAAATTATCAAATCATCTTATAAAATTATTATTTATATTAATATTTATCCCATATTTTTCCATTGATATTAATTTTTATATTAATATAAATATTTAATAAATAGAATTTAAAATTAATATAAATATTTAATAAATAGGATTTAAAATTAATATGTATATTTTTTCGATTAATATTAAAATTTTGTTTTTTCTTAATTCTCTTTTCAAAATGAAAATATTGGATTCATTTTTTAGCAGATAATTTGGATTATATGTTTCGTTGCGTATCTTTTCAAAAATGGCTATATATATATATATATATATATATTATATTAATTTTTATATTAACAGAAATATTTAATAAATGTAAATTTATATTAATATTTATATTTTTTATCTTAATATTATTATTCTTTGGGTTTTTTTAAATTCTCTTTTCAAAATGAATGAAATATTGAATTCATTTTTTAACAAATAATTTGGCTTATATCTTGCGGTGCGCATCTTTCCAAAAATAGTTAAAATGCCCACTGTAATATTATCCAATCAACTTATAAAATACAAAAAGTAAAGGAAAGATTTATAAGAATGACACATTTCTTACATTTATATTGTATACTGAGGAAATCATTAGAACTTTTCCATTGTATATTCCCAGTTACTTTGCAGAAAATTATCGAAAATTTCTTTACTCAATATATAGAATCCACTGAGAGATAAAAGATGAATTTTCCTTTTTAAAAATGTAAAGATGATATTAAAATAAATAGAGAGACGGTTCCTTCCACAAATGCTACTTTTATACATTTAAAGGACATACGTTACAAAAAGCAATAATATATTTTGCTTGATGTGAACATTAATTAATTTCAAGAAATAAGAAGAGTTCAAATATTTTTTTAAAAAAATAAACATAGCAGAAATGCATTTAAACTTTGCATGTTCGTTCTTAAATTGTGCTTAAAGTATGCGAATCCATCAACCTGACCTTTATTTTGCTATGTTTATTATTTTTCATATTCATACATGTATATTACTAGTTAGATAATTGGCTATTGTTATACATATAGATGCTCAATTGCAGCTAAAAAATTAAAACAAACGGAAATCTTAAAATAAGCTCCTGATGGAAAATGTGTCCCACAAACAATCCGAAATAAACTTAATACAAAAAGAAATAATATTAATGAAACATTTAGTTATTAAAAAACAAACCCAAAAATAAATTGTTCATTTTGGGGTATTAGTATAAATCCTTAAATGAGCATTATGTTTTTCTTTCTAGATTCGAACGCTTTTATTTAAGTTTTTTATATATATATTTTGAGAAAAATTGAATTTTTAATTTTATGCCAATAAATTCTTTTTATCCCCTCCCCCCAATTCAAAGGTTCTTCGGTCACAAGAGGTCAGTTTTTGGATGAATCAGGCTTCTTACAGATAGTCTTTTGTTTGAATTCTGATTGGAAGTTCCCTTAATCAAGTCTTCAGACCGGTTTCATTTTTTTCTTTTCATGTTAACTATTTCGTTAATTGATACTGGTTTCGTAGTTTCCCCCAGAGTAAAGAATTTCGAGTTAAAGTCTAACTAAGAAAAAATAATGAATACGAAAACTACAGAGTCCTTTTAATCCCCCCACCTCACCTAGAAAACGTTTTTGGGAATTAATGTCCTTCTATAAACTGCTGATTCACTCATTATTTTTTTCTTAAATTTATTGCAACATTTTATATGTTGCATTTTGTACATATTATCATGTTTAGGGTATATAATGGAGGAATTACGTTAGATAATTTTGGAATTTAATTCAAGATTAAAAGGGCTTCATTTGAAAGATTTAAAATTGTATTTAATAAGAAATATAAAATGAAGGAAGTTAGTTCCATTTTTATTGAATCACTTTTATTATATCTTGTTGTGTGTGATTGCGATCCAAAATAACTGTTGAAATATATGGAGGGTTTTAAAAATTTTCTAAAATCTTATATGAAAATACAAAGAACAGTAAAAAAATTTAAACCTGATACATTTTGGGTTTTCCAAAGAAACTATGCTTGAATTAAATTTGCAAATTACGTTAGATACTTTTTGAGATTTATTCGATGATTAAAAGTGATTCATTTGAAAAAATTAAAACAATATATTTAATACAAAGTGTAAAATGAAGAAATTTATTTCCATTTTTATTGAATCCCTTTTATTATATTTTGTTGTGCTTACTCGACATTTTCCAAAATAACAGTTGAAACACATGGAAGGATTTTAAACTTATCTAAAAACTTATATAAAAATACAAAGAACAGTAAAAAAATTTAAATATAATAAATTTTGGACTTTTCACTGAAACTATGCTTGAAATAAATTTACAATCAATTTCTAATTTTTAAGGAAGTAACCATACCATTATCAAATGAATCCAAAGAAATCAAAAATTCATCGACGATTTGTATAAAACTATTATTCTGATTTTTCCATCATAATTGGTAGATTGCTGGTTAGAAATAGCTAATTAGTCTATTCGATGAATTTATCCGGGAACTAAAATATAGATTTCTCAGGATTCCTCTTTCCCAAGAACTTTGACAATCCTCAAAGAGAACTGCGAATTTACTAAACAATCAGAATACCTCTAACTTCCTCTTTCCTGGAAGGGCTCTTAACTTCCTCAGAAGAAATAAGTTTTCCACTGTTTGATCACGAAATAGGTATTAAATCCATTCTTTGGAGATTTTCGGAGTAGAATTCTTGAAATAAGCACTTCACCTAAAGTTTAATTGGTCTTACAGAGGAAATAAAATATGTAATATTTTGTTGAGAGAATCAATACTAATGCAACATAATAGTTCGTAATTACAAGTAAGCAGTGATACGTGATTTGCTTAATACGCAACTATTTGAATAAGACTACTTTTAATAACATTAAAATTTATTTATTGATTGCAAAAACAGCTAAATCAAGAAAGTTTTTTTCAGAATACTTTTTTTTAGTATATGTGTTAACATAATAATTCATTTTCGTTTATGCTAAAATTTCAAGTATTAGAGCTTTATATGCAATGAAAGACATTTTTTAAGCAGTCTATCAGAAAATAGTTGAGGGAAATAAAAATTTAGAAAAAAACTTAGAAGTATTATGAACATATGAAATCATAAATAATTTTTTTACAACATTTCAAGTAATCATAAAGTAATTTTTAAAGTAATTAGAAAATTTTATAATAGTGAAAATACAATCTACTCATTCGTCGCTTCTATCTATGACAGCAAATCAATTTCTACTTAAAAAAGCGGACGAAGAAAGACAAACACACTGACACGTTAAAGAAAGCCATATTACAAACACAAATACAATCATTCAGAAGATTATTTTTCTTTTTCGACGAGCCTTCTTATACTGGAAGTTAGACTTATATAGAATACCTAAATCATATCCAGGAAATGAACCCGAGTCTCCTGCCGTGGTAACACCACTCACTACACCACATTGGTCTTCTGTGTGTTCATTTTTTTCTAATCCACCAATTAATACTTTTAATTTATAAATATTCTTTTTAAAGGCTTAAATATTTTTAAAATTAAAAAAGGCATTCACATTTTCTTGTCTTTGCGTTAATAAAAAAGTAATTTCAATAGTGGGACATATGGTTGGTTATTGGCTCTTATGTCATGCCCTAGAACAGAGGTACCTAATATGTTGTATATACGTATTTTTGAGGGTACGCGACCAACCAGTTGAAGGCACATGAAAGAAATATTAATACAGCCGAAAATGAAAATCATACGGGATTAGATGAAAAAAAAAAGTTGTAAAGCTTTGTTCTCCCGAGTTCATCTGAAACATGGAAGTTCTGTATATTCGAAAGAATATTCTTTAAGGAATAAAATATTTAATACTTTTTACGAACATTGAACTTGTGGAAAAAATATCCTTGTTTTATGGGTATATGGAGAAGATAGAAAATCTAGCGTAAACCCAAACATGATATTATATCTGTTTCCAACAGAACCTAGTTTTGTAAAATTCTACTCAATAAAACAAACTCAAGAATCTCATTCACACTATCTTCCTCTTGAATAGTTGATTATCGTGATGAATAATTTTTAGAGTTCATAATAAATGCAAAATTATTATGAAGTCATTTGCATTTATTTTAGTGTTGAACCGATGTTAGTAAAAAGTGGAATAAAATTTTAAATAAAAAATAAATTCTACAAATGGTATTAACTTAATTCGAATCATTTGATTTTTTAAGTTAACTTTATTTCTTAACACTATTAATAAAAACTTCTTTGGGCAGAGGCATGATTGAATGGGAGCTGATAGTATTTTAGCGCTGAACCAATGCTATTAAAAATGGAATAAAATTTAAAATCAAAAATAAGTTCTACAAATGGCATTAACTTCCAATGATGTAATTTTTAAGCTAACTTTATTTCTTAACGTTATTAATAAAAACTTCTTTGAGCAGGACTATGGTTGAAGGGGACTTGACAGTAAGTAATGCCCTTTAAAAATACCGTTCAAGGGTATAGGGAAAAAATAAAATTGCTAACTGTTGTTCTGGAACAAACGGAAATCAAATGCCTTATTTGATGAAAATGTTATTAAAAACTTATTTATTGAACTGTATTGCCTTTTTGTATTTTTTGATATTCTGAAAGAGCACTTTTGATGTTTAAGAAATGTTGTCAAGTCTCGTCTGCTTTTTGTCCTAATAATTTGCGTGATATTTTTTTAAAAACTTGAAGAGGTGCCAGTCTAAACGGGCTATTATTCTGTTAACAATATTTTGGAATGATTATCAAAGATTAATTAATGAACGTCGCTGAAGAGAATATTATGAAAATTCGCAGGGTTTAAGAAATAATAAAAATTAATTCCTTTAATAAACTTTAGATGTAAATAACAGTAAAAGTTTTGCTTCCTTGCAATGGGTTCTTTTTTATCCATACATTTCATGAACATTCAAATCAGAAGTAATTACTAAAATCGGATTGGAACGAATAATGACCCACTAACAGAAAAAAAATATAATAAAATAATAAAAAGAACAAATATTTATTCATCAATCTTTGCTACAATCCAGTTTAAAATATGTAATGTTAAATATGTAAATAGAATATGAAATTTATGATTTCATAACTAATTTTTATTTATACTTAACTTTATTCGCACATAGAAAAATCATAAAAAAATACTTTTTTAATTGCTAAACATCAAAACAGAAATTGGGATTCCGCATCCAATAATGGCGCAGTCCAAAAGATCAAGCATATTTTTAACTCCGTCCAGCATTACAAAATGTTCAGTTCAGATCAGTTATATCAACTTCCCATTTTAAAGCAACACTAGAGATATTTTGGGATGAATATCGTAATTTTGAACCGCGGTCAAATGACGAGGATGACTCCTGAGCTGGCACTACACCCTCTACAAATTTCCACACCACACTAGCGGGAAGTGTTACAGAAGTCTGTCGGCAAGATTATATACTAACTGATTTTTTGAAACTTTATATAAATAAAATACTAGCTCTAAAAATATTTTATTTTATTATCTGCACTTTTTTATTTTGCTTTTTATAAGAGGCCAATTTTTTAGGAGCATCTGATTAAATTTAGAATGATGAATGATTTGAAATTTTATATTTCGTCTAATTCAGCATAGCTTTACTTATGCTTTCTTCCACTCAGATGTATTATATTAACCAGATCTTTTAATATTTCGAAGCATAAGTCTTCAATTTTAAATTCGTTAATAAATAAGGCGCAGATTCAAAAATTAGTTTGCTTTTTTTTCCAATATGGATTATTACCGACGGGAAAAATATATATACAGAAATTTCAAGTAAAAGTGCTTGCATTCATTTCTTTTAAGTAAGATTAGAAATAAGAAATATCTAAAAGCGATGAAAATTCTAAGATTTATAAGGTTTTACATTCATTCCTTAACCTGTATTGCAGAATGATTAACCATATACTTAGATATTTTTACATCCCTTTTGAAAATGAAACTTCATAGCATGTCTTATTCTCTACATTCACCTAAGATTCAGTTGAATCTTAAAATTAGTAATAGATACGATTGTTAACATTTTTAGTTTAGATAAATCACGAGATACTCCTTCTGGTAAAAAAAATCCCTTTAAAATGAAACTTCTCTTTTGAAAATGAATCTTCCTAGCATGTCTTATTCTCTACATTCACCTAAGATGCAGTTGAATCTTAAAATTAGTAATAGATGCGATTGTTAACAATTTTAGTTTAGATAAATCACGAGATACTCCTTCTGGTAAAAAAAAATCACTTTAAAATGAATCTTCATAGCATGTCTTATTCTCTAAGTTCACCTAAGATGCAGTTGAATCTTAAAATTAGCAACAGATGCGATTGTTAACATTTTTAGTTTAGATAAATCACGAAATGCTCGTTCTGATAAAAAAATAAAAAAATATTTCATAGTGTTTGCCTTCAGCCAGGTAAATCTTTAGACAAAAGACTGAACTGTTAATATTAATACAAAAGAAAAAATTAAAAATTTATTACAACTATATTTCTCATTTCTTGATATCCTTATTTTTACTAGTACCAAGCATAACAAGCAATTACATGAATGGATTGAAATAATAGAAAATTTAATCTACGATTTTCTGTTAAAGGAGTTACAATGTTTATTTGAAGTTTTAGATATTCAGTTAAAAAACGTAAAATATGATGCTTTTTGTTTCGTTCCTTTATGTTTATGTGTTCTGCAATGTTGATTTGTTTCTAAAAAAGGAAACCTTTTAGAGAGTTCTAAATCCGTTGTTTTGTAGTAAGATATTAGGATTTTCAGTGCGACAAATGGAATTCAAAACGGCATTTATGGAATGCTGAAAAATATTTCAACTGTTTTTTATATCTGGAATTTTTAATGCGTTGTTGAAAACTTTGGACAAGCATTAACATTGCCATTTTTTCCTCGAAATTTTCTTTTATGTATCAGGAAAGAATTTTTTCCAATTCCTTAGATTTAAACTGATAGTCAGATACATTCGAAACGTTTTTTAGCAAAATTTATTCCGGTTTTCTTTTTTTTTCTCCTGAACAAACTAACCTAACTATATAGTTTTGTCCATCTCTTTTTATCGCTCTCTATTAATTTCTTGAGCAATTTATTTTCTTTTTCTCCATAATTCCTCTCACAATTTTTCCTTTCTTTCTGAAGTCTTCATTTCTTTTTTTTTCCTTGCACTTTCTCCATTTCTTCGTACTTCTTTTTTTCTTTATATATCAGCTTACTTCTTTCAGTATACTTTCTCACTTTTGTTCTCCGTGTATCAGTCAGACCTATTTGTTTTTATCTAGTTTTCTATCCTTCTCTTTCACCATTATGGGCTTCCTAAGTTCGTCTCGCATACTTTCTTTTCACAAAAGAATGCGTCTGAATTATTAGATGATATTTATTTTATAAGGTGTCCCTAAAATAGACACACAGTTTGAATAACCATTGTATAAAGCATTAATTTGGTACTTCAATTTATTTATAAAATTTTCGAATTTTGAAATTTATCATAAGTCATTAAATTAATGACCTTTATTATATAACAGATGCTAATAAAACCTAAAGACGACATTGAAAACGACGCTAGGCATGTATGCAATTTGTTAGCATTTTCATTCAAAAGATTTTATTTTTGTAAGTCTTGATGCATAATTAATAATAAAATGTTTCTATAAACACTCTGTTTCATAAATATCCGTAAAAAGAAATCCGTTGGCTGAAAATCTGGTGAATGTGGCTAAAATTAAATGATATCTGTATATTTAAATCTGCCAACCTTATTTTTATAATAAAGACCCTCACATTGTGGTAGTAAAGCGGTGATATTGCGCCATATTGTAAATACTTTATTAGCTTTCAAACATGTCTTGAATCTGTGAAACATTATTTATTTATTAATTTTAGATAAATATAATCAGTCTTGGTATTTTCAAAAAAAGCCTAAATAGTCCATGAACGGTCAATTTAAATTATATAGGAAACTCTGGATAAGTTCACAGGGCATTCTTTTGTCAAAAAAATTATCCACCATCGAGTATCTGTAATAAGGTTAATTGATAGAAAAATATTATACGGAAAACCAATATTTTAATAGTTGATATATCGACCCGTTCCTTGTTAATATATTTGTCGCCTTCAGAAATCAGTTATTGTTAACGGTATTTATTATGTACTAATAACCTAGAAATTTCTTCTCTAAAAATAAATACAATAGAGGAAAATTATTAACATGGCCTATTTTCAGTAATAATTGCTATTAATTTCAACTTAATCAGAATTAAAAAGTATGCTTTATTGATTTGCGATATCTAATGAATTTTTGATGGAAAAAAATTCATTAGATTTCAAAGCCAGAACAGACAATTAAACTTTTATTATTGCTTATTACATTTTTTTCTGAAGTATTCAACAAGAAATAATAAAATATATAGGAACTCTGTTATTTAATTTTTGTACCAAACTATTAATGTAAATTAAAAAATAATTAACGAATCTGTACCAACTAATTACTTTACAGGTACATCTGTACGCTTTTGATAATCATTCGGCTCATTGATTTATCATTGGTACACCGAAATCACAAACCGTTTCCGAAATTTTTGCCCGCTTTTATTTGAATGTTTGATAATCATAATTTAAATTCATAAAATCATGAATGTATCTTTTTGATACGCAATGAAGTAATATTGCTACATCGAATTTGATTATTATCATCTTAAAAATCTTTAAGACCATCTTTAATGAACACAGACACAAACATTCGACTTTTTATATACGAGTTCAACGGTTGTAGATATACTGCTGATATTTTAAATTTTCACTTATTGATTTTCAGTTTAACTGAAAAAAAGAAAAGCATTTCCTGAAAGCCTCTAACTCTTCTTTAAGAAACAATTAATTAATGTAGAGAAGTGGAGAACAAAGTCTTTTAATGATTTCTTCTAAATTTCTATTCTTCTTTATTTGAAAACAGATATGACATCGAAATATTAAACCCCTTTTTAAGAGTTATATTCTGGGAAGTTTTCATAATTATTTGTTTTCAATCTTCCATCACTCTTATATACATCCTTTTGAAATATTAAACCATAATTTCCACTGAATTGTTCTGTTTTCATGGGAATTTTTTTTTTTTTTTTTGAAAAATGAAGCATTCAAACTTTTGGTAATGACTTCTCTTTAATCGCCTATCTCTTTTTATTAAAATAAATAAATAAATATGTATATATCCTAGAAATGTTAAGTATTTTGTATATATGTGTAAATATATATATAATCACGGAATGTTTCTCTTTTTGTATTTTTATTTTTAAAGGACGTTTTCTGTAAACTAAAAAACATTTACTCCAATTCTATTTTTTAAATTAGTTGTGTAATTTCACTTTACTTAAAGTTATTTAAAATTTGCGAAATTCCATTTGACCTCTGAAAATATAAAATTATAAATGTTCAAATTGGGTTCCCAAATAAATAGGGTCTAAATTTACAAGATTTTTACCAACATGTATCGTGAAAATTTATATGGAGAATATCATATATTTTTAAGAGACCATTTTCCTAATTTATATGTCAACATATCAGTGATTTTAAATATAGTTTATATAATATAATTCAATTAATTTGAATATACGTATTTGAATGGTTTATTATTTGCAAAAAATTATGAACTCTGTAAAATAAAATTGTTGTACAGAAGCATTTGCTTTTGGCGGATTTTGTGTTACTCTTGCTTTTCTGTGAATGAAATTAGAATCACTCCCTCAGGCATAAGTGATTTCATTTTTAACAAAATAATTTTAAGTTGTAATTTTAACAAATATTTTATAATTTTTATTTAAAGCATTATATGAGCATTTATTTAAGGTATATTTAACTATGCCTTTGCAAATTTTACAATTGCTCTATTTTCTTGAGAATGATCCTTATTCCTTATATTTACAGTACTATGCATTAAGCCTATATTTGATGGAAACGATGGTTCGCACACAGCATACAATTGAAAATAGCTTCCAAACACATTCTGCGCGATCTGTTATTGCAAGCGTATTATAAGCTAGTAATGTCATTTATCCAAAATATTGATCTGGAAAACAATAAGAGCCTTTTTTCCTCCAGATGGAATAAAATATTCCATCGCCGTTTTGTGCTAATATGATTTTTTTATACTTCGATAAAGATATTTAGAATAAACTGTTTGAATTTCGTGGATCTCTTTCCATTAATATCAGTTTCCTCTAAGCAATTGGACGGAAACGGTTGCACAAAAGGCTGCCACTTACTTCGCATCGCACAATTGGCCTCACATTAGTTCATTTCTTCCGAATGAATAGCGATGAAAGACGTGTCATTCCAACTGGCTCCGCCCTCCCACCCTCCGAATGGTGTGACCATTATGGATGCGAAGTACCTGCCCGATTGCGCTGCTCATTAGCTTTGGTGTGGACTTCATCCTCCGACTTCATTTTCGCTCCTCCAAGTTCTTACTTGTGGAAGGAAATGAGAGATCTTCTGCTCTGCCTCAAATGAAATTTAGCATCTGCTCGTCAGGTAGCAAAATATTTATGTTACGAAAAGAAGAAGAAGAAAAAAAAAAAAAAAAAAAAAAAAAACAGGTGTTTGCATCGTCGGAAACAGAGTGTATTTTTGAAAGACGATCAATCTTCGCAAGAATCAGATGTCTTTCGTTTTCAAAAAAAGTGGTTTTATTATTCTAAAGAAACGATATTTGAATAATGCAAATTTAATTTTTCAACTCCGCAATGCACTAATTTATTTTACCTCTTAATGAATCGCTGAATTTTAATTTAAAGATTTTTTTCCGATGAATTTGAGAACCTAAAAGCGACACAAAATAATAATGCGTCATTTTATTTTCGAAAAAAAAGTATTTTTTTATTATTATTATATTTTGCTCATATGTTTTTCGTTTAACATCGGTTACACTTCTTTAAAGAAAAAAATATTCAAAAAATATAAATTTGGATTTTTTTACTCCTTGATGAACTACTTATTTATAACCTCTTCATAAGATATCACATACGATTCTGATTTTTTTTTTTCATTTCAATAAATTTAAGAGTCTCAAATAGGTCTGAGATGTCCAGTATTTGTATTAAATCTATGAATTTTTATATTAACTGTTACGACAGACTTGTTTGTATCTTTAAATATCAAACACTTTGGAATTTAAATCTTGAATGGAAAAAGTTACTGAAGGTGGAGTGGGAAAGTTTAATTTTTAAATGAAAACCTAAATGGTTATTTTTAAATTCAAAAATTAATAACGAAAATTTAATAATTCACAAAAGAGAAAAGAAGAGATGTTTGTAAAAATGCCTAAAATTGCCTCAAATGAATGAATTAAGTTTTACAATTTAGTTTAAAAGTCAGAAATTTTAAAATAATTGTTACGAAAACTCTTTTATTACATGTACGTATATTAAATACACATATATATAACTCAAAGATCTTTTCATACAATATAGGATGAAAAATAAATTAAATGCTGTATAAAATTATTTCATTTTAAACAGTTTACGCCTTTTCTCTTGCAAGGCGCTTAGTTGTGTATATTTACATTATTAACTAAACTAGGACGAGCAACTTCTTTAATTTGTCCTTCTTTATTTTTAAGCACTTAGAAATACAATACGAATTTGTTTTTGAATGTTTTTATCCTCCATTGCTTTCAATAAATTATTCCTAAAATTGGATAATAATTTAAGGGAATGATGAATAACTCGTAATTTCACATGAGTAAAATACTGAAATACCATGAGAGCATTGAGTTTAAAATTAATAAAAAAAATTGTAAAATAATTCAATTCTCAGTGCGTGAAAAAGGATTTTTATCCGTAGAAAATTTTTGCCTCTGCTTCCTGCATTAAATCAAAACAAATAGAAATGGAGACTACAAAAGACATTGTATACAAACGCATTTGTGATGGAGACATTTAAAGCAAATTTTATCCTCTTCTTTACCATAAAAGTGTTTTTGTGAAAGGAATGAATTTCGAAAATAGCATTTTCTTTCGGAGAATATTTGAATGATGTTTGAAATGCTACTATTTGTGCATCAACAAACCAATATTGATAAAAGATATAATAGGATAGACGAGCGAAAATGTTTTCGCAGAAACTTTCTCACATATTCTCCATTAAATTTTTTATGCCCTTTACTCCGCATAAAATTGTGGTCCTTGGGTAAATCCGCAAATATTTTGCATGGTAGTGGTGAATGATAATCATGAAATATCGATCTTTGGCAAGAATGTAACATTTTTATCGAACCTTTCGTGAGAATATGAACTTTGGTCGCTTTTTCGCCGACAGATTGATACCATAATTTTACATGGAACCACAGTGGTAATCACAAGATAATGTATCAGATTTTACTGTTTTGAGTCATTCAGTTTACATGCATGCGAAAGTACAGACCGACAGAATGGTCAACCTTTGACAGATTTGAATCAAAATTTGAAAATAATCTGTAATTTAGATGCTAAAATTCGGCACCAAATTTTATTTATCTAGCTCTTTTCGTTTTAATGAAATCAAGGAGTGAGCCAAAGATATGTTGAAAAATTCCCTCCTAACAAATATGAAGCAAACGAAGTTCAAATATAAATATAAGGGAATCATAGGGATCTTTTAGAAGAATTTGTTTAAGCTAACAATATTTTATCCTTCACAGAGCTTTTGTTGCATTAATTAAATAGGAAAAGTGGAATGGGATCAGGAAATAAGAGAATATTTTAGAATGAATTTAATATGGGGTAATTTAAGACAAAACATTGGAAATTATTAGAATTATATATATATATATTAAAAAAATTAAGAATGCACAATAATTTCTAATAATTTCTGAGAACTAATTTAAGTTGTAAACTATTAACTTTTATTTTCATTATTAACTTGCACTTTCATGGTATTTATAGATCTAAAAGCCGGAGTCCTGGCACAAGGGTAACGCTTTTTCCCCGTGATCTGGACATCCTTGGTTCAAAACCCGGTTCGGGCATGGTTGTTTTTCCTCTTTTCTATCTATGAGTTGTGTGAATGTGCCCTCCTGTAAAATGGGGTTGGACAAGAGAATGAGTGATGCGTGAGTGGCAAAGTCGTACTCTTGGCCTTACTTGCGCTGCTAAAAAACAAGAGACGCACCCTCTGTTGGCTTAAGTTGCTGTTTTCGTAACAGCGGGCTCGTCTAAGTGCCATAAGAAACAACAACAATATATTTCAAGAAAGTTTTTAATGTATTCAAATTTTCATCTGTAATAAAAATGTTATTGCATATTTCTCTATTAATATATTTTATGTTTTTAATAGCTCTTTGATAATACATTGCATTAAAATCGGGGAACTTTGATATAATAACATGTTTTGACACTTCCAAAATGTGAATTCAGAGTCTAAAATGCTTATAAGTTATAGGTTATAACCTATTGATAACAATTCTTTGAAATAGCAATGATAGTTGAACGAGGAATGAGCTTTATTGTTAAATCAAGGACTTTTTATGCAGAAAAGTTTCTCCCAATCTAAAATTGCATGGATTTTCTTCATAAGTTTGACAGTTACTTATGGAAATTTTTCTAATCATTAATAATTCGCAATAAAAATAGCCACAATAAAGAAGTTTATTTTAAATTAATTTTTATTGAATATTTATTTGTCTATTATTACAAATATGAACTAATCCTTTGTGTATACTTACATGTGTATACAAATACACATGTAATTATTCTCAACTATGCTGGATTTTATTTTATAATTATTCATTTAACTATATAAGAAGGTTAATATTATTGTCAAATCCAAAGTCTAAAACTAATGTGATCGAATATGTTTTGTTTGTATTTTAGAATGTATTTACAATTTTATATTCTTACAAAGTTACTTTTGAGATATTTTTATTCTACGCTGCTAGTATAAAGCAACCCAAAATGTTTAGACTAGTTAGATGAACTCTTTGTAACGAAATCTTGACAAGAATTTTGGAATAACGACCTCATATTCTGAATTGGGGTCAGATGAGAAGAACTACAATGCAGTCAACACTTCATTTTCCAGTTTCCAACCCTCACCAGCAGGAAGACGTTTATCTTTGATCGATCTAATATCTGCAATGAAATATTTTAAAATTTAATATCTAATTTAAATGTTTAAATAATTTAAAAGGGACTATTTTAAATACTTTAATATCTAATATAAATTTTTTAATTGGATACATCGAGTTTTCAGGGAACTGGGCCTTGATAACTGAAGTTTCGAATATGAAACTGAGATTCTGCGAAAATGTTAAGGAGAACTGCCATATTAAATTGTTAAAAATCAATTGGCCAATCAAATGTAACCTTTACATCACTGTAATTTCATGATTCTTGTTCAATT
>JAPMOR010085606.1:339905-367612 GCA_026543865.1 Argiope aurantia | reverse complement strand
AAAAAAAAATCAATGTACGAACCTCTTAGGCGATTTTTCATGATTACGAAGACGAATTTATTTTTTATCAAAAACAATCAGTTGTTTAATCTAATTTTATATATTTTAGATGATTATAACGTTTTTTAAGTAAATAATGTTCACATATTTTTCAGCATAAACTGGAAAAGAGTAAATATTTAATGCAAAAAGGGGGGCTTTTGGTAGTAAGATAGTTTTTGTTAAGTTCTTTACTCATAATTCATAATTTTATAAAATAAACTCGAATTGTATTTTGACATAGCGTATTGTATTTTGTATTTTGACATTGCTTTAAGTTGACGAGTTGGCCGTCTAAAACATGCCATTATGTCGTGCAGATGGATATTAGGATAGAAGGATAGGGGGAGAGGAAGTCAAATATCAATATTTGATGCTTAAATGGTTCAGACATAACAAAGGTTGTACTCAGAAATAAAATTTCAGACAACATCGTGGGCCGCGGTGACCTGGTGGTGGGGTCTCGGCTTCGGAACCGGAGGGTTTCAGGTTCAAGACCCGATTCCACCGAAGAATCGTCGTGTAAGGGGGTCTGTTGCACGTTAAATCCGTCCTGGCCAAACGTCCTCCCGCTGGTGTGGTGTGGAGAGGGGCTGCCAGCTCAGATATCATCCTCGTCATCTGACCGCGGTTCAAAATTACGAGGTCCGTCCCAAAATAGCCCTAGTGTTGCTTCAAACGGGACGTTAATATAAATAAACTAAACTCAGACAATATCGTGTATAATTTCCACTACTCTTTTCCAAGTAAAGGTCAACAAAAACCATTTAAAACTGCAAAACAAAAATTTCAAAAGATAAACTTTTTCGTTTTGCGACTTCAGACAAAAAAAAAAGTTCTCATCAGCAGTTTTTGAGGAAATTTTTTTCTTTCATAAAAATTGAAGTTTCAGAAAAAAAAAAAGCAAATATTAGTCTGAAATATTTTCCGGATATTTCCTTTTGTTTAATGTGTACTTTCATGGAACTTCAAAGGTGTAATTCACTTTTTAAAAATTTAAAAATATTTTTCAAAACTTACTTTTTTTTTCAAATTTACTCCTCAACTTATTGAACTATTGTAACGTTTGAGAACTAATAAACCGGTTTTATTAATGGGTAAAACTTTCTTATACAAATTTTTATTAGATTGATAAAATTTTATTTAAACGATAAAAACAGATAAAAAAAATTCTATTCACTTGACCTATCCACTCCGATACATGTCCGCTTCATATATCGGCATGTTATGGATGGCCGACCTAACAAAAAACAATAAAAATGCTGTCATACATTTTCTCTACGTCTTGATACTTTTTATAACAATTCCATTATATACTAGACAATTTATAAATAAGAATAATATACATTGAAATGAAAAAGAGTTCCAAGTTGTCCATTCGGTTACTTAACCCGAGTTGTTTATTGAAGATGGAAAATTGTATTCGGTCAATATGAAACCATCCAAGAGAAAATATTTCAAGTGAGCAAAAGTAAAAGATATTTGTAATCCGTTCATAAATATTCACGATGATAGTTTCAGAACTTCAAGTTAACTTAATTACATCAGAAGAGAAGATTCAGGATGCCATTTAAAGCATGTAATGACTTTAGAAGCTCTATCAGACATTTTTCCTTTAATCTCAGATTCAGAGTTCCTTTGTTCCTTGAAAGGTATGATGCAAATAAGCAAATATCAGATGAGATAATGCAAATAGCTTTTATTGGGCTTAATTAAACGAATCTATGATATCCATGATAAGAAATTATTCCACAGAAAATTCATCCTTAACATTGAAAGATGGAATTAATAAAGTATCGTAAAAATTTTCTAAAAAATTGAACTCATTTGAAAGCGAGCAATGGGACATAAAAGAAAAAAAATATCATCTGAACAAAGAAAAAATACAGAAACAAATCAATTAGCCCCGAAGAAATATTGTTACTTGCTTTGGAAAATATTTTTAGAATTTATCTTTGTCGACTCTATAAAGTCAACAATTAAGTTATTTTAATTAATCAGCTACAGGAGAATAAATCATTGTTTTGGTGCTACAATATGTTACGTATTACAATATGTTTTAAAATAATGCGTTTATGGTTATTTAGTTCTATACCCAGTCATTTGAAAATAGGGAGAAAAAAATTCATTTCACTCATACTAATTATCATTTAGAAACAAATCTAAATTTTAAAGAAATCTTAGATGATACATAAAGATAAAATTCATTTTTATTATCGACTTATATTGAATAAACCAAATAAATAATTAAATCGGAAAAAAGATGTTAGAATAAACTGATAGATTTTTGTATCTTCAAATAGCAACCGAAGTGCAAAAATCAGGCACTCATTTTTAAGAAAGCGTTAATTTAAGATGGACGCAGCTGTGTATTCTTCCTAATACTTACTCTTCCTTCCTAAAACTTACTCTTCCTAAAACTTACTTATTACTCATTTCTAAAAGTTATTCTTACTCATCGCATCCTCCTAAAATGTACTCGTTAAGTCTTCTTAAAAGTAACTTTTACTCTACATACCCTCCTAAAACTTAACGAATAAGTCCTCCTAAAACTTACTCATCAGTCACTTTATATTCTTCTATAAACTTACTCATATTCTTCCTAAAACTTACTCATAAACTTACTCACAAGAAAATGAAGTGCTTCCCTTTCCATCACCGAATAAAAATTGTAGAAATTGAAGCAAGGTCATGAATACTTAATAATTAATATCAAAGGTCATGAATACCAAAATATAAAAATTATATACCTCATAGCATATAGAAGAAAACTGAATAGACAGTTTGGTTGACTTTTTTAATTGATTGAAATTAAATTTTGATTCAGAACTTCAGAACTCCAATTTTAGTAACAGGTTTATATACTAACTTTCATTTGTCCAAGTCGTTGCGTTTTTGAGTTAATCGTGTGAATGCGCAGAAGAGCAGGCGATTAAGAAATTGACAGTCTTGATTCAAAATCTGATATGCCTCTACACTTCAGATGTCCAAATTCTATATAATTTTTTTCATCTAACTCTTTGCGTTTTGCAATTATCGTGTTCATTTACATTTGGATAATAAAATCTCTTGTGAATGATTTTGTAATGCAAAGCTGCAAATTTAGCGCGAAACTCATATACCAAATTTCATCTATCTAGCTCAAAGCGTTCATGAATCATCTTTTTCACAGACGGACAGGCAGACGTAATTCTGAAAATGTGTATTCAGAGATTTGAAAGTTGAAGATTTATCAAAATCTCAAGATCGGATTTTTCGATGATTACAATATATTTCTCATATGAGAAAGTAAAAGTAATCAAAAATCATATTCATTTTGGTGATTTCAAATGTATGTCTTCCAGTTTCTAATTTTAGTCCTGTGGCTTAGAGACAATAATGCAAAAAGAGCCAAGTGTCTTTGGCGTCATAATCAAGAGCGTAAAACTGAGTAACAAACTTGTTACATTTTGGAAAAATTCTTTCTCCTTAACAGTTATTCTCGATATTCTTAAAAATGAAAAAATATATATAGATTTTTTTTCACCTTCTAATGTCTTGAAATATTTACTAAGTTTAGAAATTTCCAAAACTGAAATCACTAATTAAGTTCTCTATATAAACTGCATTTCTGCAATTGTCAATCGAGTAATGAAAGTTCTAAGATATTTTTTTATTTATAAGCCAAGTCAGATATATCACTATAATACCATGCGAGTATAACGAACCATGCGAGTAGTATTTAATAATCTCAAATTTTCTAGATTCTATATCTAGAGTGAGTAAAAAAAAATTCAGCATGACATCGGATTTGATATAAATAAAATCAAAGGGACGTATATTTATTCGTGGAATATTTCTATTAGTCAGCAAAAAAACAATTCTTGTTTTGAAAAAACAAATGGATTATTCAGAATTTTTATAAACTAAATTAAATAAGGAGAATCGAAAATTTCGTTAAGAATAAAAGTAATAAGAGCAGATATTATAAACAATAAAAACATGGTAGGGACGAAAGATGGCTCGAATAGAATAATGAAATTTTTATTAACTGGAAATTTTGATTATTTTTGATATTGTATTGAATTTTTTTTTTCGAATCACCGAACAATGAAAAAAAATTGGTCTTTCAGGAAAAACATTAAACTGCTCTAAAAATTAATTATTCGCCGGAGATACAGCTCTCTCGAAATAACAAGTTCAGATAGAAAAAATTCTTATAACCAAAAAAATAAATAATGCATAGTTTAACCGCTCCAATAACAGCTCCGTACCGATTCGTGATTACAACATATCAAACCTCAAAGAGCTGCATTTGATTTGGAATAAGATCAGGCACGTGCCAGAAATCTGATATCATTGGAGAAATTAATACTGCATGGCCCTTGAAGAAGTACCTACTAGCATATGCAACATATTTGATGTTTAATTGTTAATCAAACAATGATTTAATTTCCTTGGATTTCAGAAGATACAAAAAGTATGAATTTCACAGAAATTCGATTAGATTTACAGATTTCGATTTACTGAATTTATATTTTTATTTTTTTATACTTTTGAAATTATACTTTCATATTTTTCCTAAACTCGTTATCTTATATTTAATATAAAATAGTATTTTTCCATTCTTAACGAAATAAATTAAATATCAGTAATTTTTTTTATTTCTAAGCATAAAATTTAAGAATTTTATTTTGCATTGGATTTTTTTCAAAAAAATTTTGATTGCAATATAATATCGTATGTAATTTGATTTTAATATCGATTGATGAATTATTTTCTTATAATCAATTATATGAAAAAAAAAGACTCAAATTCTGTATAAATTCTCAGAAATTCCTGTGAAAATTTAGGCCAGCTAAATCTTCAATTCAAAACTAAATTGAAAAGAATTCAAGATCAATAATCAGTTTAAATTTTATACTTTTAACTGCTGACTCTTATTTTATATTAAAAATATCATCGTGGAATTTCTGTCTTCTTCAATTCCCTGAATTTTCATTTTTAAAATCAAAGATTTATTCATTTATTTTTGTTTTTATTTTATAAAAGATTTTATAAATTCTAGTTTTGACAGATACCTCTTCTTTTAAAGATACGTTTCGGGATTTGAATTAATGCCTTTCTATATTTAAAATTTCTTTAACAAATAAGTTTTGAATTTATCTTGGCATGAATATTCGATTTTGCAAGTGATGGCTGTCCTGAATCACCCCATGCTTTTCTGCGTTTAGGAATGTCATGCAAGATTCTCTTTTCATCACTCGCAATGATTTTGAGCAAAAAATTATTTCTTTTCTGCCGAGGAAACAAATTTGTGCGCTGACTTTTTGTTTTATACTTGTCAGTTTATGAGAAATCTGTATCTTTCCCATTATAAACTTTCTTCTGTATCTTTCCCATTATAAACAATCGAAATGATATTGCTTGTCGAATAACTTCTAATTGTTCCGCTAGTTCCTCTGGAATTTGACATGGATTTTCCTCCAGAAAAACTTGAAATGCTATTTCAAATTTTTTTTGTGTCACCTGGATATAAATCGGTTTCAAAACTAAAATTTCTATCATGAAATCTTGCAAACCACCTTTTTACTATTTAAATGACTCACGGAATGCTTACCTAAAGTCGAAATTCAATGGCGTAAATGTTGCTATCGACATTCTTTTCTTATGAAATTGATAAACACGAAATAACAGTTTGTAAATGATTGAGACTCATGTCAAGAAAACAGTAAAGACTTAGCCACATATATCTAAAATAGAGGGCGAAATGGATACGTTGAAGTGTTTTTGAATCCAACCAACTTCAGAGTCTAGTTTCTACTTTCTCACCTATTATATGGCACTTATTATCAGAGCCTATTATCAGCAGAGCAGTAGACAAATGTCAAATTTTAAATTAAGTCGTTAACCATCAGCATTTTTAGAATAAAGCAGTATGCACTTAGTGTTTCATATAGAACAGCACCAAAGGCTTTGCTGGGAACCGAGCCTGCCCCCCCCCCCCGACGATGCAAGGGTATGCACAAATCTTCTAATTACACCGGACAGAGAGAAATTTAAATAAATTTATTAGTCTAAGAAGTTATTTAATAAAAGTATTATTGCGCCATTTTCATGTGAAGTACAACTTTTCCCACTTTTTTAAGGTTATTCAGACCCAAATCTTTGAGACCACAACTCTTTATAACCATTGGTATAGTAGAAAGAGATGGAAGCCATTTACATAAATAGATTGAGCTAGAGGGCAGACTGCTGAATACTATTTAAAAAAACTTCTCAGGTGGAAATCACAAAGCTATTACACAGAATCGTCAGAAATACTGCAATGTATGATTCTCTTCACTGTCTATTTGAAATCTCTGATCTGATTATCCATAAATCAGATATATTGCACTATACTTTCACTTTTTGTAAGCGTTATGGTTATTCAGAAATCACATATGAGTATTTTTAGAAACCCCAATTCTTGACTTTTGGGTGTTTACTTATCACTATAAGTAGAACTCCCTTAACCATTCGACTGGATAAGGACAGTCATAAACTACATCCAACTCTATGAAATATCTACAGAATTATTTACAAATTTACTGATTCAGTTCAATAACAATGTCAGTGTCTTTAAACTAATTTTGAGTTAACCGAACTAATTAAACTGATACCAGTGGCCATTTATTTATTTTCTAGAAATATTGGCCAATCATATTAATTAGTTTTACTCTAATTTTAAAGCAAAGGCATTTGTTAACAATTTTGTTCTTGTTTTTTTCAGGCGTTTATCTTCCGCGTTAGGCAGAAGCCTTACGTAGAAGAATTCTATCAATGCGTCACTTATGGTTTCTACACAGCACGTTGGCAAGAACAAGTCTACACTACTTTCACTCTCGTAGTGATGTTTGCCATACCTTTGTTCACTTTGATTGGGACCTACGCTGAAACCTTCTTTACCATTGCTAGTAAGTAAAAATCTTTACTGAGTTTTTCCGAATTTATTTTCGACCCATAAAGATTTGTCATGAAATGTTCTCAATAATAAAAATATATGAAAAACATGCTGTCGCAGATCTTTAGTACACCAGTTTTATTAATTTCTGTAAAGCCTCGCTGTTACTGCATCTGAATTCCGATTTTGATAAGATAAGCGTAATTGACTTTAAAAGAATTTTTGTGCAGTATTTAAATTCAGTAAGCCTTCGTAGAGGAAAGAAAGAAGGCTTTAAATCCGTTTCGAGTCTAACTTTTGTCATTCAAAATTATTACTGAAATTTAGAATATATTCACGTTTCGAAAAATATTTATAATTACCTGAAAGTCTTATGAATTCAAATAGAACATTCTCGCTGAGAATACTATTTTTAAAGTAATATCAAAAAGGTTAATTTCCATTCGAACATTTAATGTAGAATACGACAATGACCTCTTAATTCATATTCCTGACCAGTAAATCCCAGCAGAAATTACCAGTTAAGAAATTGCCATTTAAAGAATGGAAAGTAGTAAAAATATAAAAACATCATATTTTTTCCAGAGCCTGAAAGACCAGTTTGTCTTACTAATGCATTTACAAAGAAATACTGGCTTAACCAGTCCGCGTTTATGGTGAAATGAGTTTTGCTTAGAAGGATACTCTGCTCCAGTCTGATGAACCAGATATGCCTAAGAAATATCTTCTGATGAACATGTATGAAGACATGCTGAGAAATTATAAATATATTTGGCTTTCCCTGAGCTTTTATAAGTTACTGACACGCAAACTCCAAAAATGGGCCATAAAAGATTTAATTGTTTGCAGGAATTATTGTATTTGTTTCCTGTAAAATCATTCATATTTTGAGCTGATACATCTACATCAACTACACAAATTTTGCTGTGACTTAAAATTGTATTTTAGTTTTCCTCTTTTACAAATTTTTAATGACAAATTTCTTGAATTTCATCACATTACTGTCAATTATAACAGGCTAGGTTCTGTAATAATTTCTATGAACTCGAATTCATTTATTTTCCTTTATCCTCTTTTCTGAATTTCATGCTTAGCATTTGGTATGGGCATACTTCTTTACAGCTATATTTTGGTTTGGAAATTTTTGCATAAATAATATCAATAAAATCCATGTTTCGAAATTGCGTTTGCACGGTTGAGGAAGCGTGAAAAGTAAATTTCTTCATACATCGCTATGTCAGATTGACCCATGGTTGTCGCTGCTTGGTTAAAACGAAAATAAACTCTAGAATTAAATTGGTGAAAGTTTCATAAAATAAGACTGGGGAATTCTAAATGACTTCAAATATTCCATATCGATATCTGATCAGTAATAAAATGCAAATTCAATCGAAAACACTTATCTCGTAGTAAAAGAAAATCCATCAACTTTAAGTTATTTTCGAAAAGCAGCATTTTTTCACCTAATGCACAGATGAACCATCGCTTGACTGCTATTTTAGGTGTGCAGGAAAATACATTTCTTCCTATGACATAACTGCCTTCACACAAGTTTGTTGAGGACCGTGGTCGCCTGGTGGTAAGGTTACGGCTTCGTAACCGGAAGGCTTCAGCTTCCAGACCCAATTCCACTGAAGAACCGTCATGTAAGTGGGCCTGGTGTACAATAAATCAGCCTGGGCTAAACGTTCTCTCACTGGTGTGGTGTGGAAGCTTGGATGGGGGAGTGCGAGCTCAGGTGCCGTCCTCGTCATCTGACCACTTTTCAAAATTACAAGGTCCATCCCAAAATAGCCCTAGTGTTGCTTTAAAAAACGGAATGTTATTATAACTAAACTGAAATTTTAGAAATAAATTGTGTACGGGATTTAATAAAATTTCCAACATCTCTACTTCTTTTGTTTCTGTCACAGAGACGGCTGCGCAATTTAAAAGAGCCTTAAAAGAAATTGCACGAGAGGTCTTCAAAGAACGCGACAGTTGACTCACTTCTACATATCCAAATAACATCAAGAGGAACTGATTTCGATATCGGCTTTCGAGACTACTTCAGCAAACGTTTAACATTAGAACTGATTGGATTGGAATTAATTGATTATTTACATTTTAGGATAACTTTTTATGAAGCCACTGATCACAACCGAATACAAACGGAGATTGAAAGACTTCACTACAAAGAGGTAAATTGTTTCCGATTCCATACTAAGCGAAACGAATATCTTTCACAGAGCCCCACCAATTATTAGATAGTGAGAGCGGGTCCCACAAATTACGCAGATAAGGGGAAGAGGCTCATAAATGTTCTTTAAAAATACGAGGTTCAAGAATTGGACTAACATAATTTGCTTCGTTTAGTTATACTAACATCCCGTTTGAAAGCAACACTAGGGATGTTTTGGAACGGACCTCGTTATCTTGAACCATGGTCACATGACGAGGATGACACCTGAGCTGGCAACCCCTATCCGAACTTCCAAACCACACCAGCAGGATGATGTTTGACCCCCAACGGATTTAACATGCATCAGACCCGCTAACACGACGGTTCTTCGGTGGAATCAGGCCTCGAACCTAAAACCCTCCGCTTCCGAAGCCAAGACCTTTCCACCAGGTCACCGTGGCCCAAGTTCCATTTACAGTGTAAATAAAAAGGAAATTAAAATTAAACATTTTATGGTAGATTATACATTATAGGCGTTGTTATGCGGAATAGCCTGGTAGCAAAGGGGCCCCTTATGCATGAGATTATATATGCCTCCTCCACCAGAATGTAATTAGGAACACTTGTACTTCTGTACCGCAATGGACTCTCAGATTTTTACTGTTGCCACAAGACTCAATGAAGAGGGAGGGGTGATATCTCTCGTTGACAGGAAGGAATTTCCTCGTCCCCCTCTTTTTGCAATTTCATGACAACAGATAAAAGGAATAAGGAGACACTCATACTTTTTCTTAAATTTGCGTATTTCGGGGAACTGCTTACACTTATTACACTTGTTACTTATACTTATTACAAAATTACTCACACTTATCAGACATTAAACACTTAATTGCTTGTTAATTCCCCCATTTAAGTTTCAACAGTTGTTAATCTATTAGTATATATAAAAGTTCAGCGTTGTCATTAATGCTGGGCGTTGTTTAAAAATCCCAACTTTTATTTGGCGTTTAGAACTCAAGAAGTGTTGTTTGTGAATTCGAATAAAGCTGAGCATGAATAAAAATTAGTTATGGGATCGTATGTCTTGCGTTTTATTCACATTTTCTTATGTTGGATTGTAGAAAAATCACTGATCTTAGGTTTGCAGTTCATATTATACTTATTCTCCTATCACGGGTGAGTCGGAAGTTATTTCTATTATTTTCTTTCAGCTATTTTCTTTTTTTGTATTTGGAAATATTTTTGTTAGTAAATCACAATGAGTTTTTCTCCATTTTCAATAATTAGTTTCGATTCAAGTTTTCATGAAGTTTTTCAGTTCATAGAATCTTAATCCTTTATTGTTTACTTTTGATGTTACTCGATATTTACATCTAAAGTGCGTTAAAAATTATAACTTTCTTTTATTTCTAAAGCATTCTGTCAATTCACATGAGATTAACAACTTGTGTTAGTTGATCCGCGACAATCAGATTTAAAATACTTTTTACAAGATGACAGCCAAAATTACAGCATTTTCATTCAAAATTACAACAATTAGCTACAAAAAAATTGCAAGATAGAAGAGGTGTTCAATATTATACTTCACAGAAATATCATAATTTAGCAACAGTCATAAATAATAAAATAATTTTTTTTTTTGCTTTCAGTCTTTTAGAAAATATTAAAGATGTATATTTACTATAAACTTATCTGTTTTCGATGTAATTCGTTGTGGGCAGTATTTTTCATTAATAAAGCTAATTAAGTTTTACTTTGCAAAAATACATCATTTTTATTAATTCCTCTTATAAAATTATGAAATTTCTGAATCTGTCTAATAAAAACTGACAGAAAAGCAGCGTTCTCTCGGAAGTGGGAGGGAGATCTCAGAAAGGATGAAAATTTAAGAAAAGTATGTGTTTCGTGTGTATCCGAAAATAAATAAAAACAATAATTTTGTATGGATGTAAGATTGTTTTCGTCAGTCATTTAATTTCTGGGTCACAAAAAATTAAAAGATAGAAATCTTAAACTTTCAAAATGATTTTTTTTTTTTGGAAAAAAAAGGATTCATCTGATTGAAATATGTTCTACGTAAATAATCATATTTCGTATTTTCTTTCGTCACCGAATCGATTCAAAAGAATATACTGCATGAAAGAGAAATACCGAATTAAAAATACGTGGAAAACTTTTCTTCCTACATGTCTAATGAAATAAACGAAAGGTAGAAATGCATATTTGTTTGAAATCAACAAAAGTAAATATTTTGCGAATAAAACAGGAAAATAAAATTTTTCGCTGAATGTATAGATCAGAATTGCCTTTCCGGATTAATTCAATATTCGTTATATTGTATACACATTCGGCAGATATAAAGCATATAAAATGAATTTGGCAATTAACTGAATCTGAAACATTGACAATTAGTCACAGAAATGCATAATTTGAATTATTAACTTTGTAAGCATATGAAAAGACTAACTGATTTTATGAAGCATATAAAATGAATTTTGGAAAATCACTAGTGCAATGATTATCTTTTTTTCCCTAAGTTTATTTTTAACGCCATAGGATTTACTATAATTTTTTTTTACAAAAATATTTCTGTTATTAATTCTGAGCTTTCAGTTTGCATTTTCGGATTAATACAATATTCGATATAGTGCATACATATTCGACAGATATTAAGTATATAAAATGAATTTGGCTATTACCTAAATCTGAAACATTGACAATTAGTCACAGAAACGCATAATTTGACTTTGTAAGTATATACAAAGACTAACTAATTTTATGAAGCATATAAAATGAATTTTGAAAAATCACTAAGACAATGAACATATTTTTCTTCCTAAGTGCATTTTTAATGCCAGATTATTTACTATTTTTTTTACAAAAATATTTCTATTATTAATTCTGAGCCCTCACAGAGAGTAGGATTGTTTTAGTTTTTTAATTTAGAGAAAAAAAAGATCGGTGATAAATTTTGAGCGTAAATTCAATAATGAAATTAATTTAATATTCGTATGATTATGAGGGTAAATACTGCTGTTATATTTATATTTTACTTTTCAGAATGTTATAATTTTCTATTACTTAGTATAAACTTTTAAAGTTTAATCTATAAATAATAATAAAATAGCCACAAAGAGCACATTTCTGCAGATGAACCAGTTCGTTTTTTTGCAGACTTCAAATTAAATTATGGTTAAATTTTACCTAAAATAAAATTATGATTATATTTCTCATCATAAATCGATGAAAATGTGATAATCGTAATGTATATGTTTTCCAAATTAATATATATTTTCCAATTATATATTATCAAATAATAACATTTATTAATTATGTTATATTATTATATCCTGATATTTCATTGAAACAGATCTTCTTTCTTTGTAGAAAATTGAAATTTGCTTGAATATATTTCCTTTAAGATGTATGATCTAATTCTTGCCTTTCTACATAATACTGCTTCATCAAATAAAAAAAATGTTATACATATACTCCAAATGCGCATTTTTTATGGAAATAAATATTGTATTTTTTAATAAAAATATCACATAAATAAAATTTTTATTAATTTAAATTTTGCTATTGAGCTTAACGATGTTATTGGTATATAATTTCAATAAGCATCTAATAATTTTTTTTCTCTTTCAGAATCCGGTAAGTTGAAAAATCCACTGAATTTTCTAAAATGTTGTGCAAAAACTGTAAGTTACATGTTTGATTTTATAAATTGTTCTATATAAATAATTTATTTAAATATAAAGCTGATCAAAATTCGGCGTATGGTAGCCAAAAAGTTTCAGAATTTCTCTCCTTCCTTCACGAAAAATCTTTATATATCCTGCACTTTTTAAGATAGAGAATTCTGAACTGATGTATGGAAATCGGTGAAAATGATGTATAAAAAATTGCCATCACGTACCTTTCTCTGTACCATTAGTCTGATAAAAAAAACTGTGAGTTACATGAATGATTTTATAGTGTTCTTGTAAAAAGGTGTTATCTCAAAGAAAGTCTTACATTGCATTGGCGCACAAACTTACGAAATATTAATCTGCGACATGAATTTAATATTTTTACTGGATCTATCGCGTGATCCTTGACAAATATTTTGGAAATTAATTACAGACATGCGGTTAATAGTATTTGAATATTGAATTTGTGTTTAAGAGCTGTTTTCGCTTTACCGAAGCAAAAATCTGATACAAAACTACATTTATAATCTCAAAATTCCATACCAAATTTAATATATTTCCGCCATTGCGTTTTTAAATTGTTGCCTTTACATGCTTCTGAAAGTACAGTCTGACAATCAATCCTTAATTGGATTTGATTCAAAATTTGACAGGCGTTTACACTAGAGATATTAAATTTGTGAAGCTAATTTTATCGATCTAACTCTCTTTGTTTTGTAATTATGGTGTTAACATAAATTCGGACAGCAAGAGAAACAGACTTCCTCTAATCAGAATTTTCTCAAAATTTGATACAAATCTTGAAATTTGAGGAACAGATGGTGTACCAAATTTCATCTGTTTAGCTTAAAGCATTTTTGAGTTATTTTTGCCACAGGTGGACTGACAACAGACATTTTTGAAATTTGTGTTTATCGAACTCAGGGGGGAATAAAAGGTGGGGAATTGTCAAAATCTCTAGTTCGAATTTTTCGACGATTAAAATACTTTCTTTATACTTCGTATACGAGAGAGTATAAAAAAAAACGAAAATGTATTAACAGTTGCGTTTCCATCTAGACAGATGGAAGCGATAACCCAAAAATTGCCATTGAAAAGAAGTGAAGTAAAACATATCAAGAGAGCTGAGGCGAACCCTGTGGGAGAATGAAAGAAAACAATCCCGTTGACCGAACGTCAAACCGGAGCAACCGAAAATCCACCTCCAGCTAAGTTCAGGGGTAGAAAGGATTGATTTTCATCTTCCCGAGGTTCTTCATCATCCTGCGAATTTTCATTCAGTTGTTGCGAGTGGGAGAAATTTAATACTTTCCGAAGCAAACGATGTGCAGCCCATCCTACTGTGATTTGCTGTACTATCTTCCCCAACTAAAATAACCGGGTTCTGTGCGCCGGTCGTTTTTATGTCAACTAAATTGATTTACTTCTAGGGAAACACACGTATAGATTTGTCGTAAAGATTTCCTTACTGTAGCGTGGTCTCTTTGCCTGCTCATAGCATACTACCGCGCAAGAAAGACTTGGACGGTGTAATTATTATTTTTAATGTTTCTTATGATTATTTTTTGTAGCCGAACAATTTAGTTTTCTTCGCAACCCTCAAATTCATTTCTATCTAACATTTTCTCACAGTTTATTATTTCACTTAATAGATTGAATAATGAACTTTCATTTCAGTGCCGCTTCGTATACAAGCTTAATCTAAACGGTGATTATAAAATAACTTTCCTAATTGGCGGCATCTGCAACTAAAAACAAATGAAGGAAATGAAACCATATTTCATATGCAGACTATGGAAGGCATGGGAAGATAATTTCCGCAGAAAAAAAATTGGTACTAAAAGTTAATGATAGGAGAAATATTGACACTGCTATCACGTACGATCGAGGAAATTTACATTGTAAATGGTTTAGATTATGCAAAACCGCTAAAGCGTGCGTGACAGCAGCGGCATGCACTCCTTGTAAAAAAGGAAGAGGACCTATTAGCTTAGTTTTAGTTATATTAACGGCCCGTTGTAAAGCAACACTAGGGCTATTTTGGGACGGACCTCGCAAGTTTGAACCGCGGTCAGATGACGAGGACGACACCTGAGCTGGCACCACCTTCTCCACGCCACACCAGCGGATGTTTGACATGATGGGCTTTACGTGCAACAGACGCCCTTACATGACGGTTCTTCAGTGAAATCCTGTCTCGAACCTGAAACCTTACGGCTCACAAGCCGAAACCTTACCACCAGGCCACCGCGACCCCGAGTACATGTTAGCAGTTGACTATTGAGGTGTTCTAAATATGGGCCCTACCTTACCTCAGCTTGCTTTACCGGTAAAACTGTTCTATACTAGAGAGTATAATGCCGTGGAATCTGTAAGAAAACATACAGTCTTATGTACAAAACATAAGACGGGCTGTTATGAATAACGAGACTGACCATTTACACGCAGCAGTGGAGAATGTACACCGTATGCAACATACACCATATACAATATATTGTACACAGGGAAGGTCAGCATATTGAAAATGTTACATGGTGTCCAGGGGACCCTAATATTCATGGATAAAAGATTTTCTGTGATTTCATGAATTCATTCATAATTGTACTTCCACAGCGTCAGTATTTACTCTATCGGCAACTTTTGGTATAATTTATTTTTCTGAGAAATTCATCTATGCCTTCGATAGTCTGCATATGAAATGTGGTTTCATTTCATTCATTCGTTTTAGCTGCTGATGCTGCCAAACAGGGAAAGTTATTTTATGGTCACCCTGTATTTTCTACAATCAATCGGCTATTTCAAACGGTCGTTCTGATTAAAAGGATTAAAATTACTTGCATCCAATATGCATTACTTTCTTTCTGATACTCTCATTAAGTCTATTAAATATTGTTACGGATTTTCCTCCGCCGGATTCTTTTTATAGTAGGTGTATAGTGTGAGACCAGAATCAACAGGCTTTAGTAGAAAACAATGGCGACGTTTATTTACACGAAGAGACAGACGACGACTACACGGACGACAAATATTTGCAGCCGAGACGAACACAGGACAGCACACAGCAGCACACTACAGCAGACAGTAGTCCACAAGTAGTAATCGTCCACAGCACATGAAGCGGCTAGACAGAATCCAGCAGATGAGGGGATTCTCGGAGCTTCGCTCTACGGTCTCTCCAAAACGGCTCAAATTCTCACTGTCTCCTTGCTTTAGCTGCCGACTCACTACTTCTCACAACTGGCTACTTTACAAAAGATATGATGCTGCTTCCACAGTCGACAACATAATTCGATGCTCATAGCTCAGCTCTGCACTCTCTCCAAGCAACGTTGGCACTCCGCTGTTGCTTCACCATCCTCTCCAAGACTCGTTATTTGTCGGCGACTCCGACTACAATTCACGACGACGACTCTCGACGACACACTGCAGCGATATTTGGCGATTTTGGAGAACCCGCCTGGCGTAGCCAGGCTATCTCATTCCTTGCAGCGTTGAAGACCTTGCGTCTAAAGATGCCCTGGACTGTTGACGAAATGAGATGGAATGTTTCATCACAGTGACCGGTGATCAGAGTCTGGAAGCGGGAGAGGGGAAGGATCTCTTGTCCAATAGGAATGCAGCTAATCTGTGGAGTAGTAGTGAGTGAGGTTGTCTGGATTTTCTGGGTACCGAGGGTCAGGTGGTAGATTTTCAATTGTTCGAGTTCAGCAAATCAGAAGCTTGCGAAGTGCAGGAGGGCGTGAGTTTGAAACTTAATCCAGGAGAGCATTGAGGAGGATCAGTTTTCATTCTTCTTTGGATTTTGATTCTTTTAGTTTGGCTGCTATTGTCAGGAGGCGTGGGAATTCTATTAATAGCTTTTTGATTTCTTTGAGTGCTGCAGTTATGCTATGCATTTCTGAGACATTCGGGATGGGGGTATGGGCTTCTGTTGTTGGGTTGAAATCGGATGGTTTCCTTAGGTTTCTGGGCCTCTGCTGGGTTGTAGAGCTGTATTGGGATATTTCGGGATTACTTTCTGGGATTCTTTTTCTGAGGGTCTCCGCATAAGATCTTTTGGTTCATGTTGATGTAGATGGGTAGGCAGGGCACCCCTTCCAAGAAGCTAAGTGCCCTATCCCTATACAGTTTATACAGACTGGCTCTGGAATTCTTTATTTAATGCTGCAGTCAGCCGTCTGGTGTCTTTCGTTGCATTTAATACAGCGCGGATTGCACCTGCAATTCCGCGCGCCGTGATAAAAGCCAGAACATCTAAAACATATCGTGGCTTTGGCTGGTTTCCTGTAAGTTTCGATCCTTACTCTCATGTATGACAGGTGGTTGATATTGTAAATATTATTGTAGTTTCCTTCTTTTTTGATTTCGATGAGGAACATGGGGGTGAAAGGTCTGAGTTCTGAAGTTCTTTAGTTGCGATATCCGTCCTATTGTGAAGTTTAGCTCTTCTAATTCCCTTTTGAGTTCGTCTTTGTTATGATTTTCTGGTAAACCTTTAATGATAACTTTAATGGGTCTGTTGATGGGATCTTCTGAGATAATATATTCTTTTTTCTTTTTGTTGAGGATCTCTATGATTCCTAGTCTGTCCGCCTCTGAAGCTGTAGTTATCTTGATAAATCCGTTTGAGAGCTTATTGTCTGTACCAGGATATTTTCTGCAGAGTGCCGGCCTTTTATAGTTTCTGGAAAGTTAGGCTAGAAGCTTTTAGACCAATCAGGCGTGTTTCGGTTCCTAATGGACGGACCGATAAAATTCTCGAAGTTTCGAACATTATCCATTTTGTCGTCGAAGTCTCCAAATGGTCGCCAAGTTTGTCGCCAAGCTCTGGGATCACTGGCTCAGCATCCAGAAGCATCCAATACGGATGACTGTAAATAAGTCTTCCTTATGATGACACTATTCTTGCTGGGAATCAAAATTACACATTTGTAACAATATCATTTCACTCAAGTGTTCTCCGATGTTCTCACCCATTTTCAATTAAATCATCATTAAGACGAATCATAGTCAAACTTAGGTTGAAAAGTAGAGCATAAAAGTTCAAAATTTAAAAGAAAGGGTAAGTGTTTCGACCGAACTACTCATTTATTGTTTTGTAATAAGTTTCCCTTTTCAGACATGACAATGATCTGAAACAGTTTAAATCAAATATAATACTATGTAGAAAGCATCATTACTTAGATTTTTTTAAAAAGTCTAGTTTATAAGCATATTAATATCTAGTTTATTAATCTAAATAAAGCATATTTACGGTTTGATTGTTTTAAATTTCAAGTCGGAGGTTGGGACTTTTTCTTCAAAGCAGAGAAATTTCCGGCTTTCATTTCTAGAAAACCCCAAGTAGTATTTAAGCAAAATTTTAAAACTTTATTCTTTTTTTGTTACTTTACTTTTATTCATTTTCTGTTATTTTCTAATAAACTACATGTTAATGCAAATAATGAACTAATGTGTAAAAAAATATTAATTTTCGAATAATTTTTTCAATTTTGCTTTCTCAATCACTTTTTCTTTCTAATTTCATCCAGGTCAGTTTTTATTCTATTTTCTGCATCTAATCCTTACCCAGATTCCAAGATAATTCCTCATTTCTTTTAAAAGAATAACCTCTTTTATATGCACCCAATCGATAATTCCACATCATTTGCAATAATTCCGGTCTTTTTCAGGATTAAATACTTTTAAATATGAAACGCAGTCTTCTTTTCTATGTATTCAAGCCACAACTTCGTATTATTTAAGCGTTAATCAAATCTCTGTTTCATAAGACGATCTTCAGCTCTCTATGAAATAACAGTGACTGGTGACAGCGTCCTAATTCAAATTTCCAAAAAATAGTTCTGTAAAATTCGGAAATAAGCCTCAGAAACGTCTATTTTTGGAATAAAGCAAATTACAATACTAAGACTGATAGAATCCAGGTCAAAGATTATTTCATCCCAGCATACATCAAATTCTAGAAATAATCCTTTTACGAATGCAAGACGAAAATAGGACGTGACATTCCACTTTGATGAGCACATGGCTTCAACCGGCCATTTTACAATTTATGAAATTTGCTATACTTGATACATCGTAGTATGCATTCTTTCTAAGTTAGAAGTTTTATTTATATTATTTAAACTTCTAACTTCTCTTATTTCTTTTGTTAACTTTTTATTTCTTTCCGAAAAGTTTAAAGAAAAGACATAATGAAAATAATGGTATTTATTTATTTTTCAAACAGCGTAAATATGACTGTGAAAATTTTCAAAAAATAGACGTAACGTTAGAAATTTCTGTATATCTTATTGAGTGATAGATGTTAATAATTTTTCATTACTGTTTGTCTTAATTTCTTCTTTTGTTGTTGCTATAATAATATTTTCGTAAAAAAAATTCTTCTTTTTTTGTAATTTATTTAAAATTTCTCTTTACTACTTATTTTTCGGATAAATATTCCGTTATGAAATTGATTCTGAGCAAATATTTGTTCACTCAATAAATACGTGAGTTCATTACTTTGCTTAAAATAATATTAAACGGCGTCATAATCTCTATAAATTATATAAAATTTATTAATTTTATGAATAGAAGTTACATACACGGGCTAGTGTTTTTATTTTTTTATATATGAAGTGCAAAGCAAGTATTGTAATTGTGGAAAAATTCGAACCTGACATTTTGATGAATTTCAAGCAAATAATAAGTTGAGTTCCAGCATTGAATCTGAGTTTGGTATTATGTCTGTTTGTCCATCTGTCTATCTTTTACAAAGATAACTCAAAACTAGAGTTTTGAGCTAGTTGGATGAAATATGGTATATAGTCTTTACATAAGATTTGTAGATATACATCAAATTTTGAGCTAACAAGGGGAGGGCACGAGGTTGAAAATTCAGTTCTGGATAAGATTTAGTATAATGGTAGTATATATTTAGAATGTTTTCACTAAAATATTAAAGCGCAATGGCCAGTCAATTTCAAGAAAATGGCTCTCAAACTTTCTGCATAGCTTATATACTAATAATGAGTCACCTTTCACGAGGCGCGAATAGTATAGTGGTTAAGACGCAGGCGCAGAAAACGGAAAATCCAAGTTCAAACCTCAGCTAGCAATTTTTTTTTTTTGCTTTCTTTTTAATTTGACTTTATTTCAAATTAATTTAACAATTTACAAACAGTTTTTATTGATCTGTTTTCAGTTTTTTATCCAAAAATAAATATTGATTTTCCTAATTCTCGGATTATAGTTTAATTTTTAGAAGAAAAATAATTATAATTACGAATTTTTTTAAATATTCAGAATTCTTAAAATTAAATTAGCAATTTAAAAATCGTTTTAAATAATAAGATACTCATTTTTATATGGAAAAAATATATGTATTTTCTCATAATGCATAACTTATTTTTTAAAACGAAAATATTTATGTTCATGTATATTGCTCTTGAATTATAACTATAATTTAATTTTGAAGTATTAAAATAATTATAAATATAATTTTAACAATAAAAATATTTCAAAATAGTTATTTTTATCTTAAAAACATTAATAATTTTACATTTTTAGATTTTAATAAAGACAAATTATTTATAATAACTCAACAAACATTTTGAATGTTTTTATTTATAGTGGGAGTTAAAGAGAGCATTTGAAATAAATAAAATTATATCCGCAAACATTCAAAATGTTAACAATCGAAAAGAAAATGTAGAAAGCAGGTGTTAAATTATGGAATGCATAAGCAGGTGGTTCAAAATTTTTAATAACATACGATATGCTTTGTGCGCTGCCTGCTTTTCTGAAAAAAAAAATATATGTATATTTGGTGAAGGTAAAAGAAATTTGTTTTTTTTATCCATTCTTTTAAGGTTTCTCTTGTGGTTAATCATTATTTATGAATTTGCAAGATGTCAAAATATATCTATCTTGGTGAAATGTTTTTATCATTCTGTCTCATGTATGTAATAAAAAATTAATGAAATATTTTTACGATATCAGTAGTTTAATTAACATTTATCGTCATTTAAGTTATATATGAAATTATTTTTCCTGCTTAAAAACAAAATTATAATTCAAGTATTATGTGAATGAATATTTATTTTTGTGGGAGATTTATTTTTAAAATATTCATTTTTGATTGATTAAAGAGTTACATATTAATTAAATCTCTCTATAATTTTATTTAAATAATTTTTTAAAATGAAAAAATATATCATTTCATCATATATTAATTTTATTAAAAAATTATAATTCAGGTATTAAGAGAAAATACATTTATTTTTCCATATAAAAATTAATATCACAATAATTGAAATTATCTTTAAAATGTTAATTTAAGTAATTTTGAATATTTAAAAAAATGCATTCATACATATAATTATTTTTCTTCTAAAAATTAAATTATAACCCAAGAATTAGTAGAATAAATATTTATTTTAAGTATAAAAAATAAAAACAGATCAATTAAAACTGTTTGTAAATTGTTAAATTAATTTGAAATAAAGTAGAATTTTTTTAAAAGGCAAAAAATGCTAACTCAGGCATTCTGTTTACTACGCCAGTATATTAACCACCATGCTATTCACGCCATGGCAGGAGTGACTTATTATTAGCCAAATTCAACAAGAGAGTTCAGGATATATTGCCTGTACTTTCAGAAGAATGTAAACACAATAACTCAAAAACGCAGTGATTTAAATATATCAAATTTGTATGCGATTTTGTGACTATAATTGTAGTTCTGTGTGAAATTTTAGTTTCAATCGGTTGGGAAAATTGCGTCTAAAACAAAAATTCGTTTTTAGGATACTATGTTTTTTGGATTTATAGAATGTGCAAGAAGGTTTGGGAGAGAGTACATACACTGGTTCGTAATGAACACATAAACAAATTGTAACTTTTAGATGCTTTTTAATTTGTCCTTTAAAAGCGTTGTACATTAATTTAAGTCTGAACCCTTTATAACAACCGCGAATTTTTATTTCTTCAAAAAACTTTCTCAATAATGATATTTTTGATTTTTTATTTTATACTCTATCTATCGACATAATTATGAAATAATCCTTCATTTCAATGATGAGGTACGTTTCTCATATAAAAATGTTTCTCGCTTTTGAATTAATTGATAATATGTGCAGGAAAAATACATTTCCTTACAATGACATAACTGTCTTCACACACCTTATTTTGGAGGCCGCGGTGGCCTGGTGGTGAGATCTCGTCTTCGAGACCTGAGTGTTACAAGCTCTATGGTACATCAAAGGTATTTCATTTTGAATTTCGAAATTAAAATTTAATCTTTTATGTTCAGAAGAGATATCAAAATAAACAGCAGATAAATCCAAAGGAATTGCACCTGCAGGAATTAATTCTGTTTTTGTGTGTGTGTGTGTGTTTTATATCGAAATCCATTCGTATGTTCATCACGTATCAAAGAAGGAAAGAAACTTATGAGGCGCCTTAATATAACATTTAAAATGATTAATCGCAAATAAGATAAATTAGGTTTTTATTTCAGACTATAGCCAATTCAAAATTATGATAATTTAAAATTTGGCACATAAAAATCGCCTTAAATACATTTAAAATTTGGAAAATAAACGGTCGTGTTAAAAATACTAATAATATAGAGAGAAATGTGTAATCGAGTTTTGTTTGAAATCAATCCAACACTGTATTATATCAAATATAATGCATCTTAAATATTTCGAAAAAAAAAATTAATCGTTTGCTTCCAGATGAGATATCAAAATAAATGGACAAGGGAGTTTCCCCTGTGGAAATGTATGCTGTTATCGTTTTGCGTTTTATATTACTTTTACACGAAATTCTTAGTCATTCAAAGTTAAATATAAAGGAAAAAGCAACTATGAATTTTAGAAAAGAAATAATGATGCTAGTAACGATATATATATATATATATATATATATATATATATATATATATATATATATATATATATATATATATTTAAGATGACTGAAGTGACTATGCCTTATCAAACTGCATTAAAATGTCTTAAAAAGTGAATTCATAAGAAAATTATTTGAAATTTAGTATACCCAAAAATACACATCCTAAGAAATTTTTTTATTAATGCTGGATGAGAGAAGAGAGTTTTATCGGCAAATTTCAAGTTATACAAAAAATTAACTTTCAGAATGATCAAAAACATTTTTTTAAATATTTAATCAAATCTCTTATTAGCTGAATAGCTTCCTGTTACGAATAACCGCAAATTGCTACAGTCACTAGACTGGTCACTTTTTCTCAGTAAATTTTGTTCATAACTATTTCTCTCATTATTTATTGAATAAACTTTATCAATAATATATATAATATTGCTAAATATTGCTAAAAAATAATTATTGGGTAAATATTGCTAAAAACAATTTTTCCTCATTCTGTATTGAGTGAACGCCGTTCGTAATAAGTTTTTCTATCAGCTGTTGAATGAGATTTATAAGTAACAACTTTTCCACATTCTCTGTTGAATGAAACTCGTTAGCAACAATTTTTCTGCATTCTTTTTGAGTAATATTGGTCAAGAATAATTGTTGCTGTCAACGGTTAAACCTATTTTATCTTAGGCAGAGAAATATGATCAAATCCTCTTTTTCAGTTTTTCGAATTGTTGAATATCAGTAGTCGTTAACTATAACTGGCTCCTCCCATCAGTTCCTGAGGCACATGGATAAAATTGAATGACCGGACCACCGCGATAGCAACACTTGTAGGAACTATGGTTGGGTCCTAAAGATCATTATCGGCCACGGTACAACCCTTCCTGTTGGAAGCATGTCATTTCGCCGGTAGAAGGTGGCCGACTCCAATGATTTATGCACCCACCCGGGTGGCGAGAACCAACCACCATAGCGGAAGCTTCTCGTCCTCATTTCTGAGGTGCCCCACCCCCACGGGAGTCAGTAAATAAACGTTTCTTATTGTTAATTATTTGAGAGATGAAATTCAAAAACTATTTTCGGATTATTTAAAAGGAAAATTAATCTAAAAGCAAAATCACGATAATCTGTGTTTTCAGAATGAAAGTTAAGATAACATTACAATAATACATAAAATTAAGAACAGTTACAGATCAAATCGACTGCTCGCTCTACTTTGAAATTCATTTCATTTTGCTTGTATCAGACATGTTTAGTCTCATTTAAGCGCAAAATTTATTATGCATACTTCAAACACAAAGTACCTTTACTATAAACCTAATTTCAGAGCTCAAACAACAACATTTCATAACTCACCAATAATGGAATCACTTTATTTGCTTATTCATATTTATTTCATTGACTCTCCAAAATTTTGTGAATGACTTTCATTGATTCACAAAATTCTGAATGCAACAAAAGTAGGACTCGAATATAAATTGATGGATAACATTAGTATGTCTTAATTCAAACTACTTTTCTTTTCAAAGTTTTAAATAAATGTTAGTTTGTATAACTTTTTGAAATATGAAATTCCATCCTTTTTTTTAAACCATATAGTTTAAAAGCTCCGAAAAATGAATAAATTGTCCTTTTATCAAAAATGAGCTTTGAAAATATAAGACACTACATATATTTTGACAAATTGTTTAATCAAACTCAGTAAAAACAAGTTTTCATTTTAACTTAAACTGCTGTGTGTAAAATACGATGCATGAATTTGGGGGGACAAATCCTTTAACACATCACTTAACCTAGAAATATCCAGAATTCAGATTTTTCATAAACAAATTCAAAGACGATTTCTAAAATCTGGCATAAAGTGAAATGCATAAAAGATTTGTTTACTACTGTCCTCTAGAGGCGTAGGTGTACTGTCCAAAAGACAAAAATGGAAGCAAAAGGGTTTTTTCCTCCTCACTTGGATAAATTTCACATAATACTCAACATTCTCAAAGTAAATGTAGTAAACATTCTTGAAGTGAAATATGTAAAATTTGGTGGGAGAAATGAAATTCTTATGAGAAACAGGAAAATATTGAAAAACCTGGAAAGCAAACACTTCAAACATCAAAGCAAAATACATTCAAAATTTTTAAAAAAAATCATAAATGAATAAAAAGAAACCCTTTCTAAAATTAGAACTATATTAAAACGTGTCAAATATTTGAACACTATTTTCTTAGATAACTATTGTTGTTTATCCCAGGGCGTAAATGTAAGCAAAACGTTTAATTTACTCGTTTTGCTAGTTCTGTCACAAGTAGAAATACTGACAATGAGTCTTAATAAGTAAGAATGACATTTTGTAACTTTTTGTGATTGATTAAACATAAAGCACATTTCTGTCTTACTGTTAAATTCTTTAGTAGAAATATTCCCATGAAAGATTTTTGTCAAGATAAAGACTTATGATTAAATTCTTCAAACATTTCTCTGTGACAGTACTCTAGATCACTCGTTGGAATATAATTTCTAAGCAAAGTGAGGGTTTTCTGGTTTCCATTTTTTATCTTTTGTTTATAAAGGGTATCCCGAAATTAAGGAAAGATTGGAATTTGTCACCATTTTTTCAGTAAAGTGATGGCAATCCCATTAAAAAACCATTTGACCATTTAAAAAACCATTTGATAGTTTTAAGCAGATCTTAAAGAATTAAATTCACCAAACACTTAAACACAAAATTTTTGAAGATTACAATATTTTCTTTTATATACTTTCCATATGAGGATATAAGAGCAACAGCATAAAAAATATAACTTCAAAATATACATAAAAAAATTATCCTTCATTTTACATATCTCAGTGTCAACTGCGTATACTTATACAGGTTGATTATACAGGGTGTTGCCGAATTCGACCGACAAACTCAGAGGGGTGATAGTAGGCATCAAGAGGATAAATAATCACCATACAAAATGGGGTCCCAAACGACGTTTAGGGGGGTGAAAATCGCAAAAATATAGGGAATTAGAGAACTGTTGGAAACTGTAAAAATCTAATAAAAAATTAACAAATGGTGTTTCAAATATGAATTTTTTTTTAAGTGAAAGCACATTCTTAAAGGCTGTTTTTCAAGTAAGTGACATGCCGATTTGATGAACCAGGGAGTCATAAACTATTGAAAACGAAATGGTAGTTTAGAACCCTTATCTTCAAAAATATTTAAACTTTAAGAAAAATAAAAGTTTGAAAATATGAAGTATTTTATACTCTTTAATTTGATATAAGTCTGTAGTGTGAAAACTGAGGAGGTTTTAAGATATTCAAGAAAAATAAAATGTTTGTAGGTAAACATCGCTGCAACATCAGCACCGTTGTTCACAGAGGGTGTTGCCAAATTCGAAAGATAAATTTAGAGAAGTGATAGTAGGCATTTATTAGATGAAAAATTATCATGAAACATAGGGTCGCAGGAGACATTTATTCTGTGAAACTCGCAAAAACAGACATTAAAAGAGAGAATTAGCCTGGCGAGGAGAATAGCCCCATGAATGCGAGGATTTGGAACAAGGTAGTCGAGAAGAAGAAACTTTCTCTTATGTAAATTTTCCATGCCTTGAGAAATATAAAAGCAGTGTGCATTGCCGAATTTATGGTTCTATGGGTATAAAAACAGTTTGTATTCATTAAAGAGCAGTGCAGAATTGATAGTCGATAAGTTTAGTTTCATTCGTAAACAACATGTCAAATTTCATGAATGACGAATATGCTGATTTGCATTTAATTTATGGCCGAGTGGATGGTGATGGACGCCTAGCACAAAGAATATACCAAGAGCAATATCCAAGTAGGCGTTGTCCACATCACAGCACCTTTCCAAATATTGATCGACGGTTGCTGGAGACAGGATCCTTCAAAATAACGAGGCGAAATGCAGGGTAAGAACGTAGTGTGTGCACACCTGAAACATAAAACCGAGTTTTGCAGCGTTTTGCCGATACCCCATCTACAAGCACGCGATCAGTTGCAAGACATCGACAAGTTGCGATCTTTCCTGCAAGAATTTTATTCTCAGATTTTATCTCAGACCTGTTGATTGACCACCACTTTCCCCAGATCTCAATCCCTTGGATTTCTTCTTCTGGGCCACATGAAATCTCTTGTTTATCAGACACCTTTGGATACAGTGGAAGATCTCGTAGCACGGATCGTCGTCGCTGCTGGGGAAATCGCAAACACACCTTTTATGTTTGAGCGCACCCGGCGGTCCTTTAAACGTCGGTATCGGTTATGTAATGACCTTCGCGGTCGCAACATTGAGTAATTTTTAAAGTTTCCCATCGTCTCCTCTCGCACTACAATCTTTCTTATACTAAAATGTCTGTGCTGTAAATGTATGCTGTATCTGTATTCCACCAAATAAATTTTCACCATTGTTTGCGACTTTATATTTATTTCTTTGGAAATTCTTATCGCCTTTTTGTCTATTATCACTTCTCAGAATTGTTCGGTAGAATTTTGCAATACCTTCTGTAAACATCGGTGCCGATGTTGCAGCGATGTTTACCGACAAACATTTTAGTTTTTCTTGAATATTTTAAAACCTCCACAGTTTTCACACTAAAGACTTATATCAAATTTAAGAGTATAAAATTCTTCATATTTTCAAACTTTTATATCTCTTAAAGTTTAAATATTTTTAAAGATAAGGGTTCTAAACTACTTTTTCGTTTTCAATAATTTATGACCCCCTGGTTAATCAAATCGGCATGTTACTTACATGAAAAATAGCCTTTAAGAATGTGCTTTCACATAAAAAAAAATCCATATTTGAAACCTCATTTATTATTTTTTTATTAATTTTTTACAGTTTTCAACAGTTCTCCGATTCCCTATATTTTTGCGATGTTCACCCCCTAAACGTCGTTTGGGACCCCGTGTTGAATGGTGATTCTTTATCCTCTTGATGCCTTCTATTACCACCTCTCTGAGTTTGTCGGTCGAATTCGGCAGGGTTTATATA
>JAPMOR010085606.1:323708-334905 GCA_026543865.1 Argiope aurantia | reverse complement strand
TTGCGTTTACAAAAAATAAATAGTACATCAGTTCTTCGAACGCATCTCTTTATTTGTGGGACATGGTGCAATTCGCGACCAAACATTAACAAAAGTGATTCACAATTTTTAAATATTTTTCAACTTAAAAAATTTAACTTAGATACTTATATCAGAGTGAATAAGTTTTGGAAAATTGGCTGTCAACAGAGATGATAAACGGTATGATTACACTGGACAAAAAATGTTTCTTAAAAGTCTATAAAGAAGAAGATATCACTAAAGATCCTAAATTTTATATTTTCCGAACATAAAAAAATTGAGGTAACTTCACAACTCTATTTATCGCATTTTGTTGCTTTGTTCAATTTGCTTGAAAACGACAAATATAAAAAAAAGGGGAATTAGAAATCAATGTAAAAGTAGAAATTTAAAATTTATAACTGTATATAAAAAATAGGCTCTATATTTGTTAAACAATAATATATTCCTCATTTAAGTAGAAAAGTTTGGCAGCATTTCCTCCGATTTGTAGTTTCAGTTACAGCTATAAAAGATTAATAATTCCACACAGAATTATCATTATCATCATGTTTCGTTGCATAACTGAATAGTCTTGATTATAATTTATACAAACATTGTTTTTGAAGTCATAGAATTAATTTGAAATTTATTTTATATGAAAGAAAGATTATTAGTTTAAATAGCTTGGGATATTTATAAAATATTAATCAAACAGCTTTGTAAACTGTAATATTTAATCCTATTAAAGTTAGGATAGTAATTTTCCTCGATTCTTTCTGAAAAGCAGTGTATTTTTATTCTTGTTAATATGCAATGGTTAATAAAGAAAGCTGCTATTTCGGAAATATAATTTTTTTTTAAAATTACAATCGTTATTCGTCACTTTTTAGTTTGATTTTATACAAAAATTATTTTTGAAGTTACTTATTAATTTCATATTGATTATGAGTAAGAAAAAGACCATAAACTTGAACTCTTCTGGATGTTTTTTAAACATTAGCAAGTAAATTTATAAATTAATATATTTAATCCTATTAAAAGTTAAGGTATTTGTTTCCACGAATCTGTCCTAAAAGCTAAGTATTTTTATTTTTAACGATATGTTTCTATTCATAAACAAAACTACTACTTAGGAGGAAATATGGATTTAAAAATTCTTTAAAGTCGTTAATCGTTATTTATTATTGTTCAACAGTGGTTATAAGAACTCTTTTCTGATTTTGCTCTTAATCAGAATTATTCAAAAACTGTTAGATAAATAAGTACTTTAGAAATGAAGTTCTTGTTGGGAGCTTGGAGAAAATGATGCTGATTCAGGTATCGTCCTCGTCATCTAACCAGGGATCGAAATTATAAGGTGCATTCAAAAATTTTCCTCTTGTTGCTTCTAAACGGGATGTAAACGTAATTAAACTAAACTACTTTTTTTTGTTGTTGTTGTTGAAACTTCCGACTACGGGATTTGAGCCCTTTAACTTCTGCTTTACAGATTCGACATTTAGGCAGTAGCAAAGCGCCTTTCTATAAAAAAGAACCTCAAATTTTGAAATTAAAAGGATTCACGTTTCAACAAGAACATGAGAGATAAGTACTGAACATCGATGCAATGAGGGGGGAGGATAATTCTGCAGTTTCTCACCAGGTGGCGCCGTATGCGGTTTCGTTCAGTTGCGCATGGCTACTTTACTATACCTAGACAGCATTTTTATGAATATATCAGAAACCGTTCCGAGTTAAGAAGGTGGGAAGGGACTTTAGTGGGCATATTGTGTGTGTGTGTGAGAGAGAGAGAGAGTATATGTGTGTGTGTTTGTGTGTGTATATATATAACAGAATTATTTTGAATTCACGAGAATTCTTTTCTAAATATTCCGCTTATTCTTGCAATTCTCCGTTATTTAATTACTTTTAGAAACATATTATAAGCTATATCAAATTGGAAAAATTGAAGATTGAACAATTAAAAGTAAATTAAATAAACTAAAGTTATCTAAATACCGATTACCTAAGTCAAACCAATAAAACTTCTAAAGCCGTGTTTCTACGTTATTTCGCTCAGTCTCGCATAATAATTTTTTGCTATACGAAATATCCTGCCAATGGTTTGCAATTAACAGAATCGTTTGTTAATATTCTCTTTATATCTGCGATTTGCCGTGACTTCATTACGGAAGAAACACGCCACAAGCCACCAAAACGTGAGTAAAGTGAAGATAAAGATTTGATTTGAGCAATAGGAGGTTAAATCCTAATGAGGTCTCCGAAATATTTGCACGATTAAAGTTCGCATTATGACTGAGAAAATCAAATATTGTGTACCCTAGTACTAATAGAAATATTTATTACATAAGAATGCTTAGGAATTGATTTCTTAGAATTATCAAACCAAAATGTAGTCGTATCATTTTCAATTTACGTTAAAGTGCTAATGCTGCATTAGTTTATTTTAATCTATGCATGAATTTAAATAATTATTCAGAATATCCAAAATCCAATCTTAAAGTTTATACAGAGCAAATTTTTCTGGTCTTTAATGCACAATGTATTTTTTAAATAATCTGAAGTTTGTATTGCATAAACTCAAATATAATTCATGTCTTTAATCCAAATGTAAGAATCGGTGTATACGTAAACAGTCACACTACCCCTTTTCCCAGTTCTTTGGATTAATTGGACATTTTCTCTCCCTGACATTTAAAAATGCTATAGAAAAAGATTCATTTTGAGTATATGAGAAATTTCTCTGTCATTTAATAATATTGCACTTGTAAAAAAAAGGAATACTGACTTCTACTTCTACAATATACTCAGAGTGTCTCAGATACTTTCAATTTCTTGTAATGATGCATTTATTTAATCTACTACTGTAATCCGGGGTCATTTGAAAAAAACTTCTGGTCTCAAAAAGATTGGTTTGTTTTGATTTTTTAAGGCACAAAAGTCAAGATGTTGACTGTGCTCGCCAAACAAGGAGATAAAATCATAGAAATGTGACAGTATAAAATTAGGGGAGACGGTACTTAATATTATAATTTTTTGTATTTTATAACTTTTAAAACTATAGACTATTTAAAACTATTTTATAACTTTTAAAACTATAGGTCTACAGACTATAGACAGGAAACTAAAGTCATCAACTGTAATATTCAAACCAGAACAATCTTTTCCTTCCAATTGATGAACGATCTTTCCCTCCTTGTAGGTTAAATCCCAAGTTCCCTTATATGAAATTGTTTTCTTTTTTGACAAATTGTTTGCTTGTGGAAACCAAAACGGTTTCTTTTTTTTTTAAGCGTACACTGTATTTATGAAAACCAAAAACGGCTTCTTTTTTTAAGCATACATTGTACTTCTGAAATGGCATCTCTGAATAACTATGTGAATAGAACCTGGGATCTCTGAAATGTATTCTATGAGCCTATAACTTTCCTTTATACACTCTGGACATATCTGCAGTAGAAATGGAACATTATCTTATTATAAATTAAAATATAAACTACAAAAATGAGTTAAACTTCAAATTACTTTTAATTGAAATTTCCGCGATTCCCATGGGGTAAAGTAATCCTGTTTTGCAATAAAAAAATTATACCGCATCAGAAAAGAATTTTTATAGTCAATAAACAAATATAATTCCATTATTAAGTAGTAAAATGAAAACTATTTTTTTTCAAGCTGAAATGTCTTTACTTTCCGAATTGTTCTTTCTCCACCAAAGACAGATTTTTTAATTCTAAAACCGTCACTATTAAACTGATTCAATGCTTTCTTCTTTCTGTTAACTTCCTGAATTATTGTTATACTTGTTTAAGCAATGGAGTACTCTCATCAGTGTTGCTAACAAACGAGTAAAAATAATTTTAAAATTCCTACTCATAATTAATGATATCCAATTAAATTTTTAGCATAAATTTTAAGATGTTGCAATGGTACTTCCATTAAAGTCGAGTTACGATAAAATTCTTTTTCAATATTTTGCTTGCTTTTTCATTGCTGTTTACTTAGGCATGCATATCATATGGATTAATATATTTGCATTGATGACACTCCTGTTAATTTTTTACTTAATATCATAAATTCCGGTAATTTAAATCGAGTTTTGGTCATTTTTTGGAAGGCTTGATGACTTTTATTTTACACGAGTTTTATTCTATAGTCATAACGTTTCTAAATACACAGCCTATAAATAGATGTGATGTGTCGGGGAGAATGTAAATAACTGCATCTGATTATCAATTGCTTTATTGATTCAATCAGGTGAAATGAGGTTTGTTTGTCCTGCAAAATTTAATAATATGGGCCACATAGGTGATATTTTAGGATATGAAGTATTTAAAAAAAGTTTTAGCAAAAAATATCTGTGATCAATCACAGGTTTTCTGATGCTCTGTATTGAGTTTTGTCACATAGTACGTCAATACTCGATTTCTCGAACCCTATTATCCATATATGCCTCTAACTGTTTTATTCACAGGCACAGGGCTGCAGGACATTCCCTTATATATTTTTAAAACTTTATACTAATAAATGTAATTACACATAAATTAAATTTATTTACTGTAATCTTTAAAGTAATCTAATAATTTTTTATTTTTATTTTAAAATTATCATAATCTGAATTTTTTGAATTGAGTTGTATCTTGTTGAAAGCAGCAAAAGTTCTCTTTCTTCTAAACCCTTCTTAAATATTTTAGGACAATTGGAAATCTGACCGATGCTCTAAATCGAAAGTATGTCTAATGTTGCCAGTAGAAGGTTTGAGAGTAGCTAAAAATATAAGAAGGCAGAGGGGGATAATCCTTATACCCACTAACCATTTCTTACCTACTTATAAATAATAATTTTTTTCAATATCATTTTCAAAATAAAACCTTTGTCGAATCTAAAACAAAGATTTGTCATGCAAACAAGATACGTGATGGCAAAATCATTGTTTCAATTTTCTTACAGCAATGCATATGTTCGTTTATCGTTTTGTGTTGAAATTGCATTTTTTTCGCTTCATATTATAGTTGTTAAAACTTTATTTTTCATAATTTCCTAAATTAAGCATTTTCTTTTTCTTTTCAGACAATCAACATGAGTTATCGGAACGAATTACGAGTCCTTCTTTCCAAGATCCCCGGCATAAACTCTTTCTTAAGGCAAAATATAAATCTCTAGCAGTCACATTGGTAATTGTTCTAACTTTCATCATCTGTTGGACACCATATTATGGAATGATGGTAATCGTTATGTTCGTGAATCCTACCGATAAACTCAGCGATTCACTTTATTCAGTGGTATTTCTCTTCGGAAGCTTAACTTCTCTATTTAACCCGGTCATTTATGGATCCTTCTACCTGAGAAACAGGAAGAACACTTCTTCCACCTCTCAGAACACCAGTAACTCCTCCAGGTTAGAGGGAAATACGTTCCTTTCTAGACGAAATAAAAGCAGAGATGAAACCACTGGTCTTCAGATGAATGCCAGCCTGACATTTCCAAGTAGCCGTCAGAAAAAATCTCCACAGTCAAGCAGCTCATTAGAGGTTATTCCAGAAGAGATGGATACACAATTTTAAAGAACATCTCCTGTTGTGAGAAATCATGTTTATAATGCATGCACAATTTTAACGTATACACACACTGTTTACGATACATCTTAAATGCTCAAAAAAATTGAGAGAATGTGACTAGCTCACCCATTTGGAAGAGAAACGTCCACATTTCGTATATATCTCGAATTTTTACAAAACGAGCTGCTTTCTTAATTTATTATCGTTATTTGAAAAGTTGCCCACGATATAATTAATATTTTAAAGCGATTTGCTTCAATTCTGTTTGTCCTTGATAATGAATCCTGAGTATCATTCATGAACTTTTGAACGATTACCATCAATGCTCATGGTGTCTTTGCTGTTCTCCTTGTTTCACAGTATTTGTCTCGCACAAATTCTGTTTTTGATAATTACTTTCAGGATTTTTAACTGCATAAGCAAATGCACTATCATCTTATCGCCTGTGAAGAATTCAATATCATAGCATTTTTCAGTTATATACATATATATTAATAAATTAGAATGTTGATTTTATTACTAAACTCTATACATTGCGTGCATGATGCGTTCTCTTTAACATTTATATGTTAAATAACATTTTGCCTTCGAATTTCTCGATAAGGAGTGTATCTACTGCTGTCTAATAATATCATTCAAATTACATTTTAAATTTATTGCTTAATACTAACAATAATTAAGCACTAAAATTACTAGATAATTTGTTGTACAAAAGAGTTCTAAACAAGCCTAAAACTTGCATGAGACCCTTTCAAATGAAACTTCAAAATTTAATATTTTTATTCAGACTTCATTCAGTTTAAATTTAAATTATTTCACTCTGCTTCATTTATGTTAGGAATAGAATACTGACATATACACAGAAAGTGAAAAAAATCTTACCTAATTTTTCTGAAATTTTTAAGAAACAAATTTGGTGGCCCAAAAAATTAACCACTAGTTGTCAAAAATTTTAGATAATGCTTATTTTAAAAAATGTTTTAAATACGCGTAAGAAATACCGAGTTATAAAACTACTGATTAATGTAAATAAGTTTTCTGAAAGCAGATTTGATGCAATTTGAAAAATTAGTTAATATTTATTGATATCACATATTAAAGTTTTATTAATTTAATTATTGATATGAGCGATATAAATAATAAGTATTATAAATAACTATTATAATAAAATAAGTATTCAGTAATGGAACAGATATGAGCAGTTTTACATATTGCGCACTCAGATTGCAAATTTTTCCAGTAATATCTTTTTTTTAATCGAACAGTCAGTTAAATTCGCAATACCGTCTTTTGTATTACAAGAAGAAAAAATGCTGATATTTGAAAATCTATAAATCTCATTATGATTCTTAAAAGTAACAATTTCCGAAGGACTTTTCCAGGAAAAATATTTCTCATTTTTGCTGAATTAAGTAGAATATCAATAAATATTCGCAGTCAATTTATCAATTCTATGTATGATGTTTCATAAACTGATTCTTGTTAGTTTTCCTCTGAAAAGGAGGAGCTTGATATTTTGACTAGCATCAGAGAACAACATATTTTCTAATAGATTTTTCATCAGAAATATAGTACCTAATCTAATTCAAAAGCTTAACATTTGCATTTGCTTGAAAACTATCATTGTTTTTAAATTTGGAATATTTGAAAAATGAAAATTATTAATCATTGACATTTTGTGGAGCTGATTCAAAAGTCAATTTTCAAAATCAATTTGTTTATAGTTGGGGCATCTGGATTTGATACAATAAAAAATTCACTGTTAAAATACTAATATTTTAAATGCAAAAAATGACAACAATTTATAAATAAACCTGGTAACATTTTATTTAAAATAAAACCATGACAAAATAGAACATTTTAAGCAACATTTAGTCCGGTCATACTAGATATCCATTGCAAGTTTTGATGTATAGCAGAAAATACTCTAGGAGCTCCGATTGTTGCACAACCATCCTTACTGGCCCAGGAAGACACTCCAGCTATATAATATCTTCCGTAGTATATTCTCATGAGAGGGGCACCACTGTCACCCTGAAAGTATATTGAAGTGATAGGAAAAATACCTAACAGTATGGTAACTTATTTTCGATTTTTTTTGCCTTTTTTCAGAGTATTTATTGATCCAATACATAGTTGTTGTTTTTTTTTGGCGCCCTACATAAGTTTGTATTTTAGGCCAGTTTATTTCCCAGAGAAATACCTTCACGGGAAAATTTGATACTTTTGATAGCTATTAATGTAATTGTTGAATAAAGATCCAAAATAGAAAGCTTTTAAAAGTAACAGGGCTTTGAATTGGAAAACGAATATTTTAGTAAAGCTTGGCAGATGAAGAGGATATTGCCATCTATGCAGATATTACTATTGCCATGAAGGCAGATTTTATTTTTAGATTTTTGATTTAGATTTTTATTGTAAAGATGGTATTTTTTAACTAAATTTTCCTTTGTTTTCTAATATGCTAGCTTTTCAAATTATTTGCACATTTATGTTTTTTTTTTGTTTGGCAATAAACTACTTTAATGTTTTCAGAACTTTATTATCGTTTAATCAATTAAACTAATTTTTTATAATATAAAAATGGCTTCTGATATTGAATTTGAGAAAACTGACTTCAAAGTCCCCTAATATTTATAATAGTGAATTAATTATAAATATTAAAAAGTAAAAATAATTGGAAAAAATATTTCTAATCTTTAAAACATAATAATGTATTAAAAAACGGATTTTATTTAATTTATTATATTATGAGATAATCTAAATTTTGTTGATTATTTAAAATAACAAAATTAATAGCGTCATACTTCGCATGTGTCGGTTCCTTTTTTATACGCACATATCATTTGTTGCGTAAACCAACCGGGATATCTCTGCTCACAGGCCTCTTCAGTCCAAACATCTAAGTTAGCTTTTAACAAGACATCGCTGCCAGCACCTCCTAAAAAGTTTAACAAAATAAATTCCAAATTCGAGTTCAAATAAATTCAAATTTAAAAAACAAATAAGTTTCAAATTCGAATAACTTATTTGTTATGAGTTAGAATAAAACTTTTACATTGTTTGACACATTTAATTCTTACAAATCTGAAGTTTAAAATAAATAATTTGAGAAATTAATATATTTTTACAATATGAGATTCTTTTTATGAAGACACCAATAAATGAGGTATCATTTTTTTTAAAAATAATTCTTTTATTCAACTATCAAATATCATTATTAGAAGCAGTTATTTTTTCTAAGATAAAGAAAATAATATGGAAAAGATTATAATATTTTTGCAGTTTTCTTATTCTAATTCTTCTGACATGGAAACTTTTGATTAACAATGATGTAATCCTGAGAAATCGGACATTTAAAAAAAATATGCAACATATAAAGGAATCTATGTGGCTCTTATAAAGCATAGAATCCTACATAACATACATGCTTAGATGATTTTACCATTACCCTTTAACAAAATGTGTATAATGGAGGATTTAGTTATATGCAAACAAAAACAAATACATCCCACTAAAAATGACAAATAATAAAAATTTCGTTTCTAGAAACCATTTAGTAGAAAGTACATTTAACATACAATAAACACGTATATTTAAAAAAACATCAAAAAGTATTCATATTAAGGCGAAAACAAACTTACTTTTGGACGTTCTTCCCCAACCAGCAGTGGTAAGAGTCATAGAAGGAGGATACCAAGCATCCGATCTCGGTAGACAGATAGGCTTGTATTGGTCTCCTGCTGGCTGTAGTAATTTCAGTAGTGCCAAATCATTGTTGTATGGCGTAGGGTTACCGTAATTTTTATGATGATAAACAGCTTGAACATCAAACTTTTTGGAAGTTGGTTCTCTTACAGATATTCTGTGTTTGCCAAGGAAGACATCCAAGATTTCAGGATACCATTCCATCCTAGAAATTAGATAAAAGATAGTTACATTTTTATTTATAAATGCTATTTATAGTAAAAATATGTTTCTTTTTGAAACTTGATTTTATAGAATCAAATAATAATTATTTTTAAATGTTTTCTTGAGAAAATTGTTTAAATTGAGTAATGAGATTATTAGTGGATTTAAATCCGCATCATAAGATTTGATTCCATAAATCTGAGCAGTTGTCATGTGACAAAGTTGATATCTAATATAGCATAGAAGTCCACAAATTTTGGTGCAGTTCTTAATGAAGATTCAGTTAATTTCCATGTTTGCAAATGCTGTAATGTTTATTACAAACGAGTTTCAAACAGAGGTCTCTGATCACAAAAGCCAGATTTTAGCATAAAGCCATCGTGCTGCCCGATTAAGTGGTGAAATAAATAATCTTGAAACTAGATAAAAGAAAAAATGATGATCAAAAATCTAAAAGATATTAATAATTTCTTTTTCAAATTTTTCTAAAAAATAAGATTATTTGTATTTTTTTATCAGAACATTTTAATAAAATTCTTATCTTTCAATCATGTTTTTTATGAAGTTATAAAAAAGACATTCGATTTAATATTTGAATGGAATATTATACAAAACTTTCATCTTATTTAGCGAAATAATTTAAAAGCATCTTTAATTCCAAAGTTAAACCACTCAATGAAATCGTGAAAATAGTTGTCCCAAAGTACTGCTGTATATTGCAATGTTGAATTCTAAATTAATGATTAGTAAATCAATCTACCTAATGTAGATAATTGAATTTGACTAAAACCTTTCTTCATTCTAATTTTAAATTTTATTTATAATCATGTGCAAGATACTTACTCTCCTTCTTCCATTTCTTTTTGCTAAGAGAGAACGCTTCATCCGTGTATTATCTGAAGCAGTAATAAGTTATTTTGAGACTAATGAAGAAGCATTTTAATATTCTTTCCAGTTTAAAAATTTATAAACTCTTTGAATGCTGATGCTGCGATGCTAAATTGTGGCTATAAAGGCGGTGAAACGAACGTCTATATATTAAAAAACGAATTTATTTCTATGAAATTTGAAACAATTTATTATAAAGTATGCTTGTTCAAAAAAATCAACAACAAAACAATAATAATTGCATTTTTTGTTTATATAGATATATAATTATTATTGTTATATTATTTATGTCTTTGTCCTTATAAATATAGCGAACACAAGTGATGAAAAGCGAAGAACATCAAAGATATTAAAATAAAAATATAGTAATGTAAAAATTATTTTTAAACTATCAGTTTTAATTTAAATTAAGATGATCTCTTACCCTATTAATTTGTCATGGGGTTTTATTTGATCATCTGGATATATTGTATGAGAATGATGCCAGAAATTAGTATGAAATCCCTGATTAGGGATTTACAGAATAATTTATTTCCACTCTCTTAGTTTATTAAATGAGTAAATATTTAATAGTGTAAAAGGCATATTTGTATTTTATGTTGAGTCAAACCAAAGTACCAATTGAAAACAATTGCAAATAACGAATTGCTAAAATCGCTGTTTTCTAAAATTCTGATTTCTAATCACCAAAAAAGAAAACTTATTAAAATATTTCATATTGAAACAAGATAAAATCTACTAATAATCCATGTAACAGCCATAAAATTATTGACCAAGTCTAAATTTTAAAAAAAAAATCCAGAAAAGTAATTGAACAAAGACTTCATTTCCAACTG
>JAPMOR010085606.1:277911-317592 GCA_026543865.1 Argiope aurantia | reverse complement strand
TCTTCTGTGTGTGTCATTGAGTTCTATACTAGAGTATCTACGTGACAATATTACAGGTAATACAACAAATTTCCTCTTTTTGTTGTTGTTGTTTACTCCGAGTTGGAGTTGCAGTCTGAAGTTGAGTTGTTATGGTATAAGAGTCAAATCGAGCCATGCTGGGCTAAACTTATACATTCGATCTGAAATAGCGGATAGCATCTAACTAAGCTTTGAATAAGGGAGTAATTCTTTAAGGTATTATTAAAAATTTAATAACGTATATTAAAAGTAAAAGTACTGAAGAATGGTTCAAAAAATAATTTCATTTCGGCAATATTTATCATCAGTCATAATAAAAACACGTTTGAAGCATATGCAGTTGTTTGGATCATCTGTAAAAAAACTATTCTGGAAGATAAGGTACTCAGTGATGATCATACAGGCAAGAAGGGTTGGTGGAAACGTGTCCTCTTTATAACAATAAAAGTAGAATTGCAGGAGGGTGATAATGTTATAAAAATTCCAAGATCAAATGGCATTTTTAAGGATTATAATTTCCTTAAATCAATATGTCCTTAAGCAAGTTGCATAATCGAAGAATTTAAAAAAATTTCAACAAAGATGGAATATGGGGTAATTGATGAAAGGGTTTCTTTGGAAGAGTTTCTTATGTCTTTTCTGAAAACACCTTCCTTATTTAGCATAGGCCATTTACTGTAAAAATGTGTAAGTTTTTTGTCAGTAATTTGGTTAAAAAAATTCTTTCTGATATTTACTTCATTTGTAAACTTTTGCCAGCAATGTAGGACAAATTTCAGGATCAGAAATTTCACAGCTGAACACTCATAGAAATTTACAATAAGTAGCTAATTTATATTATTATTATGTCAGTAATCATAGATTATATTTTTAATCAATAGAGCTCTGCTAACATGAAAAAATAATATAAATCTTTTTCCACAAATCAAAAATAAAGATTGTCGCTGATTTAGAATTGAGTAGTCAAACATACATTCTTTCAAATTGACACAGCCTCTGACCTGTCAAATATAATATGGAGAATAAAATACACTGTTAAATTCAGAAATTAATGTGCGAGTTAGAATGTAGTACACACATCACATAATACATATGACAGAAGCTGGTAACTACCTTCAAGTTCAACAGCTGCAAGAAATAAGGCAAAAAGTTCAGTGTTAAAGACATAACGAATAGAGAATCTAAGATTCCATGCGCTTAAAAACATATGAAACCATTTGAAAATAATAAGTGTAATATAATTTTATAGAAGAAATATATTGTAAAAAACGTTAGCCAAGGAAGATTGTCATACGTTTCAAAAAGTTGATTATATTTAAATTAGTTATTGAACACCTTAGAAGACTTTGTCTTTTAAAGTATAGAATGTATGCTAGGAATCCAAAATCCAATGATTTCATAATGATATATGTAATTTTGATTGAGGTTTGTTAATTATAGGCGAGAAAAACAGCATTTTTAGAAGTTCAAATGATATAAAACTGTAGCTATCTAAGTCAACATGTTTAGTATAGAATAAACTTTTATAACACCAATAATAGTTTTAATGTAATTATTTATGGACTCAAAAAATTTATTTTCAAACTAGCGTTTTCATTCATATCCTAATTTTATTATAAGTCTTTATACTCTTCATATATCTCTTAAAATTTTATAAATTGTAGTTTTTTTTACTATTTTCTTTTTTATTGATTTCATTAAGCATTTGCATGAATACTGTTTGCTTTTTGCTTTCTAAAAAATTATATAAAATATTAAAGGACTATTGCAGCATAGTGTCGCAATTCTTCGCATTAGATTTAATTTGACTAAAAAATTAATTTAATTCTTAATTAACCAGTTTTGATTTGAAAGTGTTGCAACAGTCCAGTCCTTTTATGCAAAAAACTTTTAAAATTATAAAATTAAAATTTTAGTATTGATCATAAAATGTCACACAATCATATTCATCTGAGCCATTTTTTTAATTTAAGGGGAAGTGGACTTTGAAATAAGCAAAAATGGACAGAAACATGAAATTTTATTTTTACCGTTTCCTTACCAAATTAGTCTTATATTCAGCTAAAACGGAGTTATTAGATATATTGTTCAATAAAATGAATATTTCAAAGGCCAAGAAAAAAGCCCATTTTAAATATTTTCCTCAAAATGATATCGTAATTAGATTTAAATACCTTTGATATGTTGCAGATGTCTTAATTTATGAAGAAATTAAATAGAATTGGTAATAAAGATTTCGGTTAAACATTAAAAGAAAATAAGGTATTCATTTTATATTTCGAGTTTTTTCTAGATAGTTAAAAATCAATTTTAGTTCCAAAAAAATTCAAGTACATTCCATGAAAATTCAGCATGTGTGCATAAAAATATTCTAAAAAATTAGTGTTTAATTGAAATTACAAAATCATACGCAGTTTTATTCCAAATAAATTTATATTGGATAATAATGAAAAAATAATAGAAAAAATCAAAAGCTAAATCACCTGAAATGTTTTGAAATTTTAAAAAATTACATACCCTTTAATTTTTAAAAAAATAATATTTCGTTTAAAAACTTTTTAAAAGAAATTTGACATATTTATATTTTAATATATATGCATAAAAATTTTATAACTCTAAGTGAATAATTCGCAGAATTGCCTTATAGTGTCCACCAAGCCCTTAAAGTTTGTAAATTAATATATTATATTAAATAATACATCAAGTGGTTTTAAATATAGTATCTCTTTTAATTGTTTCAATATTTTTTTTCTGATTTGCCTCCAGATTTAAATAATTAGCAAATGCATTACTTATTAATTTTTCTTGAAATAAAAAATTAAGAATTTCAGAATTTTTCAATATAATTTTAATGTGATACTATAAAACGCTACAACTCTAATCACGGATCATTTGATTTTATTTTTAATCATACACAGAACAAAAATTAAAATTTTACATACCATAGAAGAATCTTTTACTCTTATGTTTATAATAAATTAGGAGAAATATAGTCGTATATAACGAACTGGTGTCTTTTCTTTTCTCTCATATAAAATAAACAAGAAAAAAAATCAAGCATTTTGTGAAAAGAATAGGAATATTTTACTTTCATTCATATGTAAAATCAAGAAAAACTTGTATACCGAGCAGGAATCTTTTCCTTTCAAACCTCCAGCGCAGAGATTAGTTTCCTGGATAACTCCTCCATATTTCGAGACACAGGTAGGATGAGATACTAGAGGTACTTCTATTTCATGTAACTGCTTTGTGTTTTTACCTTCTGTAAAATTAAGGGATTAAAAATTTAGTATCAAATTTTAATATATATCAGATTCCACCGAAGAACCGTGGTGTAAGCGGGTCTGTTGCACGTTAAATCCGTCATGACCAAACGTCCTCCCGCTGGTGTGGTGTGGAGAGGGGGGTGCCAGCTCAGGTGTCGTCCTCGTCATCTGACCGCGGTTCAAAATTACGAGGTCCGTCCCAAAATACCTCTAGTGTTGCTTCAAACGGGACGTTAATATAACTAAACTAAACTAAACTTGATATATATCATATTACAATATTAGCTAGATCAACTTTGTACACGAGAAAAACTTCGATACTATGTTTGAAACTTTTCCTACTATCGTTATCAAGTTACAAGTAGCTTTGAAAAAAAATTCTAAGTGCGGTGGAGTGAATCGTCTGATTTCTTATACCATATAGTGTCAAATAAAAAAATCATAAAGTAATAAATGTAAATAAAAGTCGCATAATTCTTCAAATAATAAATTTCCTAAATTACATAGCGGTAGAAAATTTTACAGTATTATTAAAACAGTTTGAAATTACCATTTCTCAAGAAATTCTTTAGACTCCCTGTCAACTATCCTTCAACAAAAAGGTACTAGAATAATTTAATATCAATTTTAATATAAATAAGATTCTAACATATACTAGATTAATTTTGTGCTCGAGAGAAGCTTTGTTACGATGTTTGAAATTTTTATCAACTATCTTTATCAAGTTACAAATTGCTTTGAAACATTCTATGTGTGGTGGAACAAAAAAAAATGTTTTTTTTTTTTTTCAATTTTGCAAAGGGGAAATCGCATGATTTCTTACGCCACATAATGTCAAATAATAAAAACTGTAAAATAATAAATGTAAATAAAATTCCCATAATTTTTCAAATAATAAATTTCCTAAAATATATAATTTTAGAAAATTTTAGAATATGATTAAAATAGTTTGAATTTACAATTCTCAAGAAATTCTTTAGAATCCCTTTCAACTATCCTTCGCTGAAAATTTATAGAATATTGAAAAATGATTTATCTTATTTCTGCGCATAAAATTATTGAGAAAAAAAATAAGAAATTTCATTTCATTTAACATGACTGAACTTAATCCATATATTTTCTTGTTTCGCATCTTAATTCTTTCGATACTTTTTGAAAGAATGTAGGTTCAAAAACAATGAGACATTTGTGCCTAAGCTTTCGTTTAGCCCAAAGTTTTTCAAAATTATGGATAGAGACTAAAAATGAAATTACGCAAAAAAGTTGTGGGCCCGATAAAAGCATCACGTGTGTTATTTGTCCTTTTTTTTCAATATACGCAAGTAAAAGTTTCTGTGAGAGTCATTTGACCCAAAACATTCCAATAAAATTCACTTAAGAGAACTTTAAAAATGAATTTTTTTATTTATAACAAAACAAGGCTTAATTTTCTTTCTTATTTTCCAATTCGGGATTTTATAAATGTCTTTTTCTTGTCAAAATATCACGATTGGAAAGACAAATTTTTCAGGGAAACATATAACAACAAACAATCTGTACAAAACATCGTGAAAACTGTAATAAAAAAGACTCACGCTGAAATCTCTGCCATCCCCAGCCTGCAACAACTGCCAAGTCATTTGGAGATGTGAATTTCGGGAAAGTTGGCAGGCATATCACCCGCACTTTGTCTGAAAGAGTAACAGGATTCAGAAGCTTCACCAGAGCGATGTCATTCAAATACGTTCTGTTGTAATACTTCGGGTGAAAGATGAAATGTGAAATAGGAACCGGTTCAGGACTCGAATCAGTATCATGTGCTCCTAAGGCTATCCGAGTGCCAGATTCTTCTTCTCTATCAAGAATTCATGAAATCGATGTCAGACAAGGTTATCTACCATTTTTCAAATATTCGGCCAGCAGTGCCGCTGTCTCGATCATCATTACTTTGAAGGGAATTAAAAATATCATTTATATCAGTTTAAAATCATTTATAATCCAAACGAAATTGTAGCTTGGAACTCATGTCATGGAAGAAAACTTGGGAAATTGAGTCATTGAAGAAGAAATGACTTGTTGTAAGGAAATGTTACTTATTACTTAGACATTATTACTTATTATTAGACAATGTTACTTGGATTATGATCCTCGAACCATTTATGGCATCCGGCTCAAAGGGTAGGGAGAGAGGTATTTTTCTTTTTCCATAAATCCTTTCTTCCTATTAAAGACAGGGGGATAATTCAAAATAGGCAATTTATCGTCTTCATAGAAATAGCTTTTAGATCTAATTTTTGATAGTTACATTGGTTTAGAATTTAATGGCTAAAAATTATTTTAAATTCCTCTATTCGACTGCTTTTTAAACTGGGGACGTTCTGTGAGGCATCTCGTTGGGAAACTCTCATCAGTGTTCTTCTTTCTGATCATCATATCTGCAATTACTATGAGATCTGTGGAAGAAAGGGAATAAGGGGCATAAGGGATTGAAAATATATCATGAACGAAAAAAATCTTGCTTCGTCTCCTGGTTTGCCGACAGGAATTTTTTTCTTTTTTAATTATTTTCTTTACTATTTTACAGTGTTTCTGTCTTTCAACACAAAAAAAAGAAAAGTGCAGAAAAGACTTTTACAATTGCTGCTTGTTTAAACTGTAAAAAAGAGCATGGCTATTGATGATTCGAAATTCAGATTTGGTTAAGTAGCACCAAACGATTGTAGGAAGCCTCAAACTATATTGTTCATACTCTTGTCTGTATAAGCAATAAGCAACAATCAAAGTATAAAAATTATATTTCATAAAAGTAAAAAGTCCTTACAATATTCCACGATTTTCAAACAAAAGAGAAAAAATGAATTTTTCTGTGATAGCGACAGAGCTACAGATTTTGAGAGCATGAGACAATTCAATAAAAGAGATTTTGAGAAAGCTTTCTAAAAATATATAACAACAAATGCAGATATATTAGTGATAGAGTTTATACAGCATCTGCAGTCAGTAAATAAAGTAGCAGCTTATGCTTTGCCACCTACGAAAATCACCTACATATTTAAAATATATATCGCCTACACAGTTTAAATAGATATAGCCTACATAGTCATAGTATAGATAACATTAAACCTCTTTCCTTTTTAGTGTCCCGATTCACTTTTTCTTAAATCAAGAAAATGTTAAAAGTACATTTATCCCGAAATAATACTATCCTATTTCAAATACATTTAGAAAAATGTTATCTTCAGCACTGAATTGAATTCTTTGAATTAGGAAACGACACATAAAAATACATCCATTACAAAATTTTGAGCAGTTCATATATTTGATAACATTTTAAATGACCTCTGTAATACTGGTTTACTCAGGGATTTTTCTGGAAAAAATGGAGCATAGCAGAATTTGCATGTTTTTCTGCAAGTCGTTAAATTTTTTTCAAAAACTGTCAACGCGGAACCTGATTTAAAAAGTTGACATTAATCTTTATATGCAGTGAAAATCCTTATAATCGCTGATTCTTAAAGTAAAATCAGAATTTAACGGAACCACGAACATTAGGTATCTAGTACATATTCAACCTTACTTTCAACCAATTGAGGATTTTATCTTCTTTGTACTTAACAATGAACATAATAATTTACTTTTCTATGCAGTGTGCAGCTGTGAGAACATATACGGGACTGATTAAGGCTCCGCCACAATAATAATCATCTACGCCTTTCTTCTTTTTCACCAGTGCTACCTAAAAAATTTGAATTTCCAAATCAAAACACTTATCTCTTGAAACCTATGGTTTTCTTCTGAAATTCCATATTTTTTATTTTAAAGATTGTGTATTTTTTATTTTAAAGATAAAATAAAAAATGCATAGAATAAGTTAAAATACACTGGTGTGCAAAACTTAAGCAACAGGTATGTTTTTTGCCATAACTTCACTAGAATTCATCTGAGAGACATGAAATTCAGAAATGAGGTATAGCATTTTGTTCTGAAAGAATGACGAAAACATAGTTGCACAGAAATGAATAAAATGCATACAGTATGGAATCAAACAAAAAAAAAGGCTTTATTGAACTCATAGTATCGTTAACATGATTGTCTGTACAAGAGGAAGAACACCAAGCAGATGTTCCTTAGTATGGGATATGCCCTCATCTTACTGCAATGGTTGCTTCGCACCGTCTCCCCATACTCAGCACCAGATTGTCCAACAGTTCTTGAGGTAAGAGTGCCCCTTCCTCAATCAGCATCTGTTTAAGTTGTCGCGTGTTCCCAGGAGGATGTAATTGTGCCGCAAGGCGTCTCCCCAAAGCATCCCACACATGTTCTATCGGATTTAAATCAGGGGAGCACGCCGGCCAATCCATTCGAGTGATATCTTCACTTTCCAGGAGCTCCTCAACAGCATGAGTCCTGTGTTCCCGTGCATTGTCATCCATAAAAACGAAGTCTGATCCAATGGCACCTCGGAACAGACGCACATGGGGAAGGATCACCTCCTGAAAATAGAGATCTCTAGTTACAGAACCGCTGTCGAAATCGTGGAGCTCAGTCCGCCAGTTAATCATAATGCCTCCCCAGACGACAACTCCACGACCACCGAAACGGTCTCATTCCGTGATGTTACAAGCGATTCCCAACGCCAGTTGATTTGGAGAGAGGTCGGGATACGGTTTCATCCCAGTAACATCACGGAAAGAGACCGTTTCAGTGGTCCTGGAGTTGCCGTCTGGGGAGGCATTATGATGAACGGGCGGACTGAGCTCCACGATTTCGACAGAGGTTCTGTAACTGGAGATCGCTATTGTCAGGAGGTGATCCTTCCCCATGTGCGTCTGTTCCAATGTGCCATTGGATCAGACTTCGTTTTTATGGATGACAATGTACGGCAACACAGGACTCATGCTATTGAGGAGCTCCTGGAAAGTGAAGATATCACTCGAATGGATTGGCCGGCGTGCTCCCCTGATTTAAATCCGATAGAACATGTGTGGGATGCTTTGGGGAGACGCCTTTCGGCACGATTACATCCTCCTGGGAACACCCGACAACTTAAACAGATGCTGATTGAGGAATGGGCACTCTTACCTCAAGAACTGTTGGACAATCTGGTGCTGAGTATGGGGAGACGGTGCGAAGCAACCATTCCAGTAAGGGGAGGGCATATCCCATACTAAGGAACATTTGCTTGCTGTTCTTCCTCTTGGACAGACAATCATGTGTAACGATACTATGAGTTCAATAAAGCCTTTTTTTGTTTGATTCCATACTGTATGCATTGTATTCATTTCTGCGCAACTATGCTTTCGTCATTCTTTCAGAACAAAATGCTGTATCTCATTTCTGAATTTCATGTCTCTCAGATGATTTCTCGTGAAGGTATGGCAAAAAACATACCTGTTGCTTAAGTTTTGCACACCAGTGTACATAGAATAAGTTTCATTTTATAAATACAAAATGAACAATTCAGTGAATTAGGAAAATTATAGCTATCTATGGCAATCACTATTGAAGCATTTCTAAAATAATTTCTATTTATTAAGTTCTTCTTTTATCTGAATTAGCCATAAGATATATAAAACAGCTGTATAAATCATGTTCGTCGAAACTTGCCATCTATTCAAATCGATTCCTGAGTCATTTCATATAATATCGCGAGACAAAAATCAGGGGAAAAAGTTCTTTATTTTATTTATTTATTAATCTTTGAATAATCTTTTTCTGCTCCTTGAGGAAATCTAGTTGGTGAACCAAATATAATTGTCTGTAATGCTATTAAATAATTGCTACCATATAGTAGGCTAGTGAATTGGCTGCAATTCACTAATTCACCTGGTCATACAGACGAACTCTGGACGCAGTTAATGTTCTTTTACTAAAATTTAAGAAATATTCTGCTTAACAATGTCCTCACCCTCTTTTCTTTCTGAAGTGGTTAAGGAATTTAGTCAACAATACGGTACATAATAGCGATTGCCTGCCAACATTGGTAACATGTAAACTTTTTACATGTTAGAAATTATCTTTAAATTCCTGTGATAATCAAACATTTTCATGCAATAGCAGTGTAGGAAAAACTACTTATATTTTCTCACAAATTACAATTTGCGTTCATTTTATTAATCTTTTCCTCTATATCTATTCGTTTATAATTTAATTCCATATTATGATTATTTCCATTTTATTTAATTATGAATAAAGGAAAAATTGATACTAAAATTGAATGCACTTATAAAATGTTTTCTTCAATTTCAAGGGTAATTTATATTAGAATAATTCTAATACTTGAAAGAAGATAATTCGTATTTTTATTCGTAGACACAGTCAAAATATGGTTATTTCATTTTATAAATCAGATAAATGTAAGAATTGTACTGAAGATAAGATTGCATCTTCTCACTTATAGAAAATATGTTAAAAATATTTTGTAAAACATAACAAAGTAAAAATATAATTCAATACTTAACAAAAAACAATTTATCAAAAAATAAAAACTCAAAGATTGCCGCTATATAATGAGCTCTGAATTTTCATATCATAATAATATATATGAAACAAAAGATTTGTTAGAAACTGAAACGGTGAAAGTCTTCTAAGGGGATAGGGCTATGTTGAAGGAACAAAATTTTAAGCAAACATGGCGAATATTTCATTATTGTGAGTTTCCTAAAAAATCAAAAACATATACCCTAATATGTTTTTTTCTCAAATTCTGAAAACTACACTTGATAAATATTCATATTCATCAAAAAATGGGCAAAATCATACAGTTTAGCCACTTTTGAAACCAACCATGAAAATTAATAGTTTCTGAGCTAACCATTTAAAGAATTCATCAGATTTTTTGATATTCATTTCATATCTTATTTTTTAAGAAATTTGACTGCTCTACATACCACCCATGGATATCGATTTGGAGGCTCCACTTCTTTACCGCCCATGATACGTGCCATTTCCTGCACGTTTTCCTCTCCACAAGCTATATATCGTATAATAATAAAAATGTGGTAAATACAGAATTGATACAAAAATTAAAGAAAAAAATATATAATTATGTATATAACTTACTACATATCTGTGGCTTAGGGTCAGGAGGCAGTGTAGGTGTTATTTCATCTATAAAAAGAAAACAACTAAAGTTTTTCGACATTTCTCAACAACATGATATATGTATTAGATATTTAAATCTTGCAGATATAGAAAGATATGGTATAAAACTTCTAGCAACCGATGGCCTAATGGGTTAAAACATAGACCAGGAAAGATAATTAAAGGAAGAAAGTTGCGAGTTTTATCCGTTTCTTCCGATATTATTTAAAAACTTACAGAACTCAGCAATGATTTTTCGCTGCGGTCGGTTTGGCCGTTAAAGCCTTTCCTCCAAGCGAAATGGAAATTGGTGTAAATTTCCTTTGAAAAATTCCCCAAAATGGCAATCAGTGTTTATATATAATTAGTGCATAAAATAAGCCTTTTCTCCAAGCAAAATGGAAGTAGGGGTCAATTTCCTTTGAAAATTCATCATAATGGCAACCGATGTCTAAAAATAAGCCTCTTCTCCAAGCGAAATGGAAGTAGGGGTCAATTTCTTTTGAATATCCTCCATGATGGCAACCAATGCCTATATATAAATAAATAAAATACCACACTTCAATTAAATGATCTCTCGGTTCTCTATATAGCTTTTCTGAATAGAAAATTCCACCCATCTTCTTTATAATTACCCCTTGAAATGTCAAGATATGCTACATCAAATGGGATTAGAACCAACCCACCAAGACAATGATAAAATCTGAAAAAATGTCAGAAATACTGGCAAACAGCAAGAGGCCAAAGTCTGTATTATTTGAATTTCCAAGTCAAAAAGACTCTTGCGGTCTTATTTTATAATAATGTGGATTTCTGTTAGTTTGTTTCTGAAATTATTCGTGATCCACGGGACTTCCTTATCTATCAGTATATGATTAGCTGTATTACTGAAATGACTTAATAATTCCTTCAAACCTCCTTAAGGTATTTAAAATAAAATAATTTTAAAAATATTTTTAATTATAGGATAAAATCTAAATTTCTCTTAATGAAATACATAGAAGAATAAAAAATAATTAATTAATGTGCAAGCATAAAATATTAATAGTTTTATTTTTTATAAATGCAAAAAGAATTTGTTTCACAGATTTATTTTGTTAAATATAGAGCACTGTTTTAATAATAATTGCTTTATAACTGGGCCTCAGGACGTGTTTGTAAGGATTGAATGAGTAGCATTAACCAGGTGTATACTGGGCAACGAAGTTTTTTGAATTTAAAATTTAAAATAATTGGATTAAAATACTTTTATAATTGAAATTCAGCACTTACTATTTTATTTAATGTTGATAGTTACATGTTTACTTGTTTGCATGCTTTCATTAAATATTTCATAAATGATTTTGGGTTAATTATGTAAAACTGAGATTTCTAAACATATTAAAAGGTATATTATAATTTGTAAATGCAAGGAGTTAATGTTTGAGTGATTTTAATGGTGAGCGCTTCTGTTCAAATGACTTTTATATCTTATCTGGGTTACAATTCATCATCAAGACAGCAATCATGTTTCTCAGATTGACTACACATAGGTGAAAAGATTAACTTTACATATTTCATTTTTATTATGTATGCATGCATTAACCAGGTTGTATATTGGGTAACGAAGCTTTGCATGATAAACACATAATCAAAGACATATTTGGAAGTTTTAGAAAGCCCTCTGTAGTTAAATACCGTTTAGAGAGTTTAAATATTCTAACTACTATTTAGAGAAGTTTCATATTGCATTCATTAATATAAAAAAATTAATATTGTCTGGTATTCAAATTTGTTATATATCTAAAGGATCATATTCAATTTATAACAAATCTACAAGTGTTATAAGCTTTATATTTTTTATGAGGATTAATTGATTTTTATGATAAGAAAATTGAGTCAGCAGTTTGAGGAAGAAAATAAGTGCCAAAGCAATTGATTTTTTTTTCTTTCATAAAACGAGTCTTATCATATAGAAGGTCAATGTTAACTATGAAAAAGAAGCGAAAATGCCTAAGTAAATCATTAATATAAAATTCTCACATAAACTAATAAATAAGAAATGTAGGAAGAGTTCCCTTAATTATTTCCTCTTGAAAAATTTATTGGGTTCGCTTTCTTTTCAAACAGTTGATACATTTGCATAAATATGAAAGCTTTCGATTTTTTATGATGATTTTGATGATCACATGATGAAGACAGAAGGAAGGAATCAGGGATATAAATTAGAAATTCAGGAAGGAGATCTGAGTTTCTGTAAGTTTCACTCAGCGGTTGACTTTAAGCTTTACATTTTGATATTTTCTTATTATTGATTAAAAAGTATACAAAATGTTTAGTAATTTCTACCAGTACGGATATTTTCGCATTTTTACTCTTCTGTTTTTCATGTTTCGATTATGTGTAAATGTAACATTGCGACAGAAGTGGTTTCATAATCAGTAGCAAATATGACTGCGGGGTAACACGGGTGCAGTAATAGTTTAATCTGTTCAAAATTACTCTCGAATTAAAGCCACTATAGAGAAAATCCTTCTATTAGATTCAAAACATTCGACGTAGTAGTTTTAGTGCTAATGCAATTGTTTGCATTTCAATTTTGAGATATGAAAATGCATGCTTTTTAAGAAATAAATGAGAAAAGGTAATAGATCCTGTTATTCAAGTATATATCGTAAACTTTTATACCAAAAAAATTTATTTATAGCATACTATCAACATCTAAATACGATTACTAAATATTTCGGATGCAAATTCAACAAACTCAGTGTTTCTTGCATTGTGAAAAATATTTACAAAATTAGAAAGATGAAGATTTAAGCAAAATTTGAATTAAAAATTATAATTCTGTTGATTGAGGTGATTTTATAGAAATTTCTTTAAAATTGTATTATTTGTGATAGATCTTGGAAAGAAGAATCAAATCTTTCTACTTAATAAATATCCTTAACATTATTGTTTAGCAATAATTACATATATTTTACTTTAAGAACCTCATGCTGCTCAAACATTGATAATATTTTTAAAAATTGATTAAAAACTATTTTTGAATATTCATTTAAATTCATAAGTGATATGAATTTCTCTAAAAATTGTTTCATAAACATATTTGAATATTTTTACAGATGCTTCAATTTATCTAATTATTTCTATTTATTTATTAAATTAACGTGTCTTAGAAATCAAGCGAAATTATTGCATATAAAAAAATACGATTGAGAAGAAAAAATATGGTTGATATTTTCCAAGAATAGAAAATATCAACGATAGTACAAACGTCAGTGAAATAGGTGCAAACTTCGTTGGAGAGATATAAACTTGAATGATATTTAAATATACAGAAAATAGAAAACATATAATCGAACTATGAATTTTGTAAGAAAAAAGATGAAATAAAAATGGATTTTAATTTAGAAAAATTATAAAAAATATGTATTATAAGTGCACTAAAGCTGAAAGCGTGAATTATAAACAATTTTGCACAAGTGAGGGCAAGATTTTATAGACTTTCTGATCAAATAATAAGGAACTCAGTTAAAATTGTGTATTCTTTATAATTTACTGAATTGAATAGTTTTCAATATGCCTTGAAATTGCTCATGGTATAAATACTGGAAAGAAAGTGAATATAGAAAAGTGATTTTTTAATGTATATTTAAAAACTTTTCTATCTTATCTATCATTTTATTTGACTTCTAGCAAACAAATCCGCGTGCTCATGCCTCGTGTTCAAATGTTCACTAGAGACTACTGGAGCCTTTACGAAAAATAAACTTAAAAGCTAATGTTACAGGTACTTATCGACACAACAGCATTCGGTGAATCGGCGTTAAGTTCAGAAAACATATTTGGTTTTAGTAAAATAAAATTCTATCACAAAATTTTATGAAAAATTTCTAAGGAAATCCTAATCTTGTTTTGAACTCTGAAAGGATCAAATGGATTTATTCGTGCTATAAAAAACACAAAAGATGATGCAGTTGTGGAAAATATTATTTACTTTCTTGTTTTGAAGTTTTGAAACATGAGATGAATTTATTCTTGTTAGACAATGACACAAAAATAAGATGGTTCACAAAAACCGTTGCTTGTCTTCGCAGGTCAAACATCTCATTCTCTAGAGATTGCCCATATTCAATATTTTTTTATAGAATTGAGAAAATAAACCAAATATCAGTCTGATTTACAAAAAAGATTTTAAACTATTCTGAAGGAGAAGTAACGTAAAATAAGAGCACATAATACTATGGTCCATGGCGTCTACCTTAGATCCATCATCAAAGCTAGCGAATGTCCTGTATAATAAGAGTTTGTTCAAATTCGAATTTTAAAATATCTCTCTATATCAGATATATTTAGGGAATGCAATACCGGGATACCGAATACCGGTATTTTGAGCCATTTGTACAATTTTGTAATACCGGTATTCACAAGTTTAAATACCGTTTTTTCGGTGTTTACTAGAAATTTTTTAAATTGCCTCCACTATATGTTCAGAGAGTGTCCACATAGCAAAATAGTATACGTTTTTGTTTATATGTCTCCCTGGCTGGAGAAATAAATTAGACTGTGAATACAAAGTTGCATCGTACAATCAAGAGAAGTGATAAAATACTGTTTGAAAACGGATTGTAAAACGTTTTTGCGCATGCCTTAGGATGGGTTTAATTTGCCAAAATAGGGGTAAAAGGGGGATAATGACAATGTTATTGTTGAAGAAAATATTGATAATGCGGATGAAACATTATCCCATCAAGAATTGCTTCCTATAATTTATAAAGTTCGAAAAGTTGTTAAGATATTTAAACGTTCCCCCACAAAACATGTCATATTACAAAAATATATATTAACTGAGAATAAAACAGAATATATGTTAATATTAGACTCTAAAAGACGTTGGAACAGTTTACTCCTAATGATGGAACGATTTGTGAAACTAAGAAATCCAATCCAAAAGGCAATAATCGACTTAAACCTGCAAAATTAATTTTTCAGATAGTGAATTCGACTTAATATCCAGAGCTGTATCAGCTTACTTCCAATAACGCTGGCTGTTGAGGCATTATGTCGGAGAGATTTTAATTTATTAACAGCTAATGCAACAATAAATTTCATGTTTCAGTCACTGAAAGAACAGCACACATCAGTATCTGAAGAATTATATATTACATTGAAAAATCACAAAAAGAAAGGCATACCGAAATAGAAAATGTGTTACGGTATTTACATAATTATAATGATTTTAAAAATGAAAATGAAAAAGAAGAAAAGAGACTAACCAATTCAAATCTGATCATGTTTATAGTAAATTTTCTTAAAATTTTTTACTCTCAAACCTATCCACATTCAGAAGAATTCGGTACAGTTATCGAAGATTATGATGACACTAATGTCGATAGTGAAAAGAAATTGTCCCTTCAACAAAAATTAGAATTAGCGAAAAATAAAAATATTTCAACAAACCAAAATACAATACAGAAATCAGCTATATCCAAAACCATCCGATGAGAAATAGATTTATTTGAAGATGAGAGATTTAGAGGTAAGTACTTGAAAAAAGTATAGCGCGGATTGCTAACAGTACCACCAACTAGCGTAGATGCCGAAAGAGCGTTTTCGACAGCTGATAATGTTTGCACAAAATTACGTTCCAGGCTTAATGACAGTACAATTGATGCCTTATGCTTTTTAAGATTACATTTCAAAAATTTGTAATAGTACCACAGACTGAATAGTGATATTTACACTTTTTTGTGATTTAAATAAATAAGATGTTCTTTTACTTTTTTGTGATTCTTTATATACTGTTATAATTTATAAGTTACAAATTATTTTTTTGTAATATTTACACTTTCTAATAAAATTGACAAAAAAACAAAGAAGCACTTGTGTTTTCTTTCTTTTTCTAAAATTTCTACTACCGGTATTAAATCCGGTATCCTGGTATTAAGATCTAAAAAATACCGAATACCGGTATTGAATTTTTGGTTCGATATTGCAATCCCTAGATATATTCTATTTTTTATTTTATTCCAAAAGGTTTTTATTTATCTTTTTTGTAAACATAAGTATATATGCATAATAAAACTAAATACAAGAACGGAAAGGGAAGAAATTATGCAATTTAATAGAAATTGTTCATCAGAAAGGGAAATATCCAAAAGACATTTAAGATGATGCTTTTCAATGCAATGGATAATGGATTAACATTAATACAGGCCATTAACGCTTCAAAAAATGATCAGTGATTAGAATAATTTTAGATTAGAGTAAAGAAATATGAGCAAAAATGTATATAATATTAAAATGCAAACATTGTTACACCTCAGAGCAGGAGCAAAGAAGAAAATATAAATTTCATGTATGGTTGAAAGGAGAGAAAATTAATCTAGCTTAAAAAATGGTTTACCTCGCATAGCAGACCAGTTTCACACAAAATTTTCAACTGCCAATCACCTTTAAGGGCAGTCAATAGTAAATTAGAAAAATAGTGAAAATCTTAGTTTGAAATAATGCTGAATAAAATTTAACAGGGTGTCATTTTTCTTAAGCTGGTCTTTTTAAAATTTATTTTGGTTGGAATAGATGTTTTTATTAAAGCAAATTGTATTCCTTCGAGATACAATTTACTTTAATAAAAACACCTATTCCAACCTAAAACATCTATATTTAATAAAAACATTTATATTTTATTAAAAAAATATTTTATTACAAAAGTGTAATTTTGCTTCCCAGCACGAATAGCGTCAGCGTAAGAAACATCGTTTTGCGATCAACCCTGTTGCATGCTGAGCGGGTGCCGCGTCATTGACTATTTGGCGACTCGGTCAATGAATTTGGCGCCTTTGGGGACAAAATGGATAATGCTCGAAACTTCGAGAATTTCTTCGATCCGTCCATTAGGATTCGAGATACGCCTGATTGGTCTAGAACCTTCTAGCCCCGCCTCCTGGGGACTATAAAAGGCCGGCACTCTCAAGCTGTGGTATGTCGTCGAGAGTCGTCGTCGTTAATTGTAGTCGCAGTCGCCGATAAGTAACGAGTCTTCGAGAGGATAGCGAAGAAACAGCGTTGTGTGGAGCGAGTGCTGAACTGCAGTCTACCGAATCCTGTTGTCTACTGTGGAAGCGGCTCCGTATCTTTTGTGTAGTAGCCAGTGTGAGAAGTAGTGAGTCGGCAGTTAAAGCGAGAAGAGACAGTGAGATGTTCAGCGGTTGGAGAGACCGTAGAGCGAAGCTCCGAGGATACCCTCTCCTTCTAGATTCTGTCTAGCCGCTTCGTGTGCAGTGGACGATTATTACTTGTGGGCTACTGTCTGCTGCTGTGTGCTGTCTTATGTTCGTCTCGTCTATAAATATTTGTCGTCTTTGTATACTCGTGTTCTTCGTGTAAATAAACGTCGTTGTTTTTTACTAAGGCCTACTGACTGGTTCTCACACCATATCACTACCGCTATCGAGCGAACCCGACGGTGAAGAAAATCCCTAACATTTCTTTTATTGTAAATATTTATGAAAATGCAATCTAATAATATGATTTTCAAGTTCAAAAATTCGATTCCGAATTGATTTTCATGCAATACTTTGAAGATTGTTCTGTAAATATGCTTAAAATTATATTAATAGCATTGCATATTTTTTTCACTGAAAAGTGTAGCTTTTTACAAATAAATATGTAAATTAAATACCTTCATCTATTAGAGCAAAGGAGGCACTGAAACCTTTTCCTTCAAAACAGCAGTCTGTGCGAAACATAAAAAGCATAGAATTGCCTGAGGACACCATGGTTAGTGGTCTGGTTCCGTGGCAATATCTGTGAGGTAAGGAAATGAAGTTTCAAGATACAAACAATACTTGTTTTAAGCATAATTTATTTCATAGTGTAAAATTTGGGTTTTCATTTGTTAATCTTGGATAATTATTTTTATTTTGACAATAAAAAATAAATAGCTTTGTTTAACATTTTATTTTTTATTTAACACTTCTTCATGATAATTCAAAATTAGTTTATCAAAAACATTAACAGGATGGCAATAGTATTCTGAAGTTAGAGCTTCCATATAATAAAAAGATATCAGCGCCTAATATTTGGAATTCGATGGAAAGTTTTATTTATAGAAATTAATATATGTTTCTTACAAACTGTAATGTATATGTTAGAAAAAATAGTGCATTTCAGACATTCAATCCATTTAATCGATGTGAAATCAGGAGAACTGTTTATAAGATTCAATAGTATAGATTGAGATAAGAATGTTCATCCGATAAGTCAAATCAAAAAGATTCTTACGAATACTTATCCCTCTGAAATTTTAGCTTTCTATGATTTTAAAGCGCTGACGAGTTGCTTGAAATATTGAGACAGTTCTGCTAAGAGCTAAAACTCAAAAAATGAGACACCAAATTGAGCAGCAATGTACAGCATTTCACTCAGCTGTTGCTACTAAGGTAATGAAACTGAAATGCCAAAACTGTTAAACATTGCTTTTGTAGTAGCATTTTCAGGTAATGGAACTTAGATTTTTCGTAGAATTTTGCATATAATTGTAATACTAACCCCAAAAAGTATATTCTATGTATAATAGTTTATATCAGGCCAAGATTTTTTTTTTTTTTTTTTTGAAAAAACTGAGGAGGAACTTAAAAGTTATTTTTACGCGTGATATACAAGGCCATATCTTAGAATGCTTGGTACCCGTTTGTCCATGTACATCTGAGTAGTTTAGTGTTTTAGCGCAATAATTCATTGAGTAAGTTCTAGGATGAGTCATTCATCGAAACATTAGAGACTTTTAAAGTACTTTTAAATACAAAAAGTCTTTTATATTTTCACTTGCATATTAAACTCCAAAACAGACCATTGGCATTGAGAACAGAATATTTGCTTCTCTCTAGTATCAGACATCGATCCTCTAACAGGAGCATCTATTGAAAGTTCGGTAACTTTATATTTGCTGTAACGGATGTAATGCTGCTACGGTCATAGGGTTAAACATATAGTTACCTTTTGATATGAGTACTAAAATCGCCAGTTAAACTAACTGCCAAATAGTCTTGAACACAAAGAGGCTCGTAAGCACGAATGTCGAAGACTTCATCAAACTTCACTCGAATAAATTTGCCTTCCGGGGCCTAAAAATATGAGAAATGAAGTTTAATTTCTTTACTACGGGAAAGAAAGTTTTCTTAAGAAATTTCTTACTTTTTTTCGTTTCGGAATTCATCTTGACCCCTTGGTATCGGCATTATTTTTTCAATTTTCTATAATATTAAACTTTCCGCATATAAATTAAAACTTGCTTTACTCAGAAATTCATTTAGTTTTATACTTGTTTCATTTAGTTTTTTAGTTTGTACACTGAATTGCAAAATACTGCTTTTAGGCATATAAAATCATTTTTCATGGATGAAACACTTAGGACATGGTAAAAAATAAGAGTGTTCAAGTCTTTCAAATCAGTAGATTTCAAGTTAACTGAAAAAAGAATTCTTTAACATGCGTTCCTGTATATATCATTATATTTACTTTTTTGTAAATAAAATAATATAAACAGTATGTATTTTGTATGTATGCTTTAGCATATAAGAGTAAGGCTAAAGCATACATACAAATGTAGCGTGACAGTAAATAATATTGGCAACTTTGTAATGAATTAAAGATATATTCATAGGCAATCATTAAATAAAGCAAATTAATTTTATAAACAACTGAAGGGTAATTTCAATTATAAAAACCTTCCAACCAACAAAATGTCTTTGAAATTTACTAGAATAAAATAATTCAAATAATAATAGATAAAATATATTTCTGTATCAGAATGTTTGCGATCTTAAAATTTCTTTTAGAAGTATAGATAATTAACAGAACATTTTTCTCTTACTATAATGAAATGTCTTGAAATGAATTATCAAAAACTTATTCATATTCATTATACTGTAAATAGATTTAAATTAATTTTTAACCTATTTTTAACATTGTTAAGGGAATAAAATCAAAGTTAAATGTTGCATAATCATAATTCCAAGACATAGGTTTATGAATTTGAATAATATTACTTCACAATCTGCTCTTTTAAAATAAATGGAAAGGAAAATCTGTTCATGAAAATGTCTAAGCTTATTGTAAAATTTTCTAAGCTTTTCAATTCAGATGCGTTTCAAATGTAAAATTATTGTTATTAATTTGTATCATAGATTATGAAATTGAGAATAAGGCATTGATAATTTTTTCTATGTGGGTTTTATAAAAAATTATTAAAGATTTGCTAGTTCATTTTTTGTTTCATTGGCTTTACTTAATTCAGGTTACTTTGGGGAAACTTAAATGTAAATATGCTTTCCTGATTTTCATTAGCAAAATTATATCGTGAAAAATTTTGTACTTCCTTCAGAAAAATTTTGAATAAGTGATTTAACTTATTTATACATTATTTTATTGAAAAATTCTTACTTTATATTAAGATTTATTATGAAATTGTCTTTCACCATAAAAAATAAATAATTAATTAATTTCATTAACAACTTGTTCCATTTTCGGCCGTCAATCCAAAAAAATTTTTGGGTACAAACATTTTTATGCAAAATCCAAAAATATTTCAATTTCTTGAGAAACATTCATATATGTAAGCCTTAATTTTTTTCAAATTAAAAATATTGCAAAGTGAAAAAAGTAAAACTGGTTCAGGAAAGTTAATTAATTTTTTTTCTCCATCAAATTACTGTCAAAATAAAATAAGTAAAGAGCAATCAAATAAAATTGTATTTATGCATATTAAGTAATATAAAATTTTACATAAAAATTATTAATCTTAGAAAAAAATGAAGCAAAAATAATATACGGGGAATACGTAGAAAAACTTCCTTTCCTCCAGTTTTTTCATTACTGTTTAAAGGTATTCCAGTTAAATTCATTAAATCTGCCATTTAATGAATAAACTCCACATATCAATTTACACAATACTAAAAAATATTTTATAATATTAAATATATTATTATGTTTCTACAAGTAACTATACCTGTAAATATTTAAATGAGATCAAAATATTATTTATTCCAATACCTCAATTTTCCATACGCAAAGATCATCGGCATAGTACCGCCCAGGGTAATTAGGCGAAGAAAATGTTCCAGTGCTGTCACCTTTGAAGTGTTTAGAGCACTGAGTGTTGTACATTTCCGCCAAGATACTGTAACCTCTGGATGCAATGGTGGGATTTGTAAAAAATCGGATATACAACTTCTTGCTTTCAGTTAGTATTGTTCTTCCTACCTGAGTACCGCAGTACCTGAAGATATAAAAGGGAAAAAAAGCATAGTTGAATTTATTATTACCTTCCGTGTGACATTATGGTTAAACTAAAAGAAAGACAGAAGAAGATAAAAAGATAAAATATTGCTCTACATCAACTTTTGAGTGCTACGACTCTTTCGTTACGCATTTGTATCAGAAAATTCAAATTCTGAATGAAAATAAAACTGCAGCAGTTATATTTATAAAATTATTAAATGATATTTAATGATCCACTGATTTTTTGTTCTATTCGTCTCAAGCAAGTTAGACATTTAATTTTTTTAGAAAGTGCCCCAGAAAGATATTTTTCAAAATTTTTATTTAATGTGTTTCATATTTTAATGATGAAATTTTGCAATGGACTTTTCACTGACTTTCTGACGTGGTAGAGTTTTTTTAATTATCTGCATTGATGTGTTTTCAATGACACTACAAAATTTTGATATTTTCACAATTTAATTATCAGTTGAAATAATTAAATTTTGATTCAATATCATTAGTGTCACCTGATAAAAAAATTGAGAGTTAAATGTTGTCGTGATTTTATATTACTTATAATAATGAATAATAATTTTAAAAAAATTAAAATAAAATTTATATTTTAGTACACTAATGAAAGTGTGTTTTTAAAACTATTTTTATCATTCAAGTTAAAGATCCAATGTCTGAGAAGCTACATTTTTGCTTTAGAAGTTTTTTAATCTGAATCTTAGTCAATGAAATTAATGACCAAGTTACTATTGCCATCTTAAAATATTGTTTTAAATCATAAGAAAAATAAAGAAAATTTCGCAAAAAATACATTCTCCATGTTCTTGGCGATTACAGCCAGTGACTATAATTTTTGTAAATTTCTTGATTTGAATGAGATATAATCGCTGCTTTATCAACACATTAATTTATTTTCTTTATTGTAAAAATATATTTATTAAATAATTTTAAAACTGACGAGAGTGACAAATTTAGCACTTCAGTCTCCTAAGTTTGTCAGTCACAATTCTAAATCATCTTTCATTCTCTAATAGTTTTTATACTAAAAATGTACATCAGAGAATTGTAGAATCTCTTATAACAGGGCAAGGAAGATAACAAATTCATTACATTTAATGCAATATAATAGTTAAATCCAAGAGAGAATTTGATTATTATTAAAATATAAGAATGTTTAAGTTAAATTTAAAAGCAAAGAAAGTTAAAGATAAGGATTGCTGATGAAGTTGAAAAGTTTAAGATGAGCTTTTTTAAAGCTCTCTTCCGAAATTTTTTTATCATTAAAAGTTATCTTTGAGACTATCTCGACAAAAGGATAAAATTTGTAACATTGTTTTTATATAATCTCTCATATTTTTATGCTTTGATGGAAATTTGAATTTATAAACGTGTTAGATTCTATAAATATTTTTTTTGAAATATTTTCATTCCATTTCTTAATGTACTTTGTTGCTTACACTCTGACTTGTCCTGCTCCATCAGATATTTCCAATCCATCATTGGTGCAAAAATCACTTTCCTCAAGAGCAAACATTTCAAATGTAAGCAATATCCTGTTACTCATCTGCTTGATTCCGTCGGGTACTTTCATCTGGAACGTAAAAGTCAAAAAACTTATGTTACAATTTAATGTTTTTATGTAACTATAAAAAGAAAGCAGTTCCAGTGTCCCAAAGATACAAATTTAGTGATCTTGAAATTCTGTAAGTCTATGGCTTTACAAAATCTCCGAAGTTATTCGATCATAATGTTCCGAAATCAATAATAATTTAAATAATTTCAGGCTGCCATTCAGTAATAGTGACTTTGAAGTGGTTTGCATATTTATTTGAAATCTACGAATTCACCATAATAACAAAACAAATAATTTTCAATCCACTTTTATTTTTATTGAGAAGAGTGAATCTGAATGGTTAAGTTCTCCCATGAGTTTCTTTCCTTTCCTTGATACACGGTACTTGTTATTTAAAGTTAATTTATTGCGTTAAATGCCAATCATTTTCCTCTGTCACCTTCTTCCATCTTTCAGAAAACCTTATTATTCCTTCTTTGCAGACCAATTTAGGCTTATTTGAAAAATATTCCTCGAAATGTGTTTTTATCTCGCATACGGATTGAAACATTTTATCGTGGAAAGAATTTTTTATTGACAAGAATAAATAATAATCGGATGAAGAAAGATGATCTAGGAAATACAGTGGATGTGGCAGAACGTCCCATAATACTGTAACAACGTTTCTTTTGCAACCAATATCCCATAATAGATATCACGGAGTTTTAGCCAACGTAGCTTTAATAAAATTCTTATCTGTCGTTATTGGGCGATCTCGGTAGTCTTTATCTTACAAGTCAAAATAGCCAGTTCTAAACCTCTTAAAAAGATTGCAAACAGTTGTAACAGTCATAGTACCCCCCGCTGTCTTTTATAGAACAATGAAGCATAACGTGCCATAAATACTTCCTCTGACTATCCATAGTGAACCATGTAGAAAAATATCTTGAAAGTGACAATCTCACAAAAGAAATGTACTTTAAAATACCTCTGATACGACTGAAATTGATGTCATAGACATCTAATGGATAAGGTCGTATCTTTATACAAGCTTAACCATTTAGTCATTCCTGAAGTGATAAAAAAGAAACTTATGGGCCATCCTTGCATATTATTAGAAAATTGGATCCTGATTATGAAAAATTAACTTGCTGCTCTCTATAGTTATAAAAGATTTCGAAGAATTTTTAAATCTAGAGCGTATGCAAATATCCTCATATTTTTGCTAGCGTATGTGTAACCTTTAGGTATAAATGTGGGGTTTCATTATCTCAAAATCGAGAATTACTGTTAAATATATTTCTCAAGTGAATAAAACTGAGGTAAAAATAATGGAAAAATCTTTAACTCTAAGTAACCCACAATTTTTAATTGTAATTATTTGAATTATATTTTAGAAAGTTATCTAAGCTATTGTTTTTTCGGTGAAGTACTTCTAAGAAAAGTTAACTTATGAAGCCAGATGTGTTTTTTGGGGACAACATAAAATCAAATCTTAAAAATGGCGATGAGATAAATGGAAGTAAAATTAAGTCAAGAGATAGAAGTCAAACCTTGGATGAGACAGAAAGAAAAAGAGAGTGAATTTGTGGTACGGAGTCAAATCAGAGTTATTAAAATTTCTGACCAGTCTTTGTTAAGTTGAAGGGAAGAAGCCGTCGCTTCAGCAATGCACACATAATGTAACATTTTTAATTACAGTAAAAAATTCCAATGTTTTTCAGAACTATTCGGTTTCCAAACACGTCTGATGTCTCTTCTATTTTTCTATTTATTTTCTGTCTCTTATTTCGTTATTAATATTACTAATTCTCATTGGACTTCGGCCTTTCAGTGTAGATAAGCAGATAAATGATATTCAAAATGAAGTTATAAAACCAATTTTCAGCTCTGATGTACAAATGCAAATAGATGTGAAAAGGTTTTTATATCCATAATAGTTGCTCATAAGATTTGATTTAATTAAGGTTATATTTTGTATTAAAGTTGCCGGGTTTTCAGAAAATATTCTTCAAACAACACGTGCTATCAAGTGCTACAAGTATTGCGTTGGATTTTCTCTTGCATAGTTAGATCGCTGATATAGATTCATTGAAAATAGAAAGAATAGCAGTCCTGAATCTTTGATTTTTTATTTTAAGTAAAAGTTATTTTCTTGTTTATAATTGGCAATAAATAATACGTACTCTTAAAATAAGTTTTGTTAATATTTCTGAGTCACTCATGAAGAATAATTTATCTCTTGTAAACTTTTTCCAAGTGTATTCTTTACAATAAATATGCTTCTTTAGAGGCTTCCTTTATTATAAACATTCAAACTATAGATTATTTTTAACTTCATGAAATTTTTAAGCCATTCTAAAGTTGCTTGGTCAAGAGAAAATCAATGATGTCAGATTATTGATTTTTTTCCTTTTTTTCAAAAGCCTAAGTAGTACTGATATCGCAGCACCGAATTATATTTCAATTCATTTGGTTTGATTGACAGTCGATTTTGAAACTAGGTGAGGTCTATTTTTTGATATACTTCGTAATTCTGAGCTGTGTTTAGAGGACGCGGATAGCACTTGAGCGGACATTCTCTCTTCAATATTAGCAGTCCGACGAATTTAGAATCATCGGATAGATGTACTGGCAGACCTTTCTTGGGATCCGACCTCGAACTCGCAACCCAAATCTAAGAGAGACTATCTTATCAAAAATTTCAGTATAATACAACAACATGCCCTCGTTGTCTTATGTTGGGAATTCCTTCATTTATAGGTATTAATACATACTTTATAAAATTATTTTATTTTCAAAAACATTTCAGCGCAGTAAGGTATTAATCATCATTGAATCGATTCATCTATTTTATGTTTAGATTTGGTGTTTTCATACACATTCATACACATATACGTTTCTATTAGGATTTTTTCTGTCGTGAAAATAATTTGAAGCTTATTTAATACATAAAGTGGGAAAAGAAGGAAATTCAGTGTAAGTTAAATGGGTATCACTGAAAATTGTGAAACATTAGAGGATATTTTGCTATCATTTCATTTCTGTATAATTTTCTGTAGGATTCAAGAAAGAAATAAAACGAATTTATATAAGATGAAAATTTATATGAAGGGCTGAAAGAAACTTACATTTTAAACATTAAATTCTCTCCTTTCAGTAATTCCACATTCAAAATTTGAAAACTGTACATTTAGATCATTTGAAATGGACAAAATCGTATTCAATCAGTTGTTCCAATCAAGTCGGTTTTTCTATTTGAAATAATCCAATCTTCCAGAGACTAAAATGTTTTGATATATTTTCAGGTGAATAAAATAAAACTGGTGGTTTTGAATTATCAGTCAAAATATTCAATGAAAATGACGGAATAAAAACTTTGTCATTTAAAGCTGGTCTAAAATAATATCGTGCAAAAAGAATTATAATATCTTATAAGAATCCATTTTATTTACTGTATTTAAAAAATGTATATTAATATTGCAAGAAAATTACTTGAAAGAAATATTCCTTAGTTTAAATTCGAGTTACATGCATTTTATTTAAATAATGTTTGATATATACAGCGTTATTCGGGATTTAAAAAATGTCAAGCTTAATATTTTTAATTAAAAAACACTTTTAATTAAAATATTATATTACTTAAAATCCCTTTATCATCTGAAACGATTTAATAGAATATAAATTGAACCGGGATTGATTTAATAAATTAAAATATTAGTTGAACCGGACTATTTCTTATAATCGCTGATAGCTGATATTCTCCAGTATTATTAATATTTTTTTAATAAATACATAAAATTTTGTTCAAAAAATATTATTAAAAAATAAAACAGGAATACAAAAAAATAAAGTTTCGATGTTGCTTCCCAGCAAAGGATTTTTCCATTTCTAAACTCCCTCTGTATCCATTCACTGTATTTATTATATTTTGAAATTAATAAAAAATTAAAAAAGAAATTGAGTAGAAATAAAATTAGAATATGAAAAGGTAAAATTTTGTATCTTCAGTTGATATAAAAATATTTCTTATGCAATCATTTTAATCCGAAAATAATGGAAAAAATCATAGTTATTTCTGATTATTTGAATATTTTATTAAACTTTGAGCTCTTAAAAAGTTCTGTGTAAGACAGTATTCTTATTCTGATGTTGAATAATAATTGTGCAAAGTTTAATTGAATTCGGCCGAATTGTTTGAGATGTGTAACATACATACATATAAAGTCACATTGACTTTTATTTACACTAAGATGTTAATGTATCTCTCTGACTCATATTAAAAATTATGAGTGATTACTATAATAAAAGCCTTTATAATAGATGGTTATCAGATTTCCTACTGAAATCACAAATTAGGATTGCTTTTTATATAGACAGTATTCAAATATTTTTGCAGGATTTCTTTGTGAATAAGTTTTAAAGGTTTCATTATATTTAAACCTCTTATTTAATTTACTTGGTTAATACGGCTGGTCACTTTACAACGTTTAGAATCAATGTCAAATTAATAACAAAATTCAATTAGAATTATTCACTCACTTCTATTTCGTAGATTATTTGTATATCAGAAGGATAATCTTCGTGGGGAAAGCCTGGACTAGAAATGTATTCCCGAGGATGATCATAATCCAGAGTGATTTTATAATCCGGAACAAGACCTAGAGACGAAATGAATATTTTTTAAGAAATCTCAATTTTCACAATTTAAAATTTAAAGTTTTCTATGATTGAAAACTACAATTCTCTGAAGTCTGTAGGAGAAACCAGTTTTCCATTTCTGGATGAATTATCTATGTGTCTTTACATACTCGGGGGAAAGAAATTTATCCGTTAAAACATATCAAAAATCCAAACATAGGCATTTCAATGTTTTTTAATAATCAGAATTTATCGCTTACGCAAAGGCGATGTCGGGAAAAGACACATTAGATAGTAATTAGCAATACGTAGATCTGAAATCTTAGAATATAGTGATCTAAAAATCAATTAGAAATAAAATTTGAAATGCTATTTCGAGATGAAATATGTCGAAATTCTCTGTCTAACAAATTTTGAAAAGAAAAGGATGAAGAAAAGGAAAATGTCTACTTATGTTTGTAGCAATGACCTACATATGTTTATAATAATGACCTGCTTATGTTTATAATAATGACTTGCTTATGTTTATAGTAATGGTCTGCGTAGGTTTATAGTAATGAACTTTTACAAAGGTCATTATGCATTCTTGATACGAAATCAGAGGCATAGATTTAGTTTTAAATTTTATTCATCTTTTACATTTCTTACATACTTTTGATAAATTTATTGTTTGTTCGAATAGATTTCATATAAAAATGTATCTAAAGATAACTTTCGCATGTAAACAATCTTATGACATTCATCAACACATGTATCAAGATCAGAAAGTGTAAAAGCAATTTCGAACAATGCTTTTGCATGATGCATTTTTTTTTTCCTTTTAAAATTTCAAATATTATCAATTTTACAACAAATTTATCATGCGATTTCAAAATCTGACATCTTCTTTTAAGACTATCAAATGTTGTTAAGAAGTTTATTGCTGAGTCCGATAGATTTCATATGATGTAAAAATGTATATGAGATGAAAATATAAAGGGGGTTATAATTAAACTTCCCCTATAAACAGCATCCTACAAAGCAAATGGATGAGCGGATTGCAGCCAAATATGGTATATAGGCTATACACGAGATGCGTTCACGGAATTTCGAAAAAAAATTCTAGTTCCAAAATGTCCAACAGAGGACGCCTTTATGGAAAAACATTAAATTTTACACAATATACACCCAAAATGGAATGCAGAAACAATATTAACAATTCAGAACAAGAATTATGAGTAATAAAATGTAAAATCGGGAAAAGTTGTCAATTCTAGAAAAAGAAAAAAAAAAAAGATTTGCATGCTTGCGAAGAAGAGGAAGCAAACAAAACAGATTAGGGTAAGAAACGTTTGCAGTCGTTGTCATGTTTTATGTAGATGTTTCCAGTTGTAATGATGTCGGTATTTTGTTGCGACATTGAATGACTTAAAGAACTTCATAACGCTTCATGTGCGAAGCATCACAACTGATCAGTTACGATCTGCTGTTGAACACACTGTCCATCGACTTGAAATTTTGCAGGTTAATGAGGGTGGTCACATGGAGCATCTTTCCTAACATCATCGTGGACATGATTAAAAACTGCTCCTCTTGTGCAATTTCATCCTAATCTGTTATTGTTTCTGCAAACTAAACTACCCCCCCCCCTCTTCTCAAACAGCGTACTGTTATTTTTTCCTTACCTTTACTTAATAGGGTTCGATGAGATGGTGATCAGAAACTGGTTAATAAATGTTAATATTGTTTTTGTATTCCGTTTTGATCGTTTATTGATTTAAAATTAATGTTTTTTCGGAAAAGGCGCCCTCTGGTAGACATTTTGGAACTTTTTTTTTTTTAGAAATTTCTTGAGCGCATCTCGTGCATAGTCTATATACCTAATTTCGTTGCAATTCGTTCACCCGTTTGCGTTGTATGATGCTGTTTATTGGGGAAATTTAATTATAACCACCCTGTATATAAATGAGAAAAATTTTCATGTAAAGAAACCTCTTAATCACATCTTTCATCCACATATCTGCATTTACGGAAATTTAAGAATGTAGCAAGTTCATGAAATGTAAACTTAAATTAATACAATACTTTATATAAAAACTTTTTTTCTTTGTGAACTTTCAGACATCATTTGACAATAGATTTAATTGTTATTTTAGTTTAGCAAAATAGCGCGGCAAGCATGAAAGTTCGCGAACATTCCTTGGTTGTTTCAATGTTTTTCATCGTTTTTATCCCTGTTCCTAGTATTTATACGAGATTATATAAATTATTTTTAAGTAGTTCCATTATGCCAAGCAATGTAAAAAATAAAAGACATCTCAATAAAGAATAAGAAACTCGCATACCTTTTTATTTCAGGAATAAAACCTGCATTTTTCAGAAGACAGAAAATAACCCGGCTCATTCTAAACGTTTTAGGAAGTTTTGCAGTTTTTAATTGGGCTTAAAATTATCATTCGTTTTTATCTGTAGCTTTGGAATCCCTTCATCGATTTTTTGAAAAAATAATTGCATGTTATTTATTTATCTACAGGTTGGTTATAATTAAACTTCCCCTATAAACAGCATCCTACAACGCAAATGGGTGAACGGATTTCAACGAAATTTGGTATATAGACTATACATGAGATAAGCTCACGGAATTTCGAAAAAAAATTTTAGTTCTAAAATGTCCACCAGTGGGCGCTTTTCCAGAAAAACATTAAATTTATCACAATAAACGACCAAAACGGAATACAGAAACAGTATTAACAATCCAGATCAAGAATTATGAGTAATAAAAAGAAAAACCTGGAAAAGCTGGAAACTCCATAACGTTTAATATGCGAAGCATCACAACTAATCAGCTACGATCTGCTGTTGAGCACAGTGTCCATCGACTTGAAATTTTGCAGGTGAATGAGGGTGGTCACATGGGGCACCTTTTTCTACATCGTTCTGGACACGATTAACAACTGCTCCTTTTGTGCAATTTCGTCCTAATTTGTTCTTGTTTCTGCAAACTGAAATGCTTTTTTTTTTCAAACAGCGTAAAGTTATTTTTTTTCCTTGATTTTACTTAGTATGGTTCGATGACAAGATGATCAGAAACTTGTCAATAAATCTTAATACTGTGTTAAATTTAATGTTTTTCCAGAAGAATCGTCCTCTTGTGGACATTTTGGAACTAAAAGAAATTTTCGAAATTCCGTGAGTGCATCTCGTGTATATTCGATATATCAAATTTCGTTGCAATCCGTTCACTCGTTTTTGCGTTGTAGGATGATGTTTATAGGGAAGTTTAATTATAAGCACTCTGTATTTCTTACGCGTCTTTCATTTTGGGTATTTGTAGTTGCTACTTAAGTAATTTTTTGAAATGATTTAGCAAAATAAGTCTTCTTTTTACTGTGAATTCCTTTCAACTATAAAGAAATGGGAAAATATTTCCAACATACTTTTAAGAGTAGAAATTTCTTTTGTTTGCCATTCACTTATATTCCATGCTCCCTGTAAAATAAATTAATAATATAGTGAGCATTTAAATAAAAAAAATTAAGTATTATAATTTTTTACATGTCTCTAAAACCTAAAAAGGAATATGTTTAAGTGTTTTCCAAGTGAAAATCATCCATCATTTGAAATTGAATCCATTAAAATATAAATTGCTTCAGTTCGAAAATCTACTAAAATAAACGTTTTAAAAAACAAGTAAATTTTTTAAGTAAAAATTAATTAAAAATTAATTAAATATAAAAAATAGTCATTAAACTGTATCGAAAAGAAAAAGTAAAAAGCAAATTAAGACAGATTTTCTAGCAATTATGGGTTGGAAAATTATTTTGATTATAATAACACTGAAAATTTCACACAATGAACAGTTTTCTGCAAAAAAGCTGTTACTGTTTGCAATATAACTAAGCAGTAAATATATGGCTATCACAACATATTTCATACTGCAAGTCACATGAGATTATCTGTTAGCATTTCAGCTGGATTGAGATTTTATTTCATCATAGATTCAAAGAAAATGACAGTCATTCACAGCATATTTCAGACTGCATCAAAATCCGACAACAGCCAATAAGTCTGAAATTGACTAATGGAAAAAAATATATTAATAAATAGTTTTCATAACTGCTGTTCTTGGAATGTGAATTAAAATGTAATCATAGTCATATTTATTTAATGAAATGGGATAATATAAATAGTTAATAAATCTTTTTAATTATTGTTTAGTACTGTGCTACAAAATCGCTAAGTTGGCAAGCGTCCATTCTAGGGTAGGTTGCTCCTTTTTTGTTACTGCGCGGGTCATGTCCCGCCAGAGCCTTTTAGAACTCGAAACGCGATGCTTACCGTTGGTAGCGGGGTGACTGCATGCCCCTTCTCATAGAAATAAACCGCATTTTATAGAAGCATCGTTTCATCACTTATAGCTACACCGCAATTCCTAAGTTTATTTTAATTAGTTACACCGCATTATTTAGTTCATTTCCCAATCTCAATTGTGGAGCCATCATCGACCCCCCACAGCAATTATATAAATTTGAAAAACCGAAAAACTTAAGATATATTCTTGCACTTTCATATGTTTAAGATAAAAAAAAATATTCTTAGCCACTTTTGAACTGCTTCTTAATTAATAGCGATGTTTTAATTTTCAAAGATTTCGAATATTCTAACTACCGTTTCTGAAATATCGGATTACAAGTAAATAGTTAGTGACTGTGGCACAACAATTATTCTTAACCACTTTTGAACTGCTTCTTAATTAATAGCGACGATGTTTTAATTTTCAAAGCCTTCGAATATACTAACTACTGTTTTTGAAGTATCGGATTACAAGTAAATAGTAAGCGACTGTGGCACAACAAAAGAATATCATTCTTTTGTGTATTATTTTGCATGGTGTTGAAATACTCATTACTTATAAAAGCTCATCTTTGATCTTTTGAAACTGGAAGTATTTTCAAGTTGACCAAAGATATTTAAGACTGCATGCATCCTAAAAGCAAATTTTAATGAAGAAATTATGTATATATATATATATATTGAAATATTGCCTTTATTTTTATCTTATTTTACTTGAAGAGAACTTCATACGGGACTTAATGGTTTTCCATCATTTATTAGTATCAGCTTACGGTGTTTTAAATAATTGACAATCTGGCAGTTCCTGATAAATTTCAGTTCCCTTTATTGGTTTTCTACAGGTTCGAAACCCGACTAACAAGTAGGGTAGAAATGCCAAGCTGGTACTCTATGATTAGTTGTTTACTTCTTTACACTGTTATTGATCCTTTCTAACAAAGAACTTGGAAAGGTAACCGTATCACGATTAAACAACGCCATTAATTTACAGTCTATCTCAACCAGAGAATTTTATCACGAATAAATAACACGGAATCGTTCATCGTCCTCTGTTTGTTCGTCTATTAGCGGTGCGTCTTGTTGTTGTTGACAATTTTGCATATTTTGATGTTAGTCTTTGGCGAACATTCACTGTTGATGTTGATCGATGACTTCTTGTTTAGTTTTCTAGTCGTAGTAGAAACATTGTTCGTTTTCGCAATGTTGGCCACAGTTCTACTGCTCTGAAAAAAAATTGTCTTGTTCGATGTTAGAAAAGACTAATTTCAAATTACAGCAGCTATAATAATGACTGATTTTATGTTTAGGACTTTCTGAGAAGAGAAAGTTTCCAAAATCCATCATCACAATACCATCCAAAGAACGATACACATTGTCACAAATCTGTGTACAAACTGGCGTTTTCAATTTGAAAAATTAAACTAATGCCCTCTTCGAAAAGAAAACGTTCAACGGAGTAGAAAACTTGCGTTATTTTATTTTATTCTAATATCTGCTTTTAACTTTAGATCCTTGTGTGCTTGGTTAATAAACCACTTCGAATTGAGAGCCATAAATAACTACTTTTATTTAATTTTACACTATTAATAATTTATGTCTTGTTAAATAAATTTGTATTATTTTAATTCAAAAGTACTTCAGAATGAATCTGAAAGAGCGATTTATTAATAACGTTTAATTTTAAATGCATCAAACATTAAGAAAATAAACAGAATCGTTTGAAATAATCGGTCGAAAAATGTTAACCATAACCTCACTGGTGTTGAAAAAAATAATAATAATAAGCCTTACTCATTTGGCGGTGGGGAAAATGAAAGGATTTTTTGGCGGGAAAGTTAGTTTTTAATTAATAATTAAAATTCTAATTAAAATTTCAAAAAAAGCGACCCCAGGTGCACATTTCCGACCTCCAAGGTATACACGTACCAAATTTGGTAGCTGTAGGTCAAATGGTCGTTTCTGTAAAGCGCCAACACACACACACACACACATATTGAGCTTTATATAAGTACTAGCCGCCTTTGGCGACCAGCTGGTTCACCAATCTTAATGTTCGTTTAAATTTTAATAATTAAATATTTTACACAATTCCTACTTTAATAGATTCTTCGTTAAAATATTTTAAAACTTCAAATTTTGACAGTCAAATAATTAACTCATAATATTATAAAGGCCTTCAGTCATAACGTAATATGAATCTCTCTAATTTTCTGTTAGCTCCCGTAGAATTTATGCTTTAAATTAAAGTGGAAAGAATTAATCTGTAATTAATATAATAATATTTTTTACTGAAACAAAGCATTTTTTATAATATGATTACTGATAACAGAGTCACTGAGCGTTTAAACTTTATGGGCACTAAAGAATATCTTTCTTAATTTATGCAATATCTCAAGAATTTGTCAACACAATTTTCTCAGATTCATCATGAACATATCGATTAATTAACAATGTTTAATTTTAAATGCATCAAACACTAAGAAAATAAAACGAATCGTTTAAAATAATCGGTCGAAAACAGGTTTAAAAAACTACTTAAAAAACGATGTATTTAAAACTATAAGTATATACAAAAAATATATAACTAACATAAATACAATTTAATTACAAAAGCATGCAACTAACCTAAAAATAATTTAAATCAAGAATCATTCGTTGATAATATTGTCAACAATCAGAACACAATGCGCATGCGTGAATTTTCAACGCCAGTTGGGGCAACGCTATGCAGATTAGACATTTTTAATTTCCTTTATTCTGTGTTATTTTAATTCAAAAGTACTTCAGAATGAATCTGAAAGATCGATTAATCAACAATGTTTAATTTTAAATGCATAAAACATTAAGAAAATAAACAGAATAGTTTGAAATAATCGGCCGAAGAATGTTAACCCTAGCCTCATTACTGTTGGGAGGAAAAAAAACTGAAGCATTACTCATTTGGCGGTGGGGAAAATGGAAGATATTTTGGCGGAAAAGTTAGTTTTTAATTAATAATTAAAATTCTAACTAAAAATTCAAAAAAAGGGACCCCAGGTGCACATTCCCGATCTCTAAGGTATACATGTACTAAATTTATTAGCTGTAGGTCAAATGGCCTGGCTTGTAGAGCGCCAACACACATACACACACACTCACACTCACACACATTGAGCTTTATATAAGTATAGATAGATTTATAAACAGATCTAGAATCTTTATGTTAAGCTTTGATCAGTCATGGTTTTTAAATTACTTGTCCTAGAAACTAAAAAACCATTGTCCCTAATTAATTAAATTAAAACTAAAAAACTTTTTATTAAAACTGAAACCCTGAGTTTTAATGAAAAAGATGAATATATAATCATAATTAATGAAAATTATATATTGCTATTTTAAAAGTCACACATTGTTAATTAAATAATATGATAATTAATAGAAATAAAATTAATGGATTTACTTAAAAAAGTAAACTTACATATTTGCATATATTTTTGAAAAGCATTGTGCCTTTTTTTATTAGTATTCTACTTTTGTGTGATTGAAATATCCAATTAAAATTTCATGCGTTTAATATTTATTAAAGTTCAATTTTTTTCAGTTTCAAGTATTTCGATGATTGAAGTTATTTTTCAATTTCAAGTATTGAAGTTAATGAATCTCTTGTAGAATAGGTCTTGGATGAAATTATTTACATAAAATCAAATTTGTGGTCAGAACAGAAAAACAATAAACAACGTTTGTTGATTGCTATGGAGACAAAAACCATAAACGAGAGTTATTATGTGATAAACTTTCCATATCAAGATATACGTTTATATATATTGAAAACGCATATCCATATAATACATATACAGGATCTTTAATTTTCTTGAAATACAAAATAGAAAATCTATAATTTTTTATTTCAAAATATGCCTTTTAAGAATCTTTTTTTTTTCTTCAAATCTTTCAAAATTTCTATCTTTTATGAAAATTACTTAGAATGTAAATGAAAAATTTGAGTTAATTATATATTTTCTGACCATAAATTTAAAAAAATATATATTTTTGAAACATAATACAGATTTAAGACATTTTAATTCTGAAATATTACACTCATTATAGTGATATATTTGATATATTAAAAGTTAGAAAAAGCTAAATTAGATAGCTCTAAAAACAAGCCATTACATTCATTAATAGAACCCGAATACAAAAGATTAATGATAACTATACTTACAATATTAAAGAATTTTGAGAGAAATAATAATGTTGAAAAGTAATATACAAATGAAGTAGAATCCATTTCTCAGAAAAGGAAAAGATTAATGCGGAAGTTGAGTTAAATATACATTCTACGAATTTCTGATGATAAATAAATAGGAAATGTGGAAAATCGGTTCATTTAAAGCTTACCAGGTTGATATCACATGTGTTTAAACATCTGTGAGCTGAATGTTCGCGATACATTGTTTTTATAACGTTGCAGCTGCAACGGTTAATTTCTCATCACAATATAATAAATAACTAATTTTGTACCAAACTCTATGAGACAATATTCTTTTGTTTGCTTTATTGAAGCTATTGAATCGGTTCCTAATTTATGAATGTTTTTTCACACTAACACCAGAACGATGGAGACATTTTCTACAGTTTAACTATTTCAGATAAAAAAAACACAAGATAATTTTTGCATATAATCATACAAAAATTTAGCTGTTTAAAATCTCTAATCTTCCATTTCTTTTCCTTCTGGGTTATAAAAAGTATATTGGATATAATCATTTTTCCATAAAAATTGCTTCAAAGGTTCAGAAACAAATATTGATCTTTTGGCATTAATTAATTACCATTAAAAATAATTATCCTTAAACATATGCTCATTTTGACTACAAACCCTGACAGCGCAGTATTAATTACTTACTCCGACTGTAATATCTTTCATCTGTTAATTAAAAAGTTTTCCACATTTTCTTTCTGTTTTTCTCCAGGATAAATAATATTTCTTCTTTTAATAAAGTGCTTTCAATAGCGAAAAATTGCTGTGACGATAAAAAAGTATTTTATATTTACATTAAATTAAAGACAGATTTGGTTGTTTTGATTTACAAAACTTGTACCATGAATAATAAGAAATAATATTGAGAATAAAATTCAGAAGGCATATTCTAAAACTGAATTCCAGACACCATAAAAAACTGCTTTATAAAAGTAATAGGTTCAGGAAGTTCCCTGCATTTGCAAATAAAATTGGTACAATTTCTTCCATTTTTAAAACAATATTTATTCAAATAAATATGTACCATTTTGGTCAATAATCATTTGTTATTTTTTCAGTAAAACCATAACCAGGGCATTTAAAAGTTTCCGAAAATTTTTAGCAGAAAATTAATCAAGTAATTTTTTCAAGTTTCTATAAAATCGAATTTTGCAAAATGAAAAGAATACCAAGACAGCGAAAATATGAAAGCCTGAAAATCCTATGACAGGCTTATATTGTAAATGCATTTAGACTTCTAATTCAAGCTCCCTCAGTTTTTAACGGGCCGCTAAAGAAGTAGATAAACGACCTTCCTGATATTACTTTGCTGCACTTTTTTTTCAGTTCCATCAGCCTTATATGTTATTAACAGCAAAAATCCAATTCTTTTACATGACGAGATCTCAGCAACTCATGATACATCCATCTTTTCCATCCTCACCATATGCATGGCATTTCTTGTCAGAAGAGTGTGCTTGACCATGCTCTTTGATCATGGTAACTACAATTTTCACGGAAAATTGTTAACTTATGTGATTATTCATCAGTAATACCACAAGTCAAAATAGGATAATTTTTATTGTATAATAATAATAATTGAAATAATGAGATTTGATCCAAACAATTTTCCATTTTCCAATCATGTGGTATCCTAGCATCTAATAATTCACATGACCAGGTTTCTTCAAATGATTTCTAACTTGCTTAATATTCTTCAATGATGTCATGACAACTTTTTTAATTTTTATCTGCTTTCAGCAACATATCATCGGATTTCTTGATACCCAGACCACTAGCGTAAGTAATGACTCGTGCAATGTTACTGTGTGAGGGAGCGGGTACTGTAATTACTATAATTCATATATTATATTTTGCCTTTATAATTGATTTTGAATAATCTTTATTACTTTTTAATAAAAATAATAATTACATTTATGATTTGATATATATAAGTTTTTACAAAGAATTGTAACTAAGTATATATTGATATTTAATAAAATTTAATTAAAATCTGAAATCAATTTTTCTTTTTTATATTTTTAAAAATATTTACAAAATTAAAATAAATGCACATGTAGATTTTATATTTATAAGAAACGTTACAATGTTTCTTAATTAATTTTTGGCTATCCTAAATCATCCTTCATGTTTTATTAGTTTTCAAATTTTTAATGGGAAACTCCTGCAGTGAAAAAAAATTTTAAAGACCTCTTCTAACAACGCTTAAACTGCATTCTCGACAGTACACTGTACAAAATCGGGCTAATTCTAAGGACGTCATTTGAAGACTTTTTCTTCTTTTAAGAAGAGGGGTATATTATTTTTCCCTTAAATTTCCTAAAAAAGGAAAACTTTAAGCCGAAAATCGCGTTTGACTTTTGATAAATTTAAAAATAATGTGCAAAAATATATAACTGTGATTGCATTTATACACTGATTAAACATAGAGTAATTGCGATTCCATTAAGCCCTTGCACGAGTCACCCTTTTCAAGGTGATTCTTAAACATCCGATAAATAGCCCTAATGTTGCTTTAAAAAGAGACTTTAATATAACTAAACTAAACCAAACTCATCACGCGATCGTCCGATGTTAAAGGTTCTGACATTACGATTTAAATTCAGATGAAATTCAATTAAATCGAATTTTATGACAAAACAATGTAACTGAACTTTTTGTTAGATACATACTATATTATAGCATAACTGAGTGATGTAGCGATCACATGATGTGCAACATTGATTGCTTATCATTAAGGAAGCCCCTCACTTGGGTACTCCAAAAACTGGTTGTTGGTTCTAGCTTCTTTGGTGCTTAAAGCAATGGCATGAGATCGAGTTATCTCCACCATGATGAATGGACCTATGTTAGAGATAATACCAAGGGTGGTGATGGCCATTAAGACTCAGTCATAGTTATCACTTCAGAACTGTCTCGACAGTTAGCCGAGCTTCTGCCGGACAGTGATAGTTTCTTAGTGATTATCATGATCATTAGGGAGCAAGCTTCTTTTTCATTTGGCATCAATTTAATGGAATAACTGTTACAAATTAATGATATTCAAGATTACTATAAACTGTTCGTTCCTTTGCTTCTTCTTACGTTACCGCTCTTTCCCTAGTCATGGAATTTACATAACATAAGTAGCATCTGGTTTTTAGTTTTTGGTTCTTTAAATAAATAACAGTGAACAATCTTTCAAGAAGGTAGTTAATGACAAATCTCACAGTACTATTAAGTAACGAGTAAAAAAGTCATGGCTACAATGCAAGTGTTTATTGTGTGTGTGTGTGTGTGTGTGTGTGTGTGTGTGTGTGTGTGTGTGT
>JAPMOR010085606.1:262437-277901 GCA_026543865.1 Argiope aurantia | reverse complement strand
TGTGTGTGTGTGTGTGTGTGTGTGTGTGTGTGTGTGTGTGTGTGTGTGTTCGCGCGCTTGCACTGTTTTTTCGAAAGTATGTGAAATTCATAAAAAATACTATATTTTCAATGGATTTAATATAAATCTAACAAGTATATTCGAATTATCTTTTCTCTCACACAAATTTATGAATAACGCTAAAAAAGCCCTGAATTTTCGTCAATTTATGCAGTTGATTTCAAATACTAGCTCTTAATAAAAAGATTTTATATATGCTTTCAAACTAATACAAAACCACAGAGTCTTCTCACCTGAAAATTACTATACGGTATTCAAGAATTCCATCTCAATGGATTAAACACATATACAAAATATGTATGTTAAATATGCCAGAAGCACCAACCCTACCGACTTTCTTTTCACCCTGCATTGACAGTTTTTAATTATTTTTCGTACTTTCTAACAATTAAATATCCTAAACTATGTTGTTGGTAATCATATATGGATATCACTTTAAAAAACTCTATCACACGGGTGTTTCCTTTTCGATTTAACTAATCAATAATACACAACAGTTTTTAAGAATCTTTTGGTATCTATCTATTGGCTTATAAAAATAAGGAACTATCCCCTCCATGCCAAAGTAACCTAATTAAACTGAATAAGCGAATCCCTGAGACAAATAGCAACGTTCACAGTGATCGATGCAAAATGGTGTTCATTACAAGCAGCTCATGCATTCACCCTGTCACAATGGTATGATCTCTCGCTAAAGTTCGATCCAGAGAGCAACACCAATATTATTCTACCCACCAGGGAAACAAGAACAAACTACTATACAAAAACTTTTTGCACTGTATCTGTAGTGGCCCTGGTGGAAGACGCTTGATAAATGTGAATTATTAAAATAGCGTTATTTCTTATTTTTAGCAGAATTCTTTTATTATTCCTTTATTTGCAGATGGTTATTGACTCTTTAAAAAAAAGCAGAAAGCCGCACTTATTAACAAGCAACACTAGAAAATAGTGCAATTTTCAAAAGGAGGCCGATATTTAGGAACCATAGAAGAATTTTCACTCATCTAGTTACTGAAAATTAAGATAGTCACGCAGAGCTTTGACTGGAATTTTATTAATAAAGTTTTCTATTTTTTTTAACTTCTATTAACTGGTGTACTTATTTTATCTTACAATTAATTACAGACAGAAAAAGCTTTGATGTTATTTTATAGGCTTTCTTTATATTATAAAATTAGTAAAAAGTTCTTTATTCTTCAAACACAGAAAAAAGTATTTCGCCTATAAGCAAAACTGAAATTAAATTTTGTATGCACCGATTTTCAAAGTTTTCATTTTTCCTGAATATGTAGATTACATTACCATGTTTTAAATCTTTTTATAAATAATTGTGATTTTTTTACTGAAAGGTGAAAGATTGGCCGTTATGCGTTTTTAATAAATTTTAAAAAATTATCCACTGGAATATTTCAATTTTAATAAACTAATTTTATCTTTTGTAGATTATGCTTCTATAATTAGGTCAGCAATAGGATGCAGATTTAATACTAATACGAAATTTGAAATTTCTGATTTAGTTATCATACAAAAAAAGAATACCAATTTTTTATTCACAATTTTTCCTGGACCAGTCAAATGTATCATAATTGTGAAAAGATTTCGAAATTGCTTTTGGGTAAAAGATCAATAAAAAATTATTTTGTACAGTAAAAAATTTGAAAATATATTATAGGCATAATTTGAGTCAATGCGTTCATGATTTTAATGATGTTTCTTATTTAATTATTTAAAATTAGATAAGAAGGTGTATGCATTATCGCCGTACAGATGCCGTAATTTATTAATAAGGCTTTCTGTATAACTTAAATTACACCATTTTTAAATAATTTTGACTAGTTTAGTAAAAAGTTAATAAAAAATGTTATATTTTTTACTTCATGAAAGTTATTTTTAATAGATAAAATTTTATTGGGTATTAATTATTTGTGATCAATTTCAATGAAAAAATTAACTTTAAGATAAATCTTCTCTATTTTTTAAATGCGTTTCTTACCTTCGTTCATGAGGATTTAGACAATTACATCTGAATATTCAAACAACCATAAAGAGAAATTAAAATGCAGACGTAGTCATAAAGATTACGTTTAAAATTTGATATAGATTCACAATTTTGGTATAAAAATGTCGTAATAAATTTTATCCTCTAGTTGGGTTAGTCTTTTGAAATATCATGCTCATACCATTTTTATATTTAAAATGCATTATAAATGTCACAACAGAATGATGTTGTACAAAGGAAATCCACTAGGTAACCCAACTTTTACAGTTCCCGAGTAAGAAAAACTCCAAGGTAACTCAGCTTTTACTTTAGTTCTAATTTATATTAACATCGGTTTTTTTCTGTGTTTCGTTTGAATTGTAAAAAGAGAATGACATTAGCTACTGGATTTAGATATTAAATACCAAACAAAATAAATGTGCTTAAATTTATACATTGAAAAATGTTTGAGTTGCTGGAATTTCTATACATGAACTGCTGAATGTAATTTTGTGTTATTCTTAATAAATCTGCATCATTTTTATCAATAATACTATTTTTAGAAGCTTCTACCTCTTTCATTTTGAGTTAAAATTTCAAAATCTATCATATTACTTCCTTGGTTTACTCCTTTTTCAACGCTAAATAACTTTTGATGAAATATTCTTACACTTTCATTAAAATTGTTATGTATAATTGTAGATTTCAAAGTGTATTCAAATTTGCTGATGGCCAAATGTTGACAGATTAATACGAATATAGATACATCTAACAGCAAAAACCGAAAAAATTCCCCTCCCCCGTTCAATTATATTTGTTTTTCTACATTAACTGGATTGAAGGGATTTCTGAACTCATTTATTGAATACTGAAGAGCTAAGAAACTCACTTCAGTCATAAATTTATTTTAGAAAATGAAAATATTTACAAATATATTGAAATTTAAAATTTTAAAATCAAACTTATTTAAAATTTTGTATTTGCCTTCAAATATTTAAATTTTTGAATCAAAAATAGATTATATTACAAATCTAGGTAAGCAGCATTTTTGTTAAAAACTGCAGTTTCACGACGTTTTGTTAATTGCGGTTTAAACTAATGAGTTTCTGAAACATATTAGTTTTCGGATTTCACTAGATTCGTAAATTCCTTCTCTTCATAAAACAAATCAGTACATATTCCTAACACTTCAATTTTGAATAAAGGGGAGCAATAAATTACTTACATACAAATTTTCTGGTTAATACAGGAAAGAAAATATAAAAGAATGAAGGGACATTTCTTCGTATTTCGTCATAGTTGTATAAATCTATCAACACTTGTTGCATGAGAAAATCCGAATCCACTTTGAAAATGGATCGGTTTACAAAAACTGATTAGTCTCTGTTGAGAATTTGGACTATTTTCTTTCACCTTAATATGTTCTAATTTAAAATGAATCAGTGTAATATTAATTTCTCTGAACTCTTTGTTCAAATTCTCTACATTATATATATATATAATGAAGTAAATGTAACTGGATTGTCATCTACCGATGTCGGCAATAATTTTGAAAAACTTACATATTAATAAAATTTCCTTAAAATTTTGACGACGTGTGAAATCATGTATTACTATTTTTTTTAAGTTTCTTGAAATCATATTTTTGGGCAAAAATAATTTTTTATTTCAAAGATATTTTTTACAATGCCATGATTTTTTATATAATGCCTTACTTTTTGCATATTTATACGCCCTCATAATTAAAGATAAATGTTTTTAATTAATTTTTAAGCTATGTTCTTTATTTGAGCATATTTAAACACCGCTATTTAGAAAAATTGCATGAATTCTTAAAAATTTATCAAAAATCAAATAAAAGGTTCTAACTTTAATTATTTAAAACAATTATTCTATTAGTCATTCAATTTAAAATAAGTTTTGTTAATGTTCAAAATTTGTTTAAAATAAAAATGACTCATATTAGGAGGAGACACAGAAAGGTGTTCATTTATTCAATCAAATCAAATAAATGTGAGAATTACAATTTATAGAAAATCATTGAATAATCAAGCAGGTTCAAGAATCAATACAAAAGTTTAGTCACAATTTCCCTGGATTAAACAATCAATAGGAATAAACTACCTAAATTTTAGAACATCATTTTAATTTTAGCACTCTAAACGGCTTACAGATTTGTCATTTACAATTTGAATAATCAAAAGAAATTAATTTCAATAACATAACCTTTATCGTATATCATGCAATATAAAAATAAAAAAGTATTATACAAAGAACATAAATAGATAAAATTCAGTTTATAAATAATAAAACATAGTGACAACACAACTGTTATATATATCTAAATATGTACATATATATTATTATATATTTGTATGTAAATACTTCAAATGAGGGAATTACTTCTAAATAAAAATTTTCGGCTTACCATGGTATTAACATAGTTTATTTCTTATAAAAGCTCGATGATAATTTTACTGGGCTCTTATATAAAGCTTATTTATTGATTAGCTCATTAAGGAGCGAAATAATTTGAAAATAATTCAAATTTGAGAATTTGTAAGAAAGGCAAACACAAATTTACTTATATTATAAACTAATTACTTGTATTTAAGTAAATTAAGCAATTCCGTAATATTTCCTTGAAAAGAAAAAAAAGAGTCTGGTTTCGAATATTACGAAAACATCTCTATTTATGAATCAAAGGATGGATAAAATATATTTAAATCAATTCAACTATAGTCACTTTTTATGTCGGTAATTAAAATACAAATAAAATAAAACTGAAACAACATAAATGAATGGCCCAAGTTTTTCTAAAACTACATTTTGAGTTTCAGTATTTCTGACTGGATGACATTAAACATTTCTTAAATCTAACATTTAGCTTCCAATAAATGTCCATTACATTAAATAATACAAAATGCAACATTGTCATAGACAAATTCCCTGAAAGACCTAAAACAATCACATACAGATTGGCACAGCTTAAAGACAAATCAAACCTTGCCGATTGAGATCTAATGAGAGTCTCTGTGAAATTTACTATCTGCCTAAAGCAAAGAGAAACCTTTTATTATCAAAGAAAATGAATTTGGACTTGAATAACACAAGCTCAGTGGTCTGCACTTTAGAAAGCATTCCCAGAAGCATTTGTGAGGTTTAGTAGATTCCAATCACTCGTGGGGGAAGAGTATAATCCAGGAATGTTCTGCACCACCTACGAACTCCACTGATGTTTTCGCAACACATTTTGTAAGTGTTGGGATCTTTGGTAACTTTGGTACACTTTTCGCAAGTGTTCCTCCTCTCGGAACCAGGTGCACACAAGAGCAGAAATCTGAATGGATCAGTTGTAGGTTCAACAGTTGTTGCTGTTTGTAGTGCTTCTTCGATTGTAGTTCCGTCAATTTGAGGAGTCAATGTGCAGATAATCAATGCAACGCACAGCAAAACCCGCAGTGTTTTCGACATCATGTTAATTATGTTAACCTGGAAGAAACGAAAATAGAATACTAATCAGAGACAAGATCTTTAAAGAAGGCAAATGACAAGTTAACAAGAAACACTCCACTTGATGCCAAATCTTTTTTTTAAAGAAATATTTTAAAAAATGGTTTCAATGTTTTATAGAATTTATAGCCAATTTTATGCTTTTGATCATTTTTTCGATACCAAATATAAATAGTATTTTTAGTAAAATATGATTTATAAAATAAAACACAATTCATTAAAAGTAAAATATTTATAGCGTTTTTATCTCATTAGCGCTTTGCAGAAATGATTATCCTTTAAATATTTTAAAGTTAGGCCAAGAGAACATATAAATCATAAGATAAAAGCATAGAGGATAATATATTCATTCTGCAAAAAACAACTACTCGAGAGCAAAAAACATTGTCAATGAATGCTCCGTACTATGAATCAGTTATATTTCCTGAGAATAAATTTGTTCCATAAAAATAGTTAGCAGATGCTAAAGTGGTCTGATTTTAGCGTCTACTAAATAAACAGTTCCGTCTATAATTAAAAATACTATATCGTATGCTAAATGATATACTAGAAACGAAATGAAACTGTGAAGAACTTTTAAATGCCCTATCTATATGAGCACTTTTCAGTTTCTGGTACATCCGAATAGCGGTAAAATAATAAATAATAATAAAATCAAATTAAAATGGAAGGAAGAAAACAAACACAGCATGGCACTTTATCGCAGAATTGGTTCCGGCTGTAGAAAATAACCCCCGTAAACATTGATTGTATGACTTAGAAAATTTACCAACTGGACAAATTATTTCTTCACAAAGTATTTCTTACTGTGGAGTAAAATAATGTCTATCGAAACAGCGAAGAGAATGCCATGGAAGAAACGAAAAAAACTACTTGATTATGTATTATGTCCCTCTAAACTCAAAATGGTCACTTAAAATTTAGATTTAGAGAGGGAACTACTTGTTGCTATCACATGTATAATTAGTGATATGCCTAGCTCAGAGAAGCTCCGTCGGTTCGTTAATATTTCTAAATATAGAAATCCAATGAATATATGTTTTATTCAGATGGATTTTACAGAAATGCAATTTTTTCTTGCAAAAGCCGTTTAGATAAAATTCTAGTATAACTCCATATTTCCGCTGCATATACTTAGAGTGCAAGCTTTCACAATAGAATCATAAATTAATAGTATCAGAAGCTATGAAAAAATTGGTGTTCATTACAACATTTTTTTTTTTTCATTTCTTCAACGAGTTGGCGTTTTGCTCAATAATGGCGGCATTCAAATTGATTAAAATCATTTAACGGGCACTAGAATCCTGAAATCCTATTCCCATCTCAGTTAATGGATAAACTTTATGTGCTGTTTGATGCCAAACCAATGCATCTAAAACTAAAATAAATATTTCATTTTTTATCTAATATAATAGCTCAAAATTTTCATAGGTATTTGAATAAGTTGAACAAAAATCTACAAAAGTAAAAAGTTTTCTAATAATAGGAGTTGTGATAATAAATGAGAGAGGGAAAAACGCCGATAAAAATTTTCAGATTATTTTTGCGCCTGTGTTTGCTAACTTAATCATTTTCAGTCTATGCGTATTTCTAAAGTATGTAAAAAATGCAGATTATTGCAAAGTCATTGGTTAAGCTCGACAAGCAATATCAGTCGAATTCCATAAACACTTAAGATCAAGTCCACTATCAGGTATTAGATGAAACTCTACATCTTTTTGTTTGTTACTGATTCATGATCGTAAATAAAAATGTCTAATCAGTTATTGAGATTTCTACACTTTAACATTAAGAGTTCTTGACTTTTTTTATGGTCTATGCTTCGCGATAAAGAATATAGAGTTCTAGCTTCTATTGAAAAATTCTATTGAAACTACAATAATGCTTGCTTAATAGTAAAAAGTTTTGTTTAAAGAAATCTGAAGAATTCCATTTTCCCCATCTCCCGTTCAGAATATATTTCTAACTTAAAGAATTCACTGAAAGAGGCAATCAAAATTTGTACGTATAACATTCATCCAAGTTAAAATATTCGATTCAGTCTTAAATTTGAACCGAGTTCAAACCTTTTCAGAGAAGTTTTGGATCTGGAATTTTGCTTTTTCCTTATTTCAAAATATTAAAATGGTTTCAGGCATTAAATTTGATTAATTAAATTGATCAAGAAAATTTTTAGCTTTACTTCTCAATTTTTCAAAGTTTATAGTTTTTTTATTACACTTATTTGTTTTCATGACACTGTAGAAATATTGAAAGAAACAGCAAATAATAGATTTTGAGGTTAACAAAGACTACGATAATAGCATGGTTGTGACAATAACTGAGGTGATGATAGCATGGTTTATTGTCATTTTCTTCGATTTGATTTTAAATCACATTGTACAAGTCATTCATAGAGAAAAAATATCATTAATTTATTATGGAGCATTTTAAGCAATAGGTACTGGTTTGAAGTGTAATCGCTTGCATGAGTTTCAAGGTCGTTTAATACCGGCATAGCTACTGTGTTTCTTTAATGTTGGCCTAAACGTCTTAATTAAAAATAATCCAGAGCGACATCTGTGTTTGAAGAATATAATTTAGAATTTCTAATTGAAATATATTTAACAAAATGTCTTTTTATTTATAATTCGGTATCCAAAATCCATCACGTCCGCAGTTCTGGTGAATTTTAGATTAGCCGTTCGCATGGTTTGAGATTTTGAAGCAGAGTGCCTATTTTCTGAAGACAATTCAAATTTAGAAAACATTTTCAAAAATTCTTAAATAGCTTCAAAAAGGGACATTAGATTAAATAAACTAATTGTTAGTTAATCAATTACTGCATTTTTTATTACTTCTTTACACGATTGTGATCGTACAAGAGTGTTTCGCGTATAAATAAGGTCATAACATATTTTTCAACCCAAAATTTGAAACCAAACAAATGGAAGAAACAATCAAAGAAAAAAACCTTAATTTATAGGGTGAAAACCGTTCACAAAGTGACAAAAAGAAGCTGTCATATTGTGTATATGAAGACAAATCTATTCTGCATGGAGAACGCATCATGTATCTGAACAGCAAATTATCAGTTTTGTATTATCTTTCAGCATAGAACTTAGCTACGATAATGAGAAAATGATAATGAGTAAAAGTTAACTTAGATGCTTAAGATTTATGTTTTTTTACAAATGTTTACAAAGCTATGAAAATTGCGTCGCTCTTTTACCACAGATATTTCATATCAGATTGCATAATTTATATGCGTTCGATTTTTATAAACTGGGTAGGCGTAGAAAATAAATTATTAAATTGTAGATTGACACGGTATTTCATTATTGATTAAAGGATGGGCTTATCTACCATTATGAAAAGAATAAGGAAATAAAAAATGGTTGACAGAACATCTTAAGTAAATTACCGTTTCAACAACTAAATTTATGTCGCAAGATTTATATCAACGACAACGGTGTTTTCGAAATTCAGCTGCTTCTGGATCTACAAAAAGTAGTGACCTTGACTTTGTAACATATACATCACGAAGAAGCATTTTTGAAATAATGTTTCAGTCCCTTCTTTCTAATTCGTTACGTCTAAGAAGATCATTTACTAACAGTAAATTAACCATTTTTGTGAAAAAGAATTAATTTCGTTCTTTTATTTGAAAGAAAATGGTTCATTTGAATTCAGAAGTTATTTCATTCTGATTTTTATGGAAAATTAAAATTACACTGGGAATCAAAGTAAAGCAAAATCATCAAATGTTGGGAGTTTTCTTTACTTTAAAATTTCCGAGCCATATTATTTATGGATGTATATCGATGATTAACGATAAAAATAAATATTTCTAAGTTTAGACCATCTAACTTTTTACAATGCGATTTTTCCCACTGAGATGTTAGATTCTTAAATTTAATTTGCATCATGTTTAAACTTAATTTTCACTAAGTATTTTATCAGGGTTTTTTTGTGAAAATAAAACTGTTTTATCTGAATTGTTTAGTTCACATTCACTTTTTAAAATTTTATATATGAGTTAATTATGAAAATTTAAATCACGAAAATAGAAAACATTGAAAAAAACTTTTCAAGTATAAATAGATTATAAATAATTTAAGAATATAGGTTGATTAGTATTTTCAAAGATAAATTTTAAAAACAATATAAAGAAAATAGATACACAGTAGAAAAAGAACATACATCTCATATTTCAATAATAATTCAAGATAAACTAAGGCATTGAAATTAAACTGCGGAAAATGTGGAATTATATAATAAGGCTTTACCAGTAAACGAAAAACTTTGATAAGATCTTAACAAACAAAAACATAACAGACCTAAGATATAAATTAAAGAAATATTGTTAGTATTATAATAATGCTGAAAAGTAAATATAGTTCTTCTGATTCATTTAACGACGGATACAATTCAAATTTTTTTCCAGAAAAAGCAATTTCAAATGTTAAAAATGAACCCATTCTAGCCGTTCAAAAGCATTTCGAAATAACCCATTAACTCATAAAAACTAGGAAAATCAACTTAAATAAAATATCAACAAATTTCTTTTTACATCAATATTTTTTCAACATACAACTCGCAAAAAAATATGCAGAAGAAAGCGAAAAACAAAAACAAAAAAATCATAGAGATATTTAATGTCTATCTTATCTTTTTTTTATTTCGTACTTAAAATCTGGCATACTGATAAACGACTTTCTGTTTCTATTTTCTCTGAAATGGGTGTATTTTTAATCGGAGAAAAAATAAAATATAAAAATAGCTCAAGCGATCGAAAAGTTTCGTAAGGCGAAACTGAGATATTTTGCAGGAGTAAATTTAATCTATAATTATCGACTATTTAAAATATATCTCAGCTATGAAATTACAAATATAACTGAAAATATTTCTATATTTCATCTATTTATAATAGTTTAAGGCCATTAAGTAAAGAGATGAAAATATCATTCATGATAAATCATTTTCTTGATTTACTTCAAATTACACAAAAGTCATTGCAGTCGTGGGCGCTTTGAGAGATTTTATAAGGATTTTCAGGATTTTACGTGACATGCATCGATTATTTTTTATTAATTTAAAATCTTTTACGATCATTATAATTTTTGCATCATTATCTTTCTCATTCACGAACAGTTTATTTCATTTTATCTTGCTGATCCCATGGCACATTGTGACAAAAAGAAATTAATGCTTCTAAATTTATGTCCTTTTATTCTTAATTCAAACATACCATTATACGTTCTCAAACAAATAAATAACATTTTTTAAGCAAACTACCGAAGACAGTGGTCGAACACAAAATACAAAATAAGCCGTTTTAGCTTGAAACACAAAATAAGCTTTGTGTAGCTAAATCGGCAGTATCTGATTTCATTTGAATAATAAAAAAACAACATTGTTCTAAGGTATCTTAATATTGGTATGCAAGTTTCGGCATTTTTATTAGCCTAACAGGTTTCTGCTTGCCCCATAATGATTGAATGACATCTACTTCCTACATCGTGATAAAATGTCCATATTTTATTTTCTATAATCTGAAAAGCTTTCAGAACATATCAGATGCTTTATATTAACAGCAAATTCTCAGATGAACAGTCTTTTCCATTTTCCATTAAAAATATTCCACTCTTCTTTTCAAATGCATTTCTTCCCTTCTTGGATCCTTACACATTTTGCAGGATTTTCAATTAACATCATTTTCGCCGTCTTGATATTCTCATATTTTCAGCCATTCAGTTTCTATGAGCCTTTCATTTTTATACACAGAGAAAATTAGCTTTGAATTCTCCACAATAGGATAAAAAATGTCTCTTTTATTAATAAACTGTAAACAACACATTTTTCTTAAACAACATCAAAAGGCGATGTAATTTTCTTTATACAAGAAATTATTAATCAAAAAGCGCCATTCAAGTGAGGCAATATGGCAGCTATTTGAAACCTCGCTTTTAGATTATTTAAAAATGCTATTAATAATCGCACTTTAAATTATTTCATTATACTGTAAATAATCATTATTCTTTACAGTAAAAGATACATGACAGTCCAGTTAAAACAAAGAAAAATTTTAAAAGGTAGTTCTAGCTTAACATAGTTAAATAGGATTGTAATTTTGAAACTTCACCCACACATTTTTATATTTAGAATAAATGGAAAGGTGGTTGCTTTAAAAAAAAATCAGCATTCTTCATAAGCACTCTGAAAAGCCGACTTAATCTTTCTTGTATCGTTTTTAATGTGCATTTTAACGGAAAAATCTTTTGATAATTAAATGACTTTATTAAATATCAGAAAAAGAATGTTAAGTTTTTATCTTTTTCTGTTATTTACTCATTCGTATAATTTTTATGACCGAAACTTTTAGTCGGAAGTTTTTTTACACTAAGTTTATACAAGAAATAGCTCCACAGACTCTTGCTTAAAGTTTATGAAAAAAAAAAAAAACTTTGATAACTTCACACATAAATTTAATAAAATACTATAACTTTTAGATCGTTTTGCCATTTGCAAATCCATTAATGAACTTTTACATTAACGAAGTATTTAAATCAAATAAACCAAAAATATACCATGTTATTATATTAATGTTATTTTTGTTGAATATTTTTTCTGTTCTTATTCTTTGTACAAAGAAAATATATTTTTTTAAATTACATCTAATCTAATCAAATTCCAAAAATAATATAAATTTTAATAAAAACAGTGTTTAAAATTCTGAAATCAATCGAATAAGTAAATTACTCTTAATTTTCAAGAATTTAATTATAATGCGCAACAAATAAAATTCGAAGAGCATTAAAATACTTTTTGCACTAATTGTCTTTTAAACGTTCACATTTAAAAAACAATTTCTACTTCTCTAAGTTGATTTTAAAGTGAACAGAAATTCATTTTATTGAATATATTGATGGATTTCTAATAAACAGCGAGGATATTCTCGTTAAAATTTCGTCTTCATAAAAAATAAATAATTATTGTTTTAATTATAATTTTGGCTTAATCGCTCAATTCTGGTAAAATTATTTTTATTAATGTATTAAAACGTGTAAAAGCGACGAAATTTTGTTTAATTATCGGGAATTCTTTGTCAAATATTATAATTTAAATGAAAAGAATAATAATTGTAATAACTATTATAATTATTATAAGCATTATAATTATTATAATATTATAATTATTATTATATTGGTTATTAACCATTAAAGAATAATTATAATTTTAAAGAAAAGAAATATAAGAAGAGTTTTAAAATATTTCCTTAAATGGTTTATCGAAGAATAAAGATTGTATATTTTGACAATCATAATTTAACGGTGGTCAAAAATAATGCAGTTTTTTACAAATGCAGCACTGCAAACAAACGCATGAAGGATGAGAAAATTCCTTTCCTCAAATTAATCAAATCAATAAAAAAGAATTGCATTTAAAATCAGAATATTTTGACCGCCTAAGTATTTCCAACAACGCGCGTAAATGAATAAAATAAAGCGAAAATTATTGTACTCAAATTTATCAAAACGGAAAAGATAGCATGATGACTTAATTTGAGAATCACTATAACGTAATGGTCGACAATAACACCAATATTTCAACTATTGCGTGCAAATTAAAATTTAAAAAAATTGCATTACAATTCTCTTTTACAAATTTATCAAAACTGTGAAAAAAAACATTTAAAATCAGAGCAATTTGATTAAATGAATAAAAGAATAACGCGAAAATTATTTTGCTCAAATTTACCAAAACAGCGCAGATAGCATGATAATTTATTTTTAGAATCGCTGTCATATAATGGTCGACACCACCACCAATATTTCAACTAAAGCATTCAAATTAATATAAAAATGGCATAAGAATTCGTTTTGACAAATTTATCAAAACAGTGAAAAAAGAAAATTTGAAATCAGAACGGTTTAAAATTTGACAGCATCCCAAGCGAAACGCCTATACTTATAATGCCCTTAAAAAACGGAATCATAATGTCATTTCTAGCTAAAAAATATTTTGAGTGAATGTTAAGAATATTTCCGTTAATGCGTGTAAATGAATATTATGAATATAATGAATGAATATAATAAATCGACGTAAAAATTAATTTTCACAAATTTATCAAATCAATGAAAAAAGTGCATTTGAAATCAGAGCGGCTTGAAATTTGATAACATCTTAAGAGCCTATGTTAATGATGTCTTAAAAAAAGAAGCATAATGCTATTTTTAGCTAAAAAAAAATTAAGTATTTCCAATGTAATGAATGTAAAAATAAATCATTAAATTCATTAAATTTCGTAAACTTATGCCTGCCGCGAAAAAAGAAAGTACTTACAGTAAGGCTGAAGCAAAATGTCACTTATGGCAAAGTAAATTTCTGTAGTCTCTCTCCTGCACGTCTGCTCGAAGGTAGAGACGAGTGATTTAAAGGATCAACGGCCATCCCGATCTGCCAATTATAGTGCATCCGCACGGCATCCCTCAGGTTTCGAAATTGGTGATAACATGCGGTAACCTTTGGAATGACTCTTGCTTTCTTTAAGTGCAGACACGTTCTCGCACTTTTTTATTTCTTCAATTTTTTTTATTACGTTGGAGCGGTGAAATAAATTGTTTTTTTTATCATCAATCAAAGATAGATAATCCTCATTTCTTCACACCACTCTTAGTCGGTTAATCAAATCTATATCTGTTCAGATTAAAGAAAAGATTATTCGTATTTTCCCTCAGGTTGTTGAGTGTTTTTCTTCCTGATTCTAGGAGCGCTCTATCGGAGACAAAAAAATTCCTTGAAAGAAAATGATAAAACAGAGAACAGTATTTGAAAGAAGTGCCGGATAATAATCAATTGTGCCAAAAAGTTGCCAGTTCAAAATAGTTCCAAGAATTTCGTCCAAAGAATTACAAGGAAATTAGAAGTGCAAGGAAAAAAATAAGTTTCAAAGTCATAGTTTCAGAAGCATGGCTTGTTTCTATGTCTGTTCTAGACGGCGGGAATAATTTAAAATTCGTATTTCAAAACTGAAGTTGAAAGTTTTGCTGCGCTTAGCTTCATAGCCAAAGGTAAATCAAAGAGCTTAATACTATCAATGTGATATGATCACTAAATACTTTTTAATAATAACTTCCAGCCATTGATATATATGGCAAACAAATTATACTTATCTCAATACTCTGTCGGAAGAAAATTTAATTTATAAAAAATAAGATAACTTCATTTCTATGCGCATGCATGCGCACAAGGGTAAAACTTATAAAACTAAATAAACTGTCATAAAGAAAATAAATTAATTACTACATCGTCTGTGTTATTCTTAGATTATTAGTTCCTTTAAAGTTAATAACATCTTGAAACTATAATATTGCATCAAACGAAGTTGCGCATATGAATTTTCATTTGTTATTTTCATGCCTGCATGCTGTAATCTCTAAAGCTATCATAATTGAACTATTAGTAGTTTATAATTTTAAAGCATTACAGAATTTTGAAATTACTCTAGTATCACATTAACGTGGAATTAATTTTACATATTAGCAACATCGGCACATATTGCAATGAAAATTTATTAAATTTTAAAAAAATTCATTAATTAACAAATTTTATATAGTGCAAATGAATTCAATCTGGGGGGTGGAGAATATATATTACTGGTTTGAGATGTTGAGTGTAAAGTTTAGGTCAGCGTGAGATTTTCACAATTTAATTTTATACTGAGTAAATCAATTCAATCAATGGGGAAAATCTATATTACTGGTTTGAGATATTGAGTGTAAAGTGTAGATCAGCTTGCAGATTTCACAGTTTCATTTTTTAATATAATATATCATTGATTTAAACGCTCTTCGATCGATAAATTAATTAATTATTTGTGCACAAAAAGAGAAATAATTCAATTTGAATTATTCTGTTATTTAAATTCACT